>JBAFTB010000022.1:24010496-24023956 GCA_037177355.1 Melanotaenia trifasciata
AATCAAAATGAATGGTCACAAATATGTTTAAACACCTTTACAATGACTAAGAATTCAAACATGCAACTAATACAATTCAAAATTCTGCATAGAACTCTTTATACAGGACAAAGGATGTTCCGGATGGATCTGTCACAATCAAATATTTCTACGAACATGATTGACAACTACCTCCATGCCTCGTGGTCCAGCACATCTGTCCGCAGGTTCTGGCTTCAGGTATGTGAAGACATGTCAACATGGTTTAAATGTAATATTCCTGCAAACCCCGCACTGCGCCTACTAGGTGACTTGGTGAATGTGTGTGTGTGGTATTATCCCTGCCACTGGGAGTACACTTTATCTAGGTTAGTGAAGAACAGCCAGTTAATTTTCCTGGCCTCTATTCCTTTTAAAATATTAAAAAATTAATATAAAATAACATGAGATAAAAATGGAAAAAACAAAGTCTGTGCAACATGCACAAAGAAATGTTGAATAGTTTAAATTGTTTTGACATTTATATTTCATGTGGTTGAGGAGATATTATCTGTAATTTGCTGATGATCCCTAACTTTGCACTGGTAGTGAAAACCACACGACCGTTTCATCATGCTTCTCAAATCCGTGACAAAGCGCATAGGCAACGAGGAGACTGGGTGCGCGAATATCTGTAGAATATCGAACGTCAAACTAACTTTACCACGTTATCTATTAAATCAGATTCATGGCGCATTAACTTTAACTGCTGACCGGTAAAGAATTGAGAACTGAGTGATGTTCAGATGGATTTGTTTTGTATGTTTCCAGCAGATAAATGTAGGAGGCAGCAGCAGTACTCAGGTGGAGAGATACCGAAGGACAGTTCAGTCGTCTGCAGCCGTCATTTTAACCCGGAGGACTTTGACCAGACTGGACAGTCCGCTGGTTTAAAGGATGGAGTGATACCCTCCATTTATAACTTTCCTGTTGGTGTCATGACAATTCATGTAATATTTCACAACGGAGTCCTCTCTAAATGATATTAGAAATGCTTCCTTTTGAATGAACCCTTCAGTACTTACTCTTACAAATTTCTCTGGTCTTGAATTCTGTTTAAATTTCTTTGACGTTGTGTTTAAAAAAAACATGTTTTCTATTGGTGATGAATCAGTATGCATATGTGTATGATACAAAATAAAAATAATCATTAAAAAATCTATTATAAATATGTGTGACATTTCTAATAAACCAAACTGATTAAAAATCGTATGAAAATTCAGCGAGTTATGATTTTAATCGTTGATAGACCTGAATAATGTAAAGGCGGCTTACCCCGGCCCAAGATGGCGGCCGCGTTGACGTATCATTCCAATGGACAGCAGCATCAGAGGCGACATCTACGAGTATATATCTATGGTATCATTAAGTTAGAAATGAGCGTTGGCAGAAACAGTAGGAATGGTGAAACCGAGGCCTCATCCAACCAAATTTGATTTAACTGCCTGAAATCTACTCACTATGTCGAAACATTTGACATCTGCTGGCTGTGGGTGTGTGATGGAGATGTTGAGGTTTCCTCACTGCAGGCCTGTCATCCCCCAGAGTTAGTTTCCATAAGGCTGAAGTCCCCTACGGTTCATCAACACCTCAACTGAGCACCACATCCCCCTTCAGATCTAACTTCCAGTTCAGGTCTCCGGTGAAGGTTTTTCATTGAATGCAAATATTATGAAATATAATCCTCCATCTGCGTTTTCAGATCATATGAATGAATATGATGAATATGAATATGCACATTTTAAAACAGTCAAACTGACCGTTTTGGCTGTTCTTGTGTTAAATGCATCTAATGTATACGAAATAAAGATTAGTACAAAGATATTCATCACTACGGGTTTCAACTCATTTCTGTGAGGAGCAACGTCAAAAGCCTGAGCTGACTTCTTTCTGCTCTTTGGGTCAGTGATGAAAATAAGTATTTGAGCACCCTGCTATTTTGCAAGTACTCCCACTTAGAAATCATTGAGGGGTCTGAAATTTTCATCGTAGGTGCATGTCCACTGTGAGAGACAATCTAAAAAAAATCCTGGAATCACAGTGTATGATTTTTTTTATCAATTTATTTGTATGATACAGCTGCAAATAAGTATTTGAACACCTGTCTATCAGCTAGAATTCTGACCCTCAAAGATCGTTAGTCCGCCTTTAAAAAGTCCACCTCCACTCCACTTATCCTAAATTAGAAGCACCTGTTTGAGGTTGATAGCTGCATAAAGACACCTGTCCACCCCATACAATCTGTAAGACTCCAACTACTAACATGGCCAAGACCAAAGAGCTGTCCAAAGACACCAGGGACAAAATTGTAGACCTCCACAAGGCTGGAAAGGCAATTGCCAAGCAGCTTGGTGAAAAAAGATCCACTGTTGGAGCAATCATTAGAAAATGGAAGCTAAACATGACCATCTCCCTCAGACTGGGGCTCCATGCAAGATCTCACCTCGTGGGGTCTCAATGATCCTAAGAAAGGTGAGGTATCAGCCCAGAACTACACGGGAGGAGCTGGTCAATGACCTGAAAAGAGCTGGGACCACCGTTTCCAAGGTTACTGTTGGTAAAACACTAAGACGTCATGGTTTCAAATCATGCATGGCACAGAAGGTTCCCTTGCTTAAACCAGCACATGTCAAGGCCTGTCTTAAGTTTGCCAATGACCATTTGGATGATCCAGAGGAATCATGGGAGAAGGGCATGTGGTCAGATGAGACCAAAATAGAACTTTTTGGTCTTAATTCCACTCACCGTGTTTGGAGGAAGAATGATGAGTACCATCCCAAGAACACCATCCCTACAGTGAAGCATGGGGGTGGTAGCAACATGCTTTGGAGATGTTTTCTGCACATGGGACTGTGCTGTATTAAGGAGAGGATGACCGGGGCCATGTATTGTGAGATTTTGGGGAACAACCTCCTCCTCCAAGTTAGAGCACTGAAGATGGGTTGTGGCTGGGTCTTCCAACATGACAATGACCTGAAGCACAGCCAAGATAAGGAGTGGCTCCGTCAGAAGCAAATCAAGGTTCTGGAGTGGCCTAGCCAGTCTCCAGACTCACTGTATGTTTGGTGGGAGGGGGGACTGCAGGAGAAACTGAAAATCCTGGTGATTCCAGTCTCAAAGGATATGTTGTCTACCTTGTGTTAATATATTGAACATGCAGGCTTGAATGTAGCTCCCTCCTTCACTAACAGATACCTCCCTTCATCAGTTTTCTGTGAGATAAATATGAAGTTAATGTAATATGACGGCGTAGTGCCACTCAACCAGCTACACAGTCCAGGAACTACACCACATGGGTTAGGTTTCTTTAAAGGTACCACAGGCCGGAGTGTATCATATAAAACAGAATGACTTTATTAAACAACCAAATAAAAATAAATAAATAAATAATACAAATCCAAAATAATGGTAGCACTGTGGCAAAAAGGAAAATCACAGCACCAATCATTAATAGGAAGAAGGGGTCTCCGTTCTAAACACCTGTGTAATCACGCACACTCACACTGCACACCAATAAAGGGGGGTCGTGGGCCACCACCAGGGATAGGGCGGCCGCCCTGGGCCCACAGCACCTGAGGCCGGGAGGGAGGACGCAACCTCCGGCAGCATCAAATAAATGCTTTACTTTTCTTTATCAGGTTCTGTAATCCATTCACATTGAGAGTGATCACTCTGTACTCTTAGTAAAGCATATCAGCCATTCAGCCTCTGAACCAGGCCTGAGAACATCCGGCCAAAAACCAAAAGGAAACTTCAACTAAACACACACACAGATTACTTCCATTTCTAAAGTGAAACCTCAACTTTCAAAATCAGGAGGGAGACCTCTGGAAACCAAAGGACCTTTGTAGTGCACGGTGACATCTCTGCTTCATCAAAGCCAGAGTAATGCACATCAACACAAACAACTTCCCAGACGTGGTGTCAGCTTAAACTGCAAGTTCGCTCACCAGTAGGAGTCCAGCCTCATTCAAGACTGTGCCTTAGCTAAGAGTAAAAACTTAATACACACCCTCACCACTTTCTAACAGAGACACTTTTGGGGGCTATGAAAGTGTTCATGTTGCAACTTCCTTCAGCTTGTCCTGAATGCCTCTCCGTGGCCTCGGGCCGTTGCTCCAGCCTTTCCCCAAGGTTGTCTGGTCTTCGACATGGGTCTACCATTCGCGGGGGTGTCTTTGTTTGGGATGAGGTCTCTAAGCCATCAGCAGCCTCTGATGCGGTGCTGTGATCGGGTGGATATCAAAGACAAGCCTAAGTTCCTCTGGGTGAAGTGTCTGGTAGCAAAGCACCTTTCAACAGCAGAGTTGCTGTCATTTACCTTTAAAATAGATTTCTTTCTTTCTCCAGGCATAGCGGAGCACCTGTTCCTTGGTTTTACTCCAGGAAAAGACAACCACGGTGTCCGGCTTGGCACCTTGTGGTGGTTGGCTAATCTATTAGGGGATAACTCTGATTTTATGTCCTTCCAGAAATTCCAACATGGCTCCCTCATCTTTTCATGAAAAACATTTACGATAGATTAGATGGATTAAATAAGATAAAAGTTGTAGATAGAATATATGTATACATTTTATTACATTGTTACAATTTACAAAGTATGTTTTTTTATTTTGATATTTTAGTGACAAAATGTGTTTATATATGTGTGAATATACTGGTAAAGACTTAAATATTTCAAATATCTGTATTTTTATAGAATCTGATATTTCTTTTTCAGTGAACTGAATGTGTGCTTTTTGTGATCGCAAACATTTTACAGAAAAATAACAATTAGAAAAAAATCTGTTTTGTTTTTCTGAATTGAGATTATTCCAGTTTTTGTATAATCATCTTGTTAACTCAGAAAACTTCAGTGAAAGAAACACACATGTAAGAACCAGCACCTTTTGTGTTTGATTTTTTCAGTTGTTTCACATTGTTAGAAATTAGAAATAAAAGTTAGAAATAAAAACCAAACCGAGATCTTGACAGTGACCTCAGTACAACTCAGTAGACTGATGGATTAATAAACAAAGAAAAGAAAGAAGACAGAAAGAATCCAACAATTTCTAAAAATAGGCCATCTCAGAATATTCTAGTCTTCTGTCCTTAAATCTGGTATGAAATCCTGCTGCACTGAGAAGAATTGTAGCCTGATGAGGAAAAGTGGGTCTCAAAGGTGTGATAAAGTCAGACTGCACTAACCTGGTTATTATAACGTAGGTAAAATAAAATAGTTTGAGACTCCAAATAGGAAGAAGGTAGGAGGAAGGTTTACAATACTATTTAAGGGGTGGGAATCCTGGTCCTTGAAGGCCACAGTCCTGCATGTTTTAGATCAGGGATCCTCAATCCTAGTCGAAGGCCATAGTCCTGTGGGGTTTAGATGTTTCCTGCTCTAACAAACTTAATTCAAATCAAATGGATCCAACAGCATCTCAAGTTCAAGTGAGGTGGAGCAGAGTCACATCTAAAACTTGCAGGACTGTGATACTCAAGGACCAGGAATCCCCACCACTGCAATAACACCGCTTTCCCCTCCCCTCCCCAGTGATGTAACAACATCCTGATTTAAAGCCAGAAACAGCTAAATGTCCATTAAAACGCTCACATTTGATTCTCTCCATGTTTAATTTTGTAATGACACCAGGAAACCTTTCACACAGTATTTATAAGAAAAGTGTCCATAAAGTTTTATTGAGTCTCAGTATGACGGGGTGGTTTACAGACCTGCTGAAGTTTCAACAACAAAAATCTGGTGAGTGTCATGATCATCCATGTTTTCTTCTTTTCTGTGTCATCACATCTCCATCTTCAATCAGTAATGGAAGCTTTGGTCACATCAGAGTGAAAAACATTCATATACAGTGAGTAAAAACAGAAGAGTGGAGAGTTGTGACGTTTTTCTTTACACTGAATCAAAACGGAGCGACAGACTGACGTTAAGGCAAAAAGACTGAAGCTCCACCGACTGGAATGACCGGAAAAAAAAGAGAGAAGACGAAGCAACAGCGATGATTAGCGTTCGTTAGTTCATACAAACATGTACAAGGCTTTTTTTTTTCTTTTCTAAATGACATTTTAATGAGCAGGAATCCAGCAGACGCTTTGCCGGCTCAGCAGCGACATTAAAACCAAGATGAGCATCACCAACATGGGTGGGCGGGGCAGAAACAGATTTTTATTTTTAAAAATCTTCTGATAACCTTGATTTTTATTTTTTATTGAGTCTCAAAATCTTATTTAACAACTTAAATTTCTAGATTTTTGTCAATGAATCGAAGGTTTCCTCCTTCATTTGGGGGCGGTGTTGATAAAAATGTGACTGGTGGACAAACTTCCAACCTGTGGCACCAGGAATTGGTAAATGTATGTGCTGATGAGGTCCAGTTCTCATCTCTGGATCTTTTCTCTAAACACAGAAAACTTAGTGTTGCCTGTTGGTGGGGTGCAGATGCGACATGCTGCCATCAGAATCAGCTCCTCTGAGCGACGTTCATATTTCTACTGTTTCTGCTGATAAATGCATGAAGAGGATCAGAGAGATTCCCTCTCTGAGAAGTACTGAAACTAGTCAACAGAACTGGATTCTGTCCTGGACCATATCCAGACTGAGAGACCAGATGACCGCCAAGTAATTTCTGCTGATAATGTTGTGGACTTTTATATGAATGTCACTCAAGGGGAGGAGAAAACGAAAAGGAAGCTCCAGGCTGATCCGGGTGGTTCTGCAGGTCTGATGCTGAACCAGGAGGACCAGGATGGGTGCTTTTAGAGAGAGAGGGAGAAAGTGAGGAGGATGGAGATGACTTTTATCTGGTTAGTGATGAAGAAAAACTTTTAACCACTCCCTGTCTCTCTCTCTCTCTCTCTCTCTGCCTCAGAGCTCTGGGTGTCGTTCGTCCATCCCTAACGGCTCCGTCCTCCACAGGCGTGTCCATCTGGCTGAAGGCAGGTCGGACTGTTAAGTGTTTCCTTTCAGGACGCCCATACAGCTCTGAAGAAGCTGGAGGTTTCCCTGCAGGTGTGAGAAGGTCGAGTCAGAGACGGCAGGAATGTTTCTGATGCAGCAGATTCAACCTCTGAAGCTTCAAAAGTCTTATCGTGGTTTCTGATAGAAAATGACAAACTCAGAAAGAACTGATTATTTCTCCAATTCCAAACTCTGTAAATGCTCTTAGTATGAAAATAAAGCTGGTGAGATTTCATCAGAAGTGGAAGATTTGCTGCAGACTGTGTTACGGTAACTAATATAAATAAATATGAAGATTTTCTTTTTTTTTTAAGCATATTATTGTATTTAAAAAAAAAACAAAAACAAAATAAAAACACTCCAGAAAAGCAAGAATCAACATGCGAATCTGGTCAAAGATTCATGGAGCTGAAGGGAAACAAAGTTCCAGAGGTTTTAGTAAAGAGTTTTTTAGTGAGGTTCCTGTCCTCAGAGGAGAAATGTGGGACAACTCTGTCCCACTGTGTTTGAAATCATCTCCAGCTCTTCTTCTGTAGGGCATCGTTTTGATTTGGGATGTAATTTTATCCAGGAGTGGATAAAAAGTGGCAGAACACTGCAAACAGGAGGACCCGTGCAGAAACATGGAACTACTTTCTGTAAATCTGAAGGAGTTAAAATGTTGCTGGTTGGCTAGCGGGTGTCTAGTTGGGTGATAAATGGATGAAAACACACCTGCTGGTGTACAGGTGAGCTACCTGCAGGGAGATGGGGTTAGTACCTTGGCATGTTTAAGCTCCAGCTCTGCCAGCTCCACCAGGTTCTTCCTGAACGCCGCCACTCTCCGTGTCTTGAAGTCTATGAGTTCTGTTCAGAATAAAGTCAGAGGTGTGTTGATGACAGTTCGGATCCAAAATCTGGAAGTGAACATCACCATGAAACACAAACTGCAGCCAAACTGGAACCAGTCCATGATGATGGAGTCAGTAACTTGTCCCGATATCCCAAGTGGAGAAGGCTGGAGTGTTTTACAGAAGAATGTCTGTGTGAAAGTTCATCTTTACATGAACCCAATAATGTTCTCGATGTTTTCAGAAAGAAGTTTTCTGATCTGGAATCAGTCTGATATACAAAGTGAGTTCTGGTGATCCCTCCTTTAAACCGGGTACGGGTACGTGCACGCCATGTTCCGGCTGCGCCACGGTTTGGTTCCGACCTCTGTGGTGCGGCAATCTATACCGGGAGCATGTCAGGCGTGGATCACCTGCGAGTGCACTCCACCTAGCAAGATCTGTGAGATCATAAAATCAAAGCAGTGGAGAATCTTGTGATTCTCCACTTCCAGGATAAACATCTCGTTGTCTATGATGAAAAGACCAAAAAAAAACAAAAAAAAAAAACAACAACACTGAGACGACCTGACCGGTTAAACACGTCATGTTTTCATGGTTCAGCAGTGCAAATCTGCACGGAGGCTTTTATTTTGAAAAATACTTTTTTTTTTTTTGTTTTTACACTGCTCCTGTGTCCGATTTCCTGTCTGCCCCTGTCTGAACCATCAACATTGACACATTCTGGTTGTGTGGAGCATAAAAAATAGACTTGGGGAGTAAATTTAGCAGAGCACCACAACAATGCGCTTCTGGGACGCTTCTGGGACGCTTCTGGGACGCTTCTGGGACGTGCAGCACACCCGGTGGAAACCAAACCATTGATTAAAAACGGCTGCGAACAGCAGCGGAGGCCGCGGCGCAGCTGTAACGTGCCTTGTGCACACCCGGTGTAAAGGAGGGGTGAGACGAGTTCGGTCTGTCTCAGGGACATTTCTGAAGCTTGTCAACTGCATATATTTGCACACCCCATTTTTAATTTATTTATTGTCTAATTTACTGTATTTTAGCATCTCTTACCAATGTGTGTTTTAAATATAACTTAATATCTGACTTGGAGTTACTGAAAGAAATTTCATTATGTGAATGCATAACGACAATTAAAACGTCTCTAATCATGAATTTCAGGACAGCCTCAGCTGTCAGATTATGAGGCTAAAATGATGTAAAATGAATATATCGATAGATATAGCAGCATAAAGTACTAACAGAACTTTGTAGAAATAACACACAGATCAACAGTGACGGAGGGAAGGTGGACAAAGAGGAATGTAGATGGAGGGAAAGACGTGATGAAATGAGACGTTCTGCATTGCGTGACTGACCTTGCTTGGCAGACTCTGAGATCTTCTCGAACTTGTGGCAGCAGAGCTGCTGGCTGGTCTCAGCCTGCAGAACATCTCTGTTTTTAGCTCGTGCTTTATCCAGAGCCTTGTTAGCATTTTCATAATCCACCAGAGCCCGGCTCCTCCGGTACAGCAGATCCTAAGAGGAGCCACATACACAAATCAATCATTTCTTTCTACCAGCTCATAAAGGGACTGACTAACAGTCAGGAAGCAGTAAAACCTTTGCAGCCTGGGACTCTCTCAGGTAATATTTAAGCAGATCAGCCAGTTTCAGGTCTTCATCCGCTGCAACCCGGGCTTCAATTTTCTAGAAAACAACAAATGAAAGACGAAAGCTTCAAAGACCAAACAAAAACCCAACCAACAAGGCTGTCAGCGGTTCATCAGGTCTGAAGACAGAACTCACTCTGGTTTTCTCAAACAGCTCCGACACCTTCAGGAAGAATCTTAAAGGGAAAAAAGCAGGAAACAGATTAATAAAAAGGATGCCTGCATATTTCCTGACAACTGACACAAGTACCAGGATAAATAACGTGTAAATAACAACATCCCACTCCCGCTCACACCTTAAAAATAAAAAGACCCTGCAGGACTCTAAACACCAGCTGGGTTCATCTACTGCACATGGCAACATCCTATCCTGCTTCCAAAAACCCGGAGAAGCTCTGATCCTGGTTTTGTGAAAACTGTAAATGCTACCTGGAATATTTGAGGGGGGGGGGGGTAATGTGGCTTGTAATTTGCATTCTCTACAACTAACAGGAATGAAAGCTGGATCAGCTTCTCGTGTTTAGAGGCTGAGACAATGAGACAGAACCTCATCAGAAACCTGGAACTGAGCTTCATCATCCAGAATATGATCTAAAGCCAGAGAAGATTCAGAGCCAGCAAGGATGTCTGGAGCAGGAAGATGAAAGGTGAGGCCTGTCCCAGGTAAGTGAGCCGTGGGAACTATCTGGAAGGGTTTTCTCTATGAGCTGAACTTGTTCATACTTGCAGAGGTCTGTGGAGTCCTGTGTTCCTAGTGAGTAAAGTGACGAGGCGATTCTGTTCATGTCATCAGCAGCATCTAAACAGAAAGAAAGAAAAAAGCTGTGTTATCCTTTTCATTTAACCTTTATTTTACCAGACAAGACATTAAGAACAGATTCTTATTTACCATGTTGGCCTGGCGAGTGCCAGAAAACTCCCTTAAACAATAATAACTTTCAGTAAATCTCTAGAAATATAAAATCTGTGTTAGACTGTCATTAAACATTTACAGGTGTTAATAAAAACAAAGAATATAAAACATCTAGTTTCAGTTCCAGTCATTTGGTCTAGATTTACTGTCGTCTTAATGACGTTTTGTTGGAAAATCAAAAATGCACAGCACCGATACAAAAGTGCAAAACAGAGCAATTCAGTGTCAAAAAGCTGCACAGACACATGTAGTCATATGGACCAGTACAACAATACAAAGACCAGTTCACAGTTATTGATTTGGGATGCGGTTAGTGTCCATGGTTGGGTCAGGGAGAGGAAGGGGGCTCTGTTCAGCAGCCTCACCACCAAGCTGTGGGACGCAGATGAAGAGGACCACCGTCCAACAAGAGACTTGGTTTTGGGGACGTGTAGCGTGATGAGACGGTGCGTTACACTGCATGACCTCAGTGTTTTATAGACGAGAGCAAACCAATGAAAAGTAGGACGAGCATGTGAAGAAGACTATTTAACCAAACAATCAACAGCTGAAGACCAAACACGTTCATGTTGGTAGATCGTGTCACAGTAACCAGATAAGAGGAGGATGGGCTTTCAGACCATCACACATTTGGCAGAAGATGGAAATGAGGAACGGTTTCTACAGAAACACCAAGTCTTGCTTTGACCTTTAATTGTACGTGGTGTGAGAATTATATAAATATGAGTAGAGATGAACCTGTTCAGTAATGTTTTAACATCAAATAATTTTATCCTGTTCCAGCTGTTGTAGTGATGTCCAAGACAGAGTAAACCTGCCTTTTATGAGCAATGCAGGTGCTGCATGGTGAGCCAGCTTTCTCCTACTCTTTATTACAACCTAATATATATTTGTATTTACATATTTCCTTAGTTATTCGCAGGCATTGTCTCTGTCTCTCCGTCAAATGAAGTTGTGTGTGCGTTTGTGGGTAGGAGCGTGCCAGTTTGGGCAGCCACGGTTACCAAGGAAACGGGGCCGCAGACAAAAAAGGACTGTTGCGTTCACGTTTCTGGTCCGCATCCAGGAGGTATTGCTTTATTCTGGACAGCTGTGAGGGAATCAGGAGGCGTCTCAAAGGGAGCAGAGGAAGCAACTACACTAAAAACTATTTTACAAGCAACTTCACAGAAAAACAAACAACTTTGCAGTGCTGCCCATGTCGTGCTGCATCGCTGCTGTAACCAGGAAGCAGCTCACATTTAGCTAGTAACGAGTAACGCGCTATAGGGTAACAGTTACTCAGTTACTTTATTTAAAGAGTAATGCATTAGAGTATCATTTACATCGTTCAGTCAGCTGGTTTCAAAGTGACGGATGAAAGAATTTCAACTAAGACTGCACTTCATAAAAATATGACTGACGTCTTGACTCCTGCACTTCCTGAACTCCGACTCCTCTACTGAACTGATTTGGATTTTTTTTCATGAATAAAGCTGATCCAGTCTTAGCATTACGTGGGTTTTTTGCTCCATTTCCTCATTCAGTATGAACATGATGGGAGCTTTTCCTCAAACTCTGGTCTGACTCTAAACTGATGGCTCATGTTGGCAGCAGTGAAAGATATAATTGACTCAGTGAGCCCCAGGATCATGGACCCACGGTGAAGCAGCTGAGGAGGTGGCAGCTGCCCCGGACAGTTGCCCCAGTCAGCTGAGCGACACGCCCACTGGAACCTGATCGTCTGCAGGTTTCTGAGTCGTCTTCCTGAGATAACACAGCTGGTTTCTTGTGTTTGGTTTTATTCGATTCATGGGACAATAAATGTTTTTAATGAGCAAGTTTGAGGGATTTTTTTGGCATGGAAATCTTACATGATTTCTTGTTGCGGTTTGCCTCAAATAGGTAAATATCGGTCCTGTCTTATGGACTTAATATCTGTTTCTGGTACATAATAAACTGGTGCTCTGAATTCATCAAGGGATTTTTCTCCCCATGTCTGATCAAAGAGTCATTTCTGAAATTCATCTAATTCTCTTCCAGCAAGACCAAAAGTGCCTCCCAGGTTTCAGCAGGTCAACCAGCCCACGCCGGGTCAGACGGGAAGTCAGAAACAGCAACAACACAGAAAAATTTCAATCTTCATAATCTATCCCTCGTATAGATTCCTGATAATAAACCTTGTTTTCTGTCTGAAACTGAGAGGAAAACAACGTGTGTTTTCGTGTTGAAACAACTCAGAACTTTCTGGGACTAACAGCTTGCTGTAGAGAGACAACTTCTCTCAAAACTGAGCAGCTTTGTTTGTCAGTATCTTACTTTTGTGTGAGCGGATCATTCGGTCACATTTGGCCGAAGCATCTTTCACTCGGTTGTGATATTCTAACAGAAACGTCTTCTCGTGCTCAAAGAAGTCGTCCACATCCTGGAACACAGAAAACACTGATGAAGACAGCAGATATGAGAGGACAGAAATCAGCTGGAGGCTCTGAACTCTGTCCTCACCTTGACTCCGGCCACCAGCACGCCATCTGCCGACTTTACCACGTTTTTGAAGAAATCCTCCAGTTTCTCCTTCTTGTTTTTCCCACGTACGCTCAACTGTGAGACACAAACATCCAACATCACAAACCAGCACAGAGACCGTCCGAGCAGCCGTTCTTTGTTCCGCTTTTGTCTCATCGCTGACATCCAGACTCTCCTCCGCGGATACTCATGTGGTGTATGAATGCATACAGCGGGGAGGGGTTGATGTGTACAGATGTCTGACCGGACATATGTCCCTTCTCTGGATCGATTTAAATAGGCAGAAATTTCCATCTAATGATCAATGATTTCCCAAAATACTGGCTTAATGCATTATTATTTTTTTATGTCGAGTCAAATTTAAACTGTGCTGCCCTGACATTTAGGCCAAAAATGTCAAGAACTCCTATAAAAGTTTAACATCTTTTAATCTGCTGAGCATCTTCAGTCCTGATCTAAACAATCAAATACTGAAGAATTATTAGTATTTTAACCCTTTAAATGCTGGTTTGATTATATGTTGCTAATATATTTATGACACATAAATTATATATATATATATATATATATATATATATAAT
>JBAFTB010000022.1:24026573-24037951 GCA_037177355.1 Melanotaenia trifasciata
TTCCCACCCCTGTGGGGGGGAAAGTTCAAAAAAAAAAAAAAAAAAAAAAAAAAAAAAAACTGATTTCCACCTTAAAAATTTTCTTAAAAAAAAGTCCCCCCCCCCCCCCCCCCAAGGGATCCTGTAAACAGAGAAATCTTTTTAGCTTTAAATAAAACATCATTGCGTTATTATTTTCCATTTTATATTAAATCTCTGTACATCTGTAGAGCTGAGACCAGTATGGTTTTAAACGCAGTTTGTGACAACACATGCGGGCCGCGTTTAACCAGCCAGCCAGAGAAGAAGAAAATCTGAATGTCTGTAAATCATGTGACAGTCTGATGGAGGACCATGACGGCTCCCACACACAGGAATGTGTGTGTTGGGTGTGTGTGATGCGAGTCCAAACGTCACGTTAGCCACACCTGTTAGCTCCGTTAGCAGGTGAAGCTAACGGCCTGCGATGAACACACCTGGGTCATCATTCGGACCCTGGCCCGGGGGTCCAAGCTGTCAGGCTAAATACCCGTTTAGCATGAAGCTAATTTTAGCTAAGACGACTAACCTGTATGAAAACAATAAATAAATAAATAAATAGATAACAACCAAATCCGTGCTAGCTAACTATTTTGGTTTAGCTCAGCAGAACAGATTACTGAATCGTACACAGGTACACAGGTGACCAGATGCACAAATACAAAGACAGACAGACGGAAAACACTCACTCCCCGGTCCTCGTCGGAAAGGAAGTCGGGTCCGTCGTCCAGCCCTTCCTGCTGCGGAGACAGAGACAGGGACGGCCATTAGCCCACAGTCAGCTCGACATTAAGGTAGTACAGCTACAACAAGAGATTAGCTCGCCGCGCCCCATCACCCAGACAGAGAAAACATAGAAATCAGCGAGAGAACGGAGGACAGAGAGAAACCCACCATCATGGCTGCGAACGGCTGGTGACAGGAAGTGGACGGCGTTGCCAGATCTCGTGAGAGAATCAAGTAAACACACTTCTGGACACGAGCCACACACACACACACACCCACACATATAGTTTAAGGTTAAAAATGGGTAATTGGGCAATTAAAAGTTTGTGTTATTAGTGACAGCTTTTGTGTAACTGGGTCATAATCTGGAGGGTATTCTACTAAAATGCTAATATTAACATTAGATAAAGAATAAAAAATGTGCAGACTATTAAAATGTAATAAAAAAAAAGAGGTGTATCTCGGCTAGCTAGTTTAGTACTATAATCCTGCACTGATTTGGGGGTCAATAGTTCATATGACCTGGAATAGAAAAACATTTATTAAAAATTATAGATTTAGATTCCTGACACTGTTAAACAATGGAACCATCTGTAACTATATCCATTTTTATAGTTACTCATTTTAACATTTCACTTATAACATCTGGCTGATGTTAACAGTCAACATCAACCTTTAAAAAAAGCAATGTATAAAAAGACAAACAAATGATATTTATCTATCTGTCTACTCTATCAATCACACTGGATCTGTAAACTGAAAGAGGCCCAGACAAGATCTTTCTCCTTTTTGTGTGCTGGTAAATTTAAACAAGCAAAAGTGAATCATTTCTGGTTGTACGTGTGCCATAATAATTTCTATTCCAATTTGTACAAATACTTTATGTCCACAAATTATACTCACCAAAAAAAGTAGGCCCTGTTCATTGCATTACAGTGATTTAGCTGACATTTTTATCCAAAGAGACTTAAATGGTTAAGCAGTAGCATTAAGGGTCTTGCCTATAGACCCAACTGGAAGGTGTTAATATGCATCCACTGGGGGACTTGAACCCTGGTCTCCCACACAGGAGACTGACGCTCCAACAACTCAGCTAACCAACTGCTGGGGGACTTGAGGTAGAGCACAATGCACATTTGTTATCCACTTCAAATGCTGAAAAAAAAAAAAAAAACTGGTCCAGACATCTGTACAGTCTAGTACATTAAAACTTCATTTAAATTTTAGGTAATATAACCACATTGTATTTGATGGTGAAAACTAAAACATTTTGTTGTGTCTGGAAATCAAAAGGCTTAATTTATTTGTTTTTATGTTCTCTGTGTTATTTTGTATTCTGTTTTATTGTTAAGCACGTTGTGATTTCTATCTTGAAAGGGGCTATATAAATAAACATTTACTTACTTGGTCGTTGCCAGACGTATACACCTCTCCTCTTTTGCTTCCTCTGTTTCCAATTTTCAACCTCCACCCTGTGGGTGTTGTTACAATAAACAGAGAGATGTGTTGTTATTACTTAAAGAAGATGCTATTAGCAGAACTCTGTTTTGAACAACGAATACACGTCTGGTAAATATCTTGAAGTACTGATTGCAGTTGGGGGACTGTAATTTGCCACTTTTTGATCTAGACTTATTACTCATTGTGGTCTGTAATAGGAAGTCGTTTTCTAAATAAAAAAAAGTTATTTTAATGTACTTTCAGTGACAAACACAGTGCATTACAGATGAACTACACTGAAATAAAATACTTATTTGAATATTGGGGTAATGTATAAGATGTATATGTACATATGACACATCCTTCATCATTTAAAATCGAAGAAAACAGTCTTTCTTTGCAGGGAGTCCTTGTATTCCCTCAAAAGAGCTTTATGTGTCATGTTGTTGGTGCGCACAAAATCATCCAATCTGGGCAGCCTCTTGTGTTGAAAACATATTTTTTGAGATCCCATTGGCTCTTTTTATAATCCCCTGGGTGTTGTTGTCTTTGGTGTAATTCTGTAAGATAAAGAACAATATGTTGAATTCAACATGAAGTCATTCTAATACTGAATTTGCTGAATTGTTGGTCATACACATGTTAATTAATATATATACATATATATATATATATATATATATATATATATTATCACAGAGGAAACCAAGCAACAACCAGTCCTTTCAACTCTATGAAAGAAAAATAAACACCATGAACTTCTTTTAAACACACAGAAAAACATGAGCGAAAACCTAAATGATCCACATCTACAGTAAAACTTACCATGGAGTCCTCCTCAGTAGTGTCTTGGATGACTGGCTGCATAGCTGAGGAAGTAGTTTGAAGGTTTTGAAAATGTTTTTCGATGTTCTCACTACTTGATGGACTGGAACCACAGCAGCACTAATTACAACTTCATCAAGTTGTTTGAGTGTAGTAGTCCAACGCATGCATGCGAAGGATGTGTGAAAGATTTTCTTGAGAAATATCTATATTGCCAATACTGAAAACAAGTAAACAAATGAAAAACAACATTATTTAGAAGGCAAAACTTACAGTTTTTTGCAGAGGCCCTTGGCATTTTTCATCGTGACTTAAGCAGCGATGTAGGATTGGAAGACCAATCCTTGATGATGGACTGGTACTGGGCGAGGAGCTCAGTGAGACTCGTGCATTAAAACTGCTGAGCCATCACAGGTTTTTGTCTCATTTTCTGTCCATGTAGTTCCATACCGTCTGTGATGTACGATCCTAAAAAGTATGACCATTATGACATCGACCTGGACACAACCGTCCTTTAAAAGGCAGTGTCCAGTGCAGGTGAATACAGTACACTTTACACTTTTTCTGTGAACAAGAAGAATCAAAATCCACTTTATTGTCATTGCACAAGGTACAACAAAATTGAGGTAGTAGAACTCATGTTACAATAAAAAAATAACAAATGAATAAATAAACAACAAAAACGTCCTGATAAAATAACGATAAAATAAAATAAATAAAATACATTCAACATTTCACAGACAAGAGTTATCGCACAGGCTGTGTTTCACAGAAATGCCTCTGCTTTATGGATGCAGAGTTCAGGGATGTGAAGCTCTGGGATAACAGCTGTTTTTCAGTCTGCTCGTGTTTGCTTTATGACCCTAAAATGCCTCCCGGAGGGCTACACTTCAAAAAGATGGTGACCAGGGTGGGAGGAGTCCCAGTATTGTCCAGTTCATCAAGTGGTTAGCAAACTGAAAATAAACCACTGCAGAGACTTTTCCAGGTAAACACGCTTTATTAGTATTTATTTAAAATGGGAGACCAAATGCAGTAGGGTGTGTGAACATGACATTCATTTCAGCTTCCTTTCTAACCCTGTATGTAGATCACTCATTAGACTCAAGGGGTTAAGATGGACATGTGACACAATCAGTCACCCAATCCAACTAGATGCTACTTCATGTGGTATCTATGCATCAACGGTATATATTCCTGATTTGTAATTCACAAAACCACAAAACCGTACCATTATGCTGGACAATATATGCAGCTCTGATGCTGGGAGCAAGGCATAAGGAGGCAGTACGAGGCTGGCTGGCAGATTGGATGAGCCCAGCAGGAAGAGAAGCAGCATTTGTACCACAGAGTGCCTGAATTTTTTATTTATTTATTTTTTAAGAGTGTATGAAATAAGAACAAAAGCCTCACTTATGAAGCTTTGACATAATTCCTTTTTACTTACAGTGCCATTTAAATATTGTAAGTCACAAAAACAAAACCAAAATTAACTTGTAAGCATTTTAAAATTAAAAATTACAAAGCACCATTTTAATTATATTCAGTTTAATTAAAAATACTTTGGTAATCCCAAAGAGAAATTAAATGTTACATCATATAGGTTTCTGCTAAGAGCTGCTGTAGATGCTGATGGCAGTCGGCATCCCATTTATATTTACATGCATAAATTCATTGTTGCACTTTTGCTTTAACAGTTTGCTGGGAGCGTCCTCAGTGGCTCTCGAGGCATTTTACAACTCAGTAAGAACTATAAATACTATCACAGAGCACACAGCCTCCTGGAAAACACACACTGTCTTTACACAGATCATCCTGAAACTGCATATATTTTACAAAAGCCAAATTTAGATCATCTAAAAATTTATAGACATCAATATTTATACAATTCTTTTTTCTCTTTCATTTCTTTTTTGATTTTACGTGGACAGCTTGACTGGCCTTTGCCACTTTTGTGGCTGATGGATGGTGACACTCACTGGTTTACATGTTTGTCAAGTTTATTAAAAACTTTCCATTTTCAAGATTACATCAGCATGAGATGTTAACATAAACTTTAGGATAACAAACTGCTGTGATATTTATTTTTACAAATCATTATTTTGAAAATGTTGCAAATGGTTTAATGAGTTTTTTTCTTTTTGTCTAACAGATCGGATGTGATGTGTGCCCAAGATGGTGTCACCAAAACTGCCTGAAACAGCTGTTCAAGGGGAAAAGGGGAAAGTTTTTCTGTGAAGCATGTCAGAAAAAAAAAAAGCTTTTTAGGTTTTTTTTTATTTGCTGGGTAGGATAGTGCACTTTTACCTGTTTTGTTAACGGCCACAGGGCGTCAGCTAGAATGCATAAAGATGAGAAGTTCCTTTGGATTTGGGTTGTTTGACATCACACATTAAGGTATATACAGTGTGTGTGGTTTCTGAAACAGAGATTTAGTACAACAATAAATCATCTATTAATATTTCTGGAGTTTGTTGCACACTTAACAACAAACACCAAAATAATTTATATAAACATACTCAGCATGCAAATAACTGCAGTTATACAGTAGCACAATAAGGAAATATGACTATATTGTAAAGAAGAGTTGGTTGAGATACATCTTTTTTTCTTTATTATTTTTTTTATTACATTTCACGGCTTCACGTACTTATAATTATGTTATTATTGTAAATATTATCATTTTAGCTTATTAGCAGGCCATGTAACCTATTTACCCCAAATCAGTGCAGGATCGTGGTACTAAATTAGTTGGCTAAGATACACCTCTTTTTATTACATTTTAATAGTCTGCATATTTTTTATTCTTTTTTTAATATTAGCATTTTAGTAGAATAACCTCCAGTTCAACTGACCCAGTTACACAAAAACTATCAGTGATAAAAAAAAATACTTTTAATGAGCCCCCAATTATACATAATTTTCTTCAATAAAAAGCTTTACACCAGTCCACACACATCGTGTCTTCAGGTTAGAGATACCTGTCAGAGAGAAGCTGTCAGACGTGACAGAACAACGAATAACCAGAGGTGCCGCTCGCCAGCAGGCATGCCTGGAAAATACCTTGGGCCACTGAGTGCCGGCCAACTCGGACTCGCTACAGAGCAGTGACCATGTGGAGAGACATGAAAGAGCAAGTTTATCTGAATGAAGAGACGTTTTCTGTCTTTGACAAAAAAGAAGAAAAACAGGAAGAGCAAAAAGAAAAATGTGATCAGTAGTGGAGGTAAAACAGAAGATAATGTAGGTTCGAGCAGCTCAGTCTGTCCTCAGGTTGAGTTCCTGGCTGTTTAGAGGCTGATAATAAAAATCTTGGACAATAATCCTTCTTTAGTTATCAAATAAAGCTGTGCAGTTAAATTGTCAAGATAAAAACGTTAAGTTAGAATTTGTTGGTAGGAGATTTAGATAATGCACTTCTAAAGTTTATTAAGGAAAGTTGTGTGTTGTCTGCAGGTGTTTTTATTATATTTTCCATGTGTTCAATTGGCTTTATGTTTCTGAAAACTGCATTTAATTATTTATGTCCGGTCATAATCCAGGCCTCAGCACATAGTTTAATATTCTGTGTTGGAATCATGTTAAATCATATCACTCCTGTTTAATTAATGAAAATTGAAAATAATAAAGTAAAAAAATAGTGGAAGCTGCCAAAGAAAACCCAAAAGTTGGGTTTGAGGAATTTCATTTGTTAGCAACAAAGCCTATAAAGATATTAATAAAATGTTATTAATATATCATAATAAAAGGGTGATGAACGCTGGTTGGAGGAGCCCTTATGAAATGTTTTACTTTATCTGCACTAATAAGGAAAAAATCTAGTTGCACCAAATAATATTTAATCTTCCACCTCGATGTGCTTTCCAAATATTGTAGAGGTGCAGGGTCGATCTTGGTGGAACTTGGATACTTGGGGGTGTGGTAGCTTTGTGGTTACAGTGGTGGTCTTGGTTCTGGAGAACTTGGGCTCAAATCCCCAGTGTGCCAACAGAGCCACTGCAAGGCCTCCAAGCCCTCCCCGCTGCTGCCCAGCTGCTGCAACATGCTCTCTAGTATATCCAATAAAGGCAAAACTTTTTATCATGCTGCTGTTAAAATGTCTCTATATAACCTTCCGGCCTATAACTCAGCGTTCCTGACCTGTTTGATGGTGCACTGACATTTATGATGCACATTTCTGGAGCTGCTGCAGCCCAGCAGCAGCATGATGCTGAGAAACTGCACTTCACTACTTCCAGGATGCCACGTGACGTTGCAGCCGAGTGAGCTTCACACACGGACTCATTGTGTGGTGGGACACAAACCCATCCTGCCTCTCGGTTGCCAATTCCTGGGATGGGCTCCGGTTTCCCTGCGACCCTTACTTAGACTAGGTGGTACAGAAAATAAACGAATGAATAAATTGATCTATTTGAAATAATAGTAATTATGCTTAGTATGACACAGACAGCTGTGGCAGACGGATTTAAAATCACTGGTCTTATTTTTTTTTTGTAGACAGTGACTCAGTGGCTTCTGATTAACTCCCACAAGTTTTCTAAGCTAGCCAAGGTTTTCTTTCTGTTCAGTGTTACTCTCTCAATCTTTGTACAACTAATCATTCTTTTAGTAAATCACACACTGTCCCTTTCCTGCTAGAAGGGTGGCTGTATCTTCTATAAAAGCCTAGCTCATCTTAATTGGGTGCAAACAAATGAAGACTTGGCTTAACTCTGCATCTATGGAATATTCTGGAAGTAATCGTACTAATTTATCAAATGTAATTGCCTTGATTCTTTTCTGTCCAACTTCACAAGGCACTAAAAACATGTGCCAGCCTCTCTGTGGACTTGGTAGCAGTCATAGATGTCCCGCCTTGAATGGTTACCACGGTTACCTCTCTCCACGTCCTCACCTTGTCCTTCAGATTTTATCTCCTCTTTCTTGGTCAGTTAGTTGCGATGCTTTGTTTTCTAATAATGTGCCTCAATCCCAAAGTTCACACTGATTTTAGAAAAAATGTCAGTAATGAATCATAGTGAAAAGCCAGAGATCCGGCACGGTGCCGGAATATTTTAAGCCCTGAACATGTTTAAGGGATTTTCAGAAACTATTGTCGAGTTTGATGTACTACACTGAGGTCACAGTGGAAACCACGAGGTTCTGATGACACCAGACATCACATTTCTCTAGTTTTATCTTCTTTTCATCAGCTGCCTGTTAAATCCAGAATAGATTTTAAAATTCTTCTCCTCACATATAAACCTCTTAGTGATCAAGTTCCATTAGCCCTTAAAGATCTCAGAGTTCCAGTTTCCCCAGCAGAGGACTTCCATCTCAAACTGCAGATTTACTGGTGGTTCCTAGAAGTTCTAAAAGTAGAACAGGAGGCAGAACCTTCAGTTATCAGACCGCTCTCTGCTGGAGAATGTAGAAACATCTAACGTTGTCTTTCATTTGTGCTTGTCTTCTTCCTCAGCAGGAATCCCTGGATTAGAGTTCTGCTGGTTGACCCCTTTCCTGTCCTCTCCACCCTCAACTGGTCCAGGCAGATGGCCGTCCTTCCTGGTTGTGACTGAGGTTTTCCTCTTCACCGTCTCCTCGTACAGTTTAGGATGGAGGGTTAAATTGAAGACCTCATCCGATCCACTGGTTTCTTAGCTTATTTTCTATGAACAGTTATTATAAACTGGGACTAGTGTGGATCATAGAATGTTTTACTGGATTATAACTGCACTATAATGAACAGGATTGTCTGTCTTGAGATGATTTTATGAGCTGGTGTATAAATGAAGCTAAATTGAACTGATACATGTTCCTTTACTTCTATCAAAACTGAGGTGTTTCGTGCTGAAGATTCGTGATCTCTGTGCTGAACCTTTTCACCAGCAGGTGTTGAACCTGCCGGACGTTTAAGACCACAAACAGGAAGTACCTGTAATGAGTGTGTGTGAATCTGCTCTGTGATTGGTGGAAGCAGAGACAAAGCGGGAGGCTTCAGATCTGCCACAGGCTTTTTATTGCAAAGTGGCTTCCTGTGATCTCAGAAACAACGTTCCACTTTAAGGCTCCAGATATTGTTGTGGGGGTCATCTCTCACTGCTGGGGTCAAATCTGCTTCCTGTAGTGCTTCTTTACAAAACAAAAGTGCACTCTAACTCTGCTGTGACGGTTACATTCAAACTGAAATAAGGCGACGACCAAACAGCTAAACGATGGGAAGTGTGACAAGTATGAAAACTGAGGTAAACAAACCTTAGTGTGGGAACATAAATACAGAGAATTTAACATCAGGATCTTTTATGTCTCAACCTGTAGTGTCTCAACAAAAAGTGCTGGATATTCATCATCTCCTGAATGCATAGTCTAACACAATGTGTCTGCCTGGTTGAATATACTGGAAAGGATACAACAGTTTACAATAATAAATAAAGTCATATGTAAAAAGCGTCATGAGTGCGACCCGTGTGCGGCAGGAGGCAGTGCTTTGTGGCGCTCTCTCCCCACACGTGGCTGCTTCCTTCATGTAGACTTTTTGGCAAAACTCTGGCTGTGAGAGAGAGGGGAGAGAGAGAGAGAGAGAGGGGGTAGAGGGGGAGGGAGAGAGAGAGAGCGAGAGACAACCTTTCTGGGGTTTGGTAGTGTTTTTTGTCGTTTTGTTTCTGCCAGGTGAACAGAAGTCACATAGCAACAAACTGGGAGATGTTTGCATATAATTATGTTAATGAGATCTCCATGTTGGGGAAAAAAAAGCAAAAAGAACCAAAAACAAAAACAAGGAGGTCTAAAGACGCTAACTCCTTCATGACATGGATATAGACAGAGCAAGCTGCTGGGTGAAGTGGCGGTGTTCAGGTGGGGTTGGTTGCTTCGGTCCTGATGGCACAGCGGTTGGCTTGACTCCGCTCAGCTTGCCACTGTGACATCACAGCGGCTTGCCCTCCAAAGACACCACCACGTTACCGCCGAGCTTCTCAGCCAGCGTAGCGCGGTCCTGGATGTCGTCCAGCCCATTCACCTGCCACTCGTGTTTGATACCTGAGGAGACACACCTGAGAGTCACTGAGGGCTCAGGACACCACACCTCAATCAACTAATCACAAAACAGTTTAAGGCAATAACATAGCTGAGGTCACCACAACCAGGATAAACCGGAATAACAGCCATGTACAGACAAGCGATGGTTTTATCCGACACACCCTGGTTTACTAAAGACCTGAACCTGATGCTGCTACCTCATGCCGACCTTTAAAAGTGCAACCTCAGATTAACTCCACATATTACAGTCATCATTTTAGAGCAATCGCAACCCAAATCCAGAAAAGTTGAGACTCTATGGAGAAAAAAAATCCATATCGTACATTTAAAATAACTTGTAGATCTGGAAAAATCACTGTGGTCATATTTTAGAGTTGAGCTGATACGGATGTTGGCATCAGAAACACACCGATCCTGAAGTAAGAGGACCAGGATCAGCAAGTATTTCTGTCTAACGACAATCCAACACCACAGGATCATAAATCTTTTTCATACCTCCCCCAGACACACACACACACAAACACACACATAGAGAGAGAGGAAGTTACGCAGTCAAGCCTGATGATTGGAGTTAGGAGGTGGAGAAACGTTTGTCTTTTTTTTTGTTTGTTTTTTTACTGATAAACATTATTTACAATATAAACATGAAAAATGTTTAAGCCGGAGTATTATATATACAATTACACACCTTAAGATAAAAGAAAATAAATAAAAGGAAATAACCAGGGCTGGGCACGTTAAATCGTTAATCATGCGTTAAAGCACGGATTAATTAACGCCGTAAATTTTCTTTTGTCACGCGTTTTTTTGACGGGAAACTGCTCCTAAAAGACAATGAGAAACTTTTTATTTATTTATTATTATTTTAATAAATGCGGTTTTAATTGAGGCAAGACAGCAAAGTGTAAGTGTAAGACATGTTTTCAGACTTTTAGAAGCGTGAAACATAAATCGGGTCTTCTTCTGCCTCTGGTTCGGTGGATCTTGGTCGTAGCGAGATGAAACCTCCAGCTGTGAATCTGTGAGATGTGAGCTTTCAGTAGAGGAGTATTTTGTTCGTGTTCATTGGAGACATCATCTGTGTTTACATGTTTTTCAGACTTTGTGAACCTGGTCTTGTAAATGTTTGTTGATTTAACTGTTTGGTGGACCCAGAAATGGTTTTACTGGTAGCTGAGATTCTGGACTTTCTGTCCAGTTACATCTACAGACCTGACGCTACACCCGGAAACGAGATGTTAACCCTTTAACTCCTGGTAGCGGAGGCTGCAGGTGCAGTCAAGCTAAGAATGAAAGTTTAGAGAATTTATATCCAGAAATCTGGATAATGAAGCAGTGAAGCTGCATGGATG
>JBAFTB010000022.1:24063944-24081063 GCA_037177355.1 Melanotaenia trifasciata
ACCACCTCCTCCACCTCTTCATCATCCTCTTCCTCCTCCTCTTCAGACTCTTCATCGTCCTCTTCCTCCTCTTCCTCTTCTTCATCCTCATTGATAGAAGATCGCTGTCGGGACGGAATACGGCTGGATCTTTGTTTGGGTCGACAGTCCGGACAGAACCAGTCTCCCTCTGGAACCGACTGAAACACAGTGAGGTTGTGAGGATGTTCCTTCCATCAACAAAGATCATGCTCATCCTTAAAGGTGAAGCGGCTTCTTTCAGTTTCCTTCAGTTTAGACAGTGAAAAAAATATTAATCACATCAACACAATATATTTTTGTTCAAAACATATATTTACAAATCCTGTTTTCACAATCTCCTTTTAGGGTTCAACCCCAACCTAAGAAAAAAACCTTTCCATGTTTATAAAAGAGAGGAAAACGTACTGAACTGACCACAAAGGTAAAGTTTTACTGCGGGGCGGTTGGAGTAAAATGGTCTGCCGAACCTTTGTTTTGACTCAGTCCTCTGTTTTTAAATTTAATATAGTTTTCAGTTTTTTCTTTGTTCCCTGTTTAACAAGCCTCCCAACCAGTGCTTATTTTTTTTTAAATGGTGGCAAAAAATGTGAAATCGAACAGGAAGGAAGATGCTAGATTAACGCTGGAGGCCATCACCAAGCTTCCTGAAAAACAGAGGAGTTAGTTACGGAATTCAAACTCTCATTTTTAACCAACTGGAATCTAAGCTTGATGAAGCACAGCTTACAGTTGAAGACCACGACCAACACCTCTCCTCACTTGAACTCACCACAGAAGACCTCAGCCAGCGGGGACAACACTTGCGCTGTTCTACGCAAAAACACTAAACTTAAGATGGTGATTCTTTGTCTGCATTGATACCAGGTGATAGAAATTATCAGAGGGGCGCAGCGGAGAGGAAAGTTTAAGTTCCGAGGAAAGCAGATTTGGATCTTGGAAGATTACAGCCCCGAAGTCCTAAGCCAGCAGGTGGAATATAAAGACGTGATGACAGAGCTTTATAACCGGGGTCTGAAACTGGTCTTTCTCTACCCCGCCTGGCTTTGCCTCACCTTACCTGGTGGCAGCAGACAATGAATCAGCTTGGTGAAGGAGGCACACAGCTACATACATCCTAAACCTACGGACTAGTCTCCATAGCGGGACTAATCTTGTCAAAATCTCTGTCTAAACGGAAAAACTATCTGAAGAACTACATTCAGTTCTTAAAACTAACTGGTGTTAATAACGTCTGCCATGGCTTGTCACTACATGGTAGGAGTCCCAGACGCTGGTTTATTGACCCCATGCGGCCATGTGTTTAAAACGGTTATAGACTGACATGGTTAGCCTGCATTTGTGTGTGGCACCTAACTCGGGAGATGCGCAGGTAATTGTTGTATATACCCAGCTTCTTTTTCCCTTTAAGAACCCTGATCCATTCTGTCAGAGGTGCTACGTTATGCTTGAATCATTATTTGAGCAGTAAATGGTTGTTTGAAACAGGAACAGTAGAGTGAGATGTAGGTTCTGAAGAGCTTGCTGCTTTCTTCTTTAGCAGCTATTCTTTTGTTGGGTGGGGATTGTGGGGGTTTGTGTAGCTGCCAGCAGTGCCACCTCATCTATTTTATTATTGCCCAGAGGCCTTCAAATATCTCATAGTTAGGCCTGTCGCGACAAGCAATAAGTCAATTAATTGCACGTTAAGAAAAAATGAGCGTGATAAGTTGCAATCTTTTTTTCTTTCTGTCTTACTTTACCATAGACTGTGTATGACAACAGGTTTCACTATGGAGTATCTGGACTGAACGCTCTGGTTTCTTGCGGAGTGATCTCTCTCGTGTCATACTTGATAGCAGCATGTTGCAGCACGGGACCGTGGTGAAGCAGTTAACCTGTGCAGGCCGGTACGCCGCATTTGTTTTACATGGCTGCTAACTCTCATGCATCGGCTCTGAGACTCGCACTAAACCTTCGACTTCTCACGCTGAAATACCCATCAATCAGCTAATCGAGAGGTTCTGGAGGATTCCCAGTGGGCTGCATTACTTTTGGGTCGGTGTCCCGGCATGTGTGGGAAAAAACGCAGCAGCGTGGTTCGCTCACTGCTCATAGATCAGTCTGACACGCAGTGATGAGGGAGATATTTCAGCTTCATACACAGCAATGACTCGTAGTTTTGTTTTTTTTCTAGTGTTTTTTAAACACAGTGGTACTAACTACCGGTTTTCCCTGTCTGAGCCCCATGTTTAATTTTTTTTTTAAATATATTATTTGAAGAGCAAATTTTTTCTTTATTTTCTATCATACTTAGCTTTTAGTTGTGTTTGGTTTTCATTCATTGTTAATGAGACAGAGTCTGTTCTATTCATTGTTTTATTTAAAATTTCTTATAGTTCCAATGTAAAATGTTTATTAGAAATGAAAGTTTATTGATCTTTGAAAGGGTGTGCTTGTATTATTATGGCATTGTCATAATTCTAATGTATACGGCAGCTTGTTACCCATCTCTTCTATCCCTGACGACAGTTATGATCTGATCAATTGTTGGAGGCTATAGATATACCGACTCAGGAGAATTACCACGTGTAAATGTTAGCAGTTTTTTGCCAGGTCATGGACATAGATAGGTCATATGTGTTACAACTGATGAATGTTATAGGTTCTATATGTTCATTCATTGTTGTTGAACCTCCAGATTAAGCACTGCAGTGTCTGAAAACTGATTCGGAAACAGCAGTTGTTAGACAACCGGCCTGTTTGGATGGTACAGCTGACTAAGCAGAAGCTGCAAAGGTTTAAAAGATAAGACACTTAGAAAACCTCAAGAAAAGTATTTTTCCATTCAGCAGAAAGGCCACACATGTCCTAGTCCTTGTGAGGCCTAGGTCAATCTGAGAGTTTCTTTGTCATGATTAATAATTCTGTCATTAACAATATGTGCTATCGTCATTGAATTTAATCTGCTTCTTTACCACATTAGGGGGCTATATTTAAATCTGCCTCACCCTCATTGTCTGTGTCATTTTAAATCTAACTTTTTAAATAAGCCAACCTGGCCAAGTTTACCTTCAAACGAGGCCTCAGGCAGTGGGTGTGGTGTCCTCGACTACAGCCATCACACAGCAGCATGTTGTCCGCGTCTCCTTTGCGTCTGCAGATGCGACAGCGAGCGTTGAGGACTGAACGGGACCACAGGATGCTCCGCTCCAGACTGGACAGGTGGACAAACACCTGGAGACACAAAACAACAGAAGATACCCGATCTGGAGCCCCGTTCAGAGGCAGATAAAAGATTCTAGGAACTTTGTGGATCAGGGAGATTCTAACCTGAGAGAGGCTGGAGCAGGACTGCAGAGACTCCCTCCATCGCTCCAACACCGTCTTAATGACCCGACCGCTGTCGCTGCCGCCGTCTGACAGAAACACGAGTCTGAACTTCACTCACCGTTTACTTCACCAACACCAGGATATCAATTTATAACTCAACGGATAGAAACAGACAAAAACTGGAATTCAGCTGAATTTTAATTCCTGTAACTGGAAGACATGAAGTTGTACCATCACTAGCCTGGTCCTCCTCTTTCTTCTTGTTCTTCTTCATCTTCTGGTCTTTTTTTGAGTCTTCCTCACCTGCAGATGAATGGTTATAAGTGAATAAAGTCATGTTTCCTTCCACCAGTAAATTTATGCTGAGATGTTCAGGATTAGATCAGGAAAAGTCAAGAAATGATCAGGGTCAGATCAGAAATGCATCAGAAACAGACCAGGAACAGATGAGGATCAGACCGGGAACAGATGAGGATCTAAGAGATCTAAGAAAGGACCCACCTAGTGGAGCTTTGAGGAACCGTCTCTCAATGCCTTGCTCAATGTGAACGAGGGCCTGAGCCAGAATCCGTATGGAGCTGCTTACCACCTGAGGAGTCCCACTACCGCTGGTCCCAAATCCATCAGACTTCACCTCCTGCAGCCTGTCACATAAACACACGAGGAAGGCGTGTTTCACACCTGTACAGATCACCCTATGATATTGGCTCAGGTTACAATCTCTACATGTCAGTGCACCTGTCTTTGCCTCTCAGGTGGGCAGAGTCCACCTCCATGGCTTCCGCCTGCCTGTTCATCCTGGAATTCTCTCTGCCATCAGAGCCTAGCAGCTCATAGTTTCCTGCTTCCAGTGCCGACCGCCATACCTGTCTGTCCATCACCTTAACAGAAAGAAAGCAGAATGAGTGCTGCTTCACCTGAGTCTACCTGTCAGGTGTCACTGTCAGCAGCTTCATATACCTTCAAAGTTCCCAGAGTTCCCTGGTGGATTCGGTCCTCTATGTCCAGTAGCAGGTCTCTCAGCCTGACCTCCATCACAGTCTCAGCTGCAGCGCTGGATTCTGGACTTGTCTGAGAAAACCTGGGATCACCTGGACAAACAGGACAGGTGTCAGAGGGAACACTGCTGGTTTTTACAGGCAGCTTTTTTATATCAGTGAGTTTGGAGATTATTGCCTTTTTGTGTCATAACTGTGTGTAGTTGTCCACTCAATTTTATTCACCTGTATGTTTACCTGTGTGTGTGTATTTGTTGTGATCAGACTTGTGCAGCAGCTGCTGGAGTCTGTCTCTCTCCTGCAGCAGCGCCTCCCTCAGGCTGCTCTCTCTGTGGCCTCGCGGGTTCAAAGCCTCGATCAGCTGATCGATCTCTTCCAGTGAGCTGTAGAAGGACCACTGGTTGGGTCGGCTGACCGGTGGACTGAAGGTGTGGTGGGGAGCTGGGCTTGAGCCAGTACTGTCCGGTTGTCAAAGAGAGAAGAGGTTTAGTCATCGTTAAAAGTTTTCTAAATGCAGAGTTTTTACTGAAGCACCCACCTTTCTCCACCTGGATCATTCTTGACCATTTCCTCATCTTCCATCTTGCTTGCAGAGTTGTCAGCAGGCTTCGGGCGCGGCTGCAGCATGTCTTCAGTCAGGCCGAAGCAGTCATCCTCCACAAACAGCACGGAGGCAGAGGGAAGGACCCAGTATCTGCGGTACATCCGGTCTCGGCCCAGAGGCAGCAGGCAGGTACAGGCGGCTGCCTTTTGGATCCGCTCCTGCAGTTCTCGAACCTGCCAGGATCAGACAGATAGATCAGATCTCAAACTGAACAGGGGCTCAAAGTGTCTTCATGTTCAAAGATCTACTGGAAGTCTGATAAGTCAGCATTTGTACAGAGACGATCAGATGAGTCAACGTCTACTGGTCTCACCCTCTCCTGTTCTTTCTCTTGCTCCTCTGGACTCAGGCTGGGAGGAGGGCCTGACAGAAGTTTGGAGTCAGAGTTTGTCTGATCTTTTTCCTTCTGCTCGTCTTTCGCTGCAGAGAACAGGAGAAACACAGTGATCACATTTCACTCTGGAACCAAAAACAGTCTGATTTCTCTCAGCTTTCTGCAGAGGGCTGATGTGAACATGTTTATCTAGAAACCAGGAAGAAGACGACAGTAAGCCGGCATTAAAGAAAACCTCACAAACTGAAGCAAACATCTCATTTTGGTTTCAGGCCTAAAGTTTTACCTTTCATCATCATCTTGTTGGATGAATCATTGTCCTCCTCATCCTCAATCTGATGTTCTGCAGGAGTTTCACTGAGGAAAGTGCAGATATCAGGCTCTAAAGTATAGTTTATTACACTGCATCACTGCTGTTTTGGTATTAGAAACTCTGAGTTTTTTTCCCCTCCTACCCATTAGTTTGGAGTCTGTCCTTCGCCTCCTGTTCCTTCAGTTTGTCTTCCTTCTCTTTTAGTCTCTGTTCTTGGTCCCTCAGCTTCTCCTCTCTCCGAAGACGAACCCTGACAGATATCAGAAAAACATCAAGTTTCAGGTAAAAATGTTAGACCAACTCTATGGGGCATCAGATGAACTTTAGCCCTAGAAAACCTGACGTTACATTTGTTTCCAAATCAAGTCAGGAAAGTGACGTGTAGTTATGGGCTGAAGGAAGATCTAGCACAGATAGGAGCACATCCTCATCTTTCATGCTTACACTGAAGCAGTGTGTCCACACTGGAGATACTACCTGTAAGTGTGTGGAACATAATGAAAACACCACATGGGTTCACATGGTGTGTGTTTGCGTTTTGCATACACAGACCTGTGTGCAGCCTCCTCCCTCTCTCTGCGGTGTTGCTCAGCTCGGACCTCTCTCAGTTCCTGCCTTGCTGTCCTCTGCTCCTCCACACAGTCTTCAATCAGATCCCTGCTAGATGCTAAAGTCAGCAGTTTCCCCAGCAGGGCCTGTAGGATCTTCAGCTTCTCCCCTGCAGACAAAAACAAACCTCCATTCTGACACGTTTCACATTAATTCCTTCACAGCTTACTTCTACATCTTCCTCCACAAAGCTAACTAACTGCTGCAAGATGACCATGACCAGACCCATTTTAAACTACAAACACTCAGACCGAAGGTTGTTCTCTGACCTGCTGTGAGGTCGTACACGGGCGTACACGTCAGCTTCTTCAGCAGCGCTGGTTCAGCCAGCCGCAGCTCCACACATGGGTCATCCGTCACCATAAACCCTCCCTGCTTCTGGTAACGAAACTTGGCGTTGCCATGGTTACAGTCAGCGCCAGACCCTAGGATGTGCAGGCGCAGGATTTCTGACAGTGTGCAGCTGTCAAGGTCCAACTGTTTGAGACTACACCCCTGATGGAGCTGAGGCCAGGCTGCAGCCAATGAGGCGACGGCGCTCAGAGCTGAGCGCGTTGCATCCGAGTCATCATCCAGTGACTCCCACAGGTCTGCAAGAATGGACATATTTAACACATCAGTCAGCTTAACTAATAAAAAGGCTTTAAATCACAATGATTACAGACAGTTTAATTTAGACTGGAGTCCATCCAGTATTATACATTCAGACAGAAATCCAGTCACATGAATAGTGGATTTTTTTCTTTTCAGATAAATTTAGCACATTTTAAACATCTCTGATGGGCGCTTGAACAAAGTAAAAACTGCTTTAACAGAAAGAGGCTTACATTTATTGAGTATAATTGGTAAGTATCAGTCAGTAAGATAAAGAAAAAAAAAAAGAAAAAACCCTGATATGAATTATTGTACCCCACAAAAATGCCCATTCTGTGTGTGTGTGTGAGAGAGGGACTGACCTCCAGCTTGATCTTTGGCCACCTCTTCTTGTTCTTCATCCAGAGCCTGAAAGATGGCCGTCAAGAAGAAGAAGAGCAGCTCACAGAGAGGACCTTCAGGATCAGAACCTACCAGAGCCTCCTCCAGAACCTCTGTGGAGACAGAATCTGTCAGAATCAGCCACCCTGTCTTTACAGGAGCCTGTTGGGAACACTCATTAATCATTGACAGCATTCACACAATTACACTTTTTCCTCCTTCTTCCTTATTTATGCTACTGCTGGGTTTCCTCCAGGATTTGTATTTTCCAAAATACATGTTTTTTAAGGCAAACATGTAATGTAGTTTTATCAAATGGCAGTTTTTCTTCATGTACCACCCTACTTTTTATAATTAAATGACATTTTTTTTCTTTTACTTCTCTTATATTTTCTATTTTTGACCTGGATATCTGATAAGTGTGTCCTGTATAATAGTATTTTTTTTTTATCTTACAGTAATTTCATTCTTTCTTTTCTCTCAGTCATTTTATGATGCTGCTGTGACACTGAAATTTCCCCATCTGGGATTTATAAAGTACGTCTGATTTTGAAGAGCTCTGCTGTACGGAAGGTCGGGCAGAGCTTCTCCTGCTTTGCCCGCTCACTTTTCTCTCCCCTACTTGTCTTTTTATGAGACTTATTTAATGAACAGCTGATTGAGGTGCAAGGAAAGTACGAAAATGTTGACATTTAAAGACACTGACATCACTGCCTGCACAACATCGGATGAAGTTTCATCTTAAATATGAAATTAGCGGGTCAGTTGTTCATTGCACATAAATACACAGAACAAAAGGAATATTACTCCTAATGATTCTCAAACTGATGAACCATACTTTTTGAATCTTGTTGTGTAGTAGTGACCAGTCCAAGCTTTTAGGATCATCCTTTAGAACCAGAACAAATGTAAAGACCCACTTTGTCCAGCAGGGCCATTAAGAAATGTTCTCACCCAGAGTGACACCTTCAGGGAACTCATCCTTGAGGTCGAAGGCCTCACCAAAGGCCTGTAGGAACTCAAGGACCATGAGCGCTTCTCCAAAGAGCTCTGGTGGAAGACGAGTTCTCACTGGAACTGGACTGGGTAGATCCTGATGGAACAAACATACAAAGAAGAACATCAAGAATGAATGATTCCAAACTGGAATATTTCTGATTCAAGTCAAACCAGGGGTGGACAAGTTCAGTCCCAGAGGGCTGCTGTCCTGCCAGATTTAGATGTTTCCCTGTTTGAAAACACCTGATTCTAATGAATGTGCCAGTGAGCAGAACTTGATAAGTTGTTGGATCGATTTCAGTGTTTTCCACAGACCAGGTTGTGGTGCTCCCCTGGCACCAGTGAGGGGATAGTGTCGCGGGGTCGTAGGGGTTGGCGGAGTCAGTCATCGGGGTGTATGAAAAGTGTGCAGCAGGCAGCATTCAAACACACATTGTCTGATCTGCCATATTAAATACACACCTGTGTGTTGATCTATTGTTCTTCAGTCTAAGACAGCTTTAAAGTTTCAACAAACATTTAAAATTATTATTCTGCTCAATCTCGTTTCTTTAAAGTAAGTTATTTAAGAGAAGAGAGAGCTAGGACTAATCTGTTTCCACCTCACCTTCTCTTTGTCTATATGTCTGTGCATGTGTGCGAGCAAGAATGAGCGCTGTGAACAACTGGTTTAAGGGCTGTCAGGTTATTGAAATTTTTAATTGGATTAATCATAACTTACAGTTTTTAGGCAAGGCAAGTTTATCTGAAAAGTACAAGGGTGTCAAATTCCAATACAATGCACATAATGAATTTGGAACTAACAGAGCCTGTTAGTTATTGTATAGAAAACAACATTAATCATAAAATGATAATAAATAATAATAAAAGAGAAAATAAAACCTATTGCATGTATTTCTTATTGCTGGGAGTAATTTCAAGTGAAAGCATTTTCCAATGGGCCAATTATAATTTCCTCATTTGAAGAATCAAATGCCCTGTTATAGCAAGTGAAAAATTGGAAAGAATTAGACTGCAGGTCAGTTTGCTACTCTGTCAGGGTTAGTCTGCGACCCTCCCGACACTCATCATACAAGCATGGAGCGACACTCGACTAAAGACCCACTTTGTCCAGCAGGGCCATTAAGAAATGTTCTCACCCATTAATCGCCAGTAGGGGCTTGTGTGCAAGACACCTTTAGTTGCATTTCTTGATTATGTTTTTGGGCTGTAAAGTAGCATAGGAATCTGAGTTCTTTCTTTTTTAGGAATACTTCTTTTCTTTTGTGTATACTGAAGGCCTTATTTCCTGTTTTGCTTACATTGTATATATTTTAATTTAGTATTGTAAATAAACTCGCTTTATTATAAGTATCCTAATTCCGCAGTGTGTTACTACCCTTTTCACCCCTCGACCTGCGGGGTCGTAACATAATGGGGGCTTGTCCAGGAGCTCTTAATTGAAACAGGTGTGTTTTTGCTGATTGCGCGTGTATAGTTGGGGTAAGTAGTGTGTATCTCCTTTGTGGCAGCATTGGCTGAGAACTGAGGCAATTGATAATGGTGCATTTTGATCTGGAGCGGTTCATTGAGGATCCTATTCCAGAACAGATTGAATGGTGTCGTAAGGACGATTTGGCCCTAATAGCTAACCACTTCGACTTTAAGCGGCCGAAACAAATCAATAAAAGGGATTTGAAGTCACCTGTGAAACCTGTAACCAGAGACGTGGTTGGGGCTGTGAAAACATGAAAACCAGAGGAGAGAGCATGTTTTTACTACCACAAAACTGGCTATTTAATTGCAAATTGCCAGAGATTGAGGCAGAAAGACCCAAACTCTCCTCCAAAACCAAAAGGAGTAAGGGGCAGAGTAAGCCCTGCTCTGGAAGTTTTAAACAGTCCCGTAAAAGATGGTAGTGAACCTGATATTATACCAACATGTGTGATAACCCATACTCAAGCAAAGAGAAGCTGTAAATACAGAAATTGATTTATCTGACCATTTCTTTGTTTCATCCTTTGCCACCTCCTCTTCATTTTCCCATGGTATTCCATCTGCAAACACCCCTGACGTAAAAGCTCGGGAGGTTTTGCCACCCCCTGCTTACTCTCAGCTCCCGATCACTCGTGCACAGCCTGGTGCCGCGCAGGAACAGGATTCAACGCCACAAATGTTTTTAAAGAAGTGCCAATCAAACAACTTCAGCTTGTAGTTTTTTTTATATCCAGCATGGTGTGCTGATGCGACGCTGGTGCCCAGTTTTCATTCCTGAAGCAGACTGGAATGAGGAACATCAGATTGTTGTACCGGTGTCGTTCCACCAACAGGTGCTGCACTTGGCACAAGATGACAGTTGGTCGGGGCATCTGGGAATCAATAAAACCTACCAGCGCGTCCTGAAACACTTTTTCTGGCTCGGTATGAAAGCTGATATCGTTAGGTACATCAACAGCTATCATACTTATCAAATGATGGGGAAACCTAACCAGCCAGTCCCTCACGCTCAGCTACATCCAGTTCCTGTCCTGGGGGAACCTTTTGGAAAACTTATTTTGGACTGTGTCGGTCCGTTACCCTGTACTAAATCAGGTAATGTATTCCTGCTGACCCTAATGTGTTCTGCGACATCAAACAAATTAATTTTGACAGTTTTTCTTCTCCCAGGGGCCCCTATAGCTGGTCTGTTGTGTGTTCTTAGAAACCTTCCTACTTCTTTCCAGGTTTAGCAGCTGTTTCGTTTCTCTCTTTAGCTTTGATTGCAGCTGTTGTGGTTTGTTTTCTACCTTTTGTTTTGTTCTCACTCTCTTTTTTCTTCATATTTCTCCTCTACGCACGTTTTCCTTCTGTTTCCCCAGTCCAGCAGTTATAAGCAAAAACATATTTTAAAATAATAATAAATAATAACATTTAAGATTCAAGAGGAGCCCCATTTCCAAAAGGCTCCTCTTGACAGAGTAAATGTGTTCAGCACAACGCGGCAGCCAGACCATCGTTCTGCTGTCATGATGCTGGACAGGAAAAAAAAAAAAAAAAAGACTTATCTTGACTCTTGTTCTGGCCCTTTCTCTCTCTCTTCGATAATATCTTCTTGCGTTTCTTTGCTGAATCAGTTATGATGCACGTTCGAAACGGGCATTGTGTTTATATCTGTTTGCTAGTGTGTGGAGCGAAACTCGGCTCCAGAAATATGCTTGATAGATGTCACTGTGCCATCAAATGAGTCCAGAAACCAGAGGTTTTACCACATTTTACCACATTAACAGCTGTGTTTGACTAAATTTACTAATTTCATGTCAAAGATGAGAGATGGTGTGTCACTGACCTTCAGGTCTTCACACTCCATGTCTTCTCTGGGTTTGTTCCACAGCTTCAGTCGTTCAGCATACTTCTTTTTCTCCTCTTTTAGCTTCTCTCGTTCCTGTGGATCAGGTCCAGATGTCTTGACACAGTCTGGTTTCATCTGACAAATTTTTTTTACATTTATGCTCATGGCCTCACCCTGTCTTTCTCCAGCTTCCGGCGCTCCTTCTCTTCTCTCTTCTTCTGCTTCTCTTCCTCAAAGCGTCGCCTCTGCTCTTCCTTCATCTTGTCCTTGTCCTCCCTCTCCCTCCTCTTGGCCTCCTGGGCCTCCTCTTTATCCCTCTTCAGCCGAGCTTTGTCCTGAGCTGCAGCTACCATTTCTTCTCTCTTTTGCAGCAGCTTCAGCTTCTCCATCGCAGCCAGTGGACCCGACTGAAAACAACATTTTTACTGATCCATCATGGACACATACAAGTTCTTCCATTTTTTGGACAGCTGGTTTAAACTAGAACACAATATCAGTTGAGTGGACGTACCTGTCCAGGTGAGCAGCGTCCTTCTCCATTAGAAGGGGTGCTGAAGGGGAAAAGGGGCGGCTCATCAGGGAAGAACTGAGAGAAAGTCTGCTCAGTCAGCTGGTACTTCTTCACGGTGGCGGGCTGGAAGATTGATGGAGGTGAGCAGGGTTTAGGTGGAGGGGTTTACCTGTGAAGGTGTGAGTGATGTTCTCACCTTGAGTATAACAATCCCTTTCTGAGGCTCACAGTGCTGTTTGAGGAGTAGCTTCAGTCTCTCTCTTGACAGAGTGGATTTCCTACGACTGAAAAGATCAAACCATCACATCAGCTGCTAATTTTAGACTTAAACTGATGATGATCTCACACAGAGCCAGATGAGGTATAACAGATACCGTGTCCGTTCTGGGCTCCCAGCAGGGCCGAGTTTACGCTGATGAACGTATATACAGTAAAAAAATCTGCATTAAATCTAACTCATCCCACAGTTAACAATCCAATTCTAACAGAATAAAGAAATATAGCTGTTAAAAATATCACTGTGCACATTCTCTCAGTCAGAATTTATTTACATTTTTGCCAGTTTTCCTTCATGCTTCAGCTGCAGGAGTTCAGTCTGGTTTCCTCCACAGAGCTACATTACTCATGAATATTTAGGATTATAATTTGCTCTGGAAATTTGAAGGTATGGGATAAAACACCTGTTAGGGACTTCTGTCAGCACCATGTCTGTGTAAGATGCAAAAGTTTGAGCTCTGCTAATTAACCAACTTGCCAAACAACATTTTCAACAAAACACTGCAAAAACTGCCCAACATCACCACAAAGACAAAAGCAGTCGATAGACTCTCCAGATATCAGTTCAGAAACAAACAAGGGGACGAAAAATCTTCGGAAACAACTTGAGCTTTCACGCCTGCTAAGCCTGTCGCAGCTAGCGCAAACACAGTTAGCAAAGCTGCTGCTAAAAATATGGAGATGCTGCAAGCTATTGTTGAGTTGAACCGAGACATATGAGGAGACATCCAACAGATGAGGATGGATGTAAAGGAATTTAAAGGCCAAACCAAGGAATCATATAAAGACTTGAAACATCAGTTTAAGGTTTGAGTGCCCAACTAACAAAGCTAGAAAAGAGCGTTGTTGACGCTGAAGAGCAAATAGCAGCCACAGAGGAGACCACCACGGCCCACGGAAAACCCATCTGCTTCCTACTGCAGTGTGAGGCAGAACTAGGGGAACAATGAAGACCTTCAGAATAGGGAGAGAGGGCAGAACTAAAGGCTGTATTACGTTCCTGAAGGAAGCAAGGGAAAGGACATGGCGGCCTTCATTAATAAGCTAATGCCGACGGTGCTGACTGATCTGCCATGATTCGAAGATAACATCAGGATTGACCGGACGCACAGAGCGCTTATGCTGAAACTGAAAGAAAGTGATCCCCCTTCACTCTATCGTGATTAAATTCATGGAATACAGAGTAAAGGAACAGATCCCGCAGCAAGCCTGGAAACAGCGCACAGTGAAGATGGGCGAGAGGCAGATCTACTTTGATAATGACTTTTCACCTGAGCTGCAGAGGAAATGCGCTCAGATCAGATACGTTGTTAAACAGCTAAAGCAGAAAGATATTAAAGCAAAGCGCATATACCCTGCCTGGCTGAGGATGACAATGGGCTCAGAGGAAAAAACTTCCAGATGGTGATGGACGCAGTGCTGGTATTTCAGGATTTAAACATCTAGTTCAGAGGTAATGAACGGGATAAAGTGGAGTGAGAGCTGGCCAGACACGGGTGGGAGAGACAGGATGTCAACCGAGGTGGGAAAAACTCAGCTTGTTTGCAGAAGAGGAGTGTAGGTTTTTCCTTCCTTGAAATAACATGGCATATTATGCATAAAGTAATGTCTCTATTTTACTTATAATAATTTCCTGTTAGATGGGGCAAAGTTAAACTGCCCTCCTATTACAGTGTTGTTGTTGGGCTGCTACTTTTATTGTTTATTTATTTATTTATATTTTGCTGAACCCAGAGTGTAACAATAGTAAATTATTTGGTCATTTTGGTTTGTGGAATCTGCTGCAATTGACTCAACATGAGTGAATCACACTCAGCCATCATAGGGCCGCAGCCGTTCACCCAATGGTACAGGACTGCTGCACAATGCAACGCTATCCTGGAGGGATTTCGCCATCCTCCGCCCGGTTCCACTCAGGGTTTGGCCACTACTGGAGATAGATAGCTATTTTATTTATTGGGCTGACTATCTGCAGAGAAGGAACCTCAAACTCAAAAATCAGTTACTGTCCTGGGAATGATGGAGGCATGGGCCTGATTGATGTATGGTGATATCATTATCCCAGAAACAGAGATTACACATACAGGTCCCAAGTTCATGAGAGTTACTCCAGATTAGATATGCTTCTTATTTCAAATGCTGATGAACATAGTGACAGAATCCAAAATAAAACCCATAACTTTGTCAGATTATGGCCCCATTTAGATAAAATCTAAATTTAGGTACCGCAGACTTAACGTCCCAATGTTTAATGACCCCTTAATCCAAGAGGTGATAGCAGGGATGTTACTCCATCTATTTTATGTGATGACGCGAAGCTGTTATGAAGGGACATATTCAAATTACATTGAGAATAAAAAAACAAAACAAAGAAGCCAGGAGACTTGAAGACTGAAGACTAGTCACCACAAAGAAACCAAAAGAGATAGTGAGGCATTTTATCTACTGTTGGATCAGTGTCTATGGCCCTCCATGCAGGCTTTTTAGCGACAATGGAGGTGAATTCAATAATGAAGAAATAAAGACATGGCTGAAAAGTTTAATATTGAGGTTAAACCTACTGCAGCCTACAGCTCATCGAGTAATGGCCTTTTGGAAAGGCACAAGCAAACTCTCACTGAAATGTTACTGAAAGTTAAAAAGGACAACTTTGACTTGAAAACAACACTTGTTTGGGCACTTAAGGCAAAGAACTCCATGCGCAACATACACGGCTCTAGACCTTACCAGCTAGTGTTTGGCCAGAATCTAAATCTGCCCTCAGTGCTCACTGATAAACCCCCAGCCCTGGAAACCACTGTCAGCTCCTGGGTAGCTCAGCACATCACAACTCTACATGCAATAAGTAAAGCATTTACAGAGGCCGAATGCTCTGAGAGAATCAAAAAAGCCCTTTGCAAACAACTACAGGCAGTTGATGACAGGTTCGACACAGGAGACAAAGTCTACTATAAGAGGGTGGACTGTAATGAGTGAAAAGGACCAGGGCCAAGATGGTGCTGTTGTATTCCTGAGACACGGGGGAGCATCACACCAGACTGAGAAAAGTGAATGACCCACCAACCAGAGGAGAATATATAAACAGAGCAAGAGATGGACACAATTGAAAATCCTGCAGCTACGCCAGCAGCAGATCTCGGTGAATCCAAAAGTGATGACGAGGAAGAGACAGGGATTAACAATGGATCTTAAAATGCTAATAATAATACTATTGAACCCCCACAGACATCAGAGCCAATTGTAGGAGGCAGTTCTGATCAGTCTAAGATACCACAAGCTCAGGCAAGATATGAAGGTCTTAAGCTGAAAACTGGCCATGTAGTTACATACGATGACAAAGTGATAAAAGCTCTACTGGACAACAGAGCAGGAAAAGCTACTGGAAAACACAAAGACTGGTACAACCCACAGTTCAGCCAGCCTGAGGAAACGGCTGGTACAACAGGATCAACCAATCTTGGAGCAATGGACAGTGTACAGGTGATTCTTTCAGAGCATGAGGAGGCATATGCCAACAACGAGGATGATGTGCTAGTAGTGCAAGACGATGCTTTTCTGCCAGCTAAACATGTGGAGCTCATGAACTGGAAAAAAAAAAAAAAATGTATTTGATGAAGTCACAGATGAAGGTCAGAAATGCATCTCAACATGGTGGCTGTGCACTCTAAAGGAAACAGGTGCTGGTGTTGTACAAAAGGTCCGACTAGTAGCAAGAGGTTTTGAGGAGGTGAATACCAAAGACCTTCTCAAAGATTCATGTGCTACAGCAGACCTGGGCATTGTACGGCCCCCGGGCCACATACAACCCTTTGACTCTAACCAGCCCGCGTAAGGTTAATTGGAAATCCCTAAATAGACATATTTTCTCATTTTACCTCATGGATGGACTAAAGCTGCATTGCTTTTATTTTGAAGTTTTTTTATTCACGTACATAATGGCCCGATACATATAGCAACATATTGCGCTACGTATAGCAACGTATATGTGTATGATCGTTGTCACAAGACGACTTTAGCCCTCAAAAATGTCTGCTCATGCTAAAAAAGAGAAAAAAAGGAAGGTAGATGCCCAATGCAGGCTTTTCCATAAAAATTGGACTGTTAAGTAGGCCTGTCGCAATAACAAATTTTGCTGTGTGATAAATTTTCTCAGAAATTATCACGATAAACGATAATATTTTACAAAGTGATAATGTTGTCATTTTGAGACCATTTTTAACTAATATGACAATGCCATAATAATGCAAGTACACCCTTTCAAAGATCAATAAACTTTCATTTCTAAAGACCATTTTACACTGGAAATGGAAGAAGAAAAACGGACTCTCAGTCTCATTAACAATGAATGAAAACCAAACAACCAAAAACAATAAGTATAATAGATAATAAAGTCTGGTCTGTAAACAATCTTGCCCTTCAAAAAATATATATATTAAAAAAAAAATATTAAACATGGGGCACTGACAGGGAAAACCAGTAAAACTGCCAGTTAGTACCATTGTATAAAAAAAAAAAACAAAAACAAAACTGTGCATCACTGCTGTTCATGAAGCTGAAATATCTCCCTCATCCCTGCGTGTCAGACTGATCTATAAGCAGTGAACGAACTGCGCTGCTGCGATGCGACGCTGCGCTTTTTTCACATACGCCAGGAGACCAGCCCAATGCGGCCCACTCGCAATCCTCCCGAACCTCTCAATTAGCCGATTGATGTGTGTTTCAGCTGAGAAATTGGAAGTTTAGCACGAAAGTGTGAGAAGCCACTCAAATGCGCGAGTCTCAAGGGAAGATGGCTGCCGAGGTGGAAGCACACAGTTTGGCAGGCTCTGTGTGCTTGCCCAAAAAGCAACTTAATTACATCAA
>JBAFTB010000022.1:24081163-24099081 GCA_037177355.1 Melanotaenia trifasciata
ATATTTACTGTGAAGCTTTTGCTCATATGTTTATTAATATGCATTGTCCTAAATAAATAAATAAATAAATAAATAAAATAAAAGGCCGATGCTTGAGAGTTGGCAGCCATGTAAAACAAATATTCTGGTGTACCGGCTCACACGGTTTTTATTAGTTCACCACGGTCTTGTGCTGCAACATGTTGCTGTCAAGTATGACACGAGAGAGATCACTTCAAAAGAAAGAAGCGTTCAGTCGAGATACTCCATAGTGAAACCTGTTGTCATACACAGTCTATGGTAAATTAAGAGAAAGAGGAAAAAAAAATTATCATTGCCGGCAAACTTGTCACGCTCATTTTTTCTTACTGTGCAATTAATTGACTTATTGTTGATCACGACAGGCCTAAAAGTATATACACATTAAAAATCTGCAAAGAATCTCCATAGAAGAGCAACGCAACGTGAAGCCACTGACTGACAACAAAGTAGACATGCTAAAATCAAAGATAGGACAGATATTGTCAGTTGCAAGGCAGAGCAGACGAGACATGTCTGACACTTCTATCTTGGCATCTATCACTAAACATGCTACTGTTCAAACTCTACATTGTGCAAACAAGCTCATTAGAAAACTGAAATCAAGGAGTGTCAGGTTGAGGTTTCAGTACCTAGGAAAGAAAAGCTCCCTCAAACTTGTAGTGTTCAGTGATGCCTCCATGGGAAACCTCTGATGGTGGTACACAAGGTGGACATTTCATCATGCTCATGGATGAAAACAGAAAATTCTCACCCATATCCTGGCAGTGAAAACGTATTAGGAGTTGTGCGGAGTGAATGAGCAGGAGAGACTTTAGCGCTTGCAGATAGTGCAGTTTTTCTATTCAGAAATCACAGCTGGTACCTGCTCATGCTAAAATGTACCGAGTTGTGTGAGTAACAGACAATCATTGCGTTCTGAATGCAGTAAAATCCACAAAGTCTGTCACAGAGAAAGACTGTCTTGAGATCAGCAACATGAAGGCGCTGATGCACTCTGGGACAATTCAGCAGATTGTCTGGTAATCCACCAACGAACAACTCGTCAACTGCTTAACCAAAAAGTGGGCATCTGCCCTTAGCAAAGGTGTATGCATACTTAATGCCTCATTCAATCTGTACTGTATTTTTGTTTTGCCGTATGTTCTCTAAGACACACTCCAATATTTCATGTTAATGCAGCACTTTACAAAAAAAAAAAAAAAAAGAGAAAAAGGGAAGGTTGTTATGTTTCTGCCACAGCGCACGCACAAGGTTTTGAGGAAGTTCTGTGTTACCATGCCTGTGAGCGACTGAAATGGAAGTGAAAGTTTTTCTCTAAACACCGTCTGGTTATTGTATATGGGATACCTATAAGTATCCCATAGGGATCAACCTATAAGTTTGCTTTGTCTGGGTTTAAAAATCTTGACCTCTATCTTGGCAAATAGAATACAGAGGTTCAGCACTGGACAGCAGGGCACCAATAATGTTAGACAAGCTCTTAATCTACAATCTGTTGCTTCCCATTGAAGGACTCCATAATGTTTCTCAGACTAGATGCTGAGAAAGCATTTGACAGATTGGACTGGACATTTCTGGAGCAAACACTGGCTCATATGGGCTTTATTAAACTTTGAGTTGGATTGGGGTGTTTTATATGAACACTGGGTAGAAAGTCAGAGTTAATGCCCAATACTTCAACTTGGGAATTGGGACAAGAAAGGGGGATGCACTTCCACCAGTCCTGTTTGCTTTTAGCATTGAGCCCCTCACAGAAATGATTAGAAGCAACCCCCATATACAAGGAATAAGAGACAAGAGTGCGGACCAACATAAAATGGCCTTATATGCGGACAACATTTATTGAAAATCCCGTCCACTAAATCCTGGCAAGATGGCAATTAACAGGCAAGATAAAGTTAATCATAGTAAATCAAAGGTGATGATGGTGTCTGGGACATGGCCTAGCCAGATCTAAACAGGGTTTCAGATACTTAGGGATCACACTCACTGACCAAGTAACACAACTATACCAGGCGAACTATAAAAGAAAATATTTTAAATATTTAGAAACGAACTGGCAAGATGGGATCTGCTACCATCATCCCGTTTGGGTAGAGGCTGTTAAAATGAATCTACTACCCAGATGCTTGTCCCTGTTTCACTGCCTCCCTGTAGGGATCCCAACATCAGCCTTTAAAATGCTGGACAAACTTACTTTATTAAAATAATTAAACATCAGCTACCCAGCAAAAAGCATGTTTTCCATATATACAGAAATCTGTTAATGGACACACCAGATAATCCTTATTTTTTAAATAAAAAATAAATGGGAGTTAAACATGATTGAGGATGGAGAGTGGGAAACTGATTGGGTGTAATAAGGGTATTAACAATAACGTGGAAGGAGTTCGACTGGGTCAAGACAAGGTTCTTCAAGATGCCCTCAGTGGTTTCCAGATTTGTAAATAATCCAACTGCAATATGCTGCTGGAGAAAATGTGGAGGGAGTGGCAACCACTCGCGCCTATTTTGGGGATTGCCCTATGATGCTTGCTTTTTGGAAGAGAGTAAAGAGCAAGACAGATAAAGTTCTGGGAACTGATTTGCTATTCCCCCCCAAGACAGTTTGTTTTCGATCTAAATCTTTAAAACATGTACAACAGAGACCAGAAGCACCTGCTACACATACTCTTTATGAATGCTAGGAAAAGTATGACCATAAAGTGGAGGAATCCACAGCCACCTACAGGAGAACAGCACAGCTGAGGGAGGTGTACAGGGTGGAGGCTTTAACTGCTCAATTACATTTAAATGTCTTTGAGAGGGGAAACTGAGGGGAAACTACACTGTAATGTATAAACTGTCCACTTATCTATTCTTCTTTCATTATTATTAGTCTGCTGTCTGGAGGCAGGTAGGAGGTTTTTTTTTTTTTAATCTTGTTTTTTCCCCTCGCACTGTGTTACATACTCTGATGTTACCAAGGAGTGTTCACCATTGTGCTTTTCTATGTACAGATAAAAAAGAATAAACACCTGTTAGCATGATGGTTAGGGTTAGTTAAATCAGGTAAACAAATACATTTAAAGAAGGTAATTATAATATTTATTCAATTATTCATCGTTATTTATTTAGAATATATCACATTAAATAAAATTAATTAAAATGAAAAAAAAAAATTATATGCTACTACTACTACTACTACTACTACTAATAACAATAATTTTATTGTTTTAAAAAGCTATCAGAAAAGTTTATATAACTTTATCAATAATTAATATTAAATATTTTTTAATAATCTTAGAACCTTGTTGATAGAACAGATATCTCTTCTCACCTGATCTGATTGGCTTTGACAGTGAACGGCTCACTTTGTTCGCCCTTCATCATCCTCACTTTGTATTTAAACACTGATGGACTCAGAGGTTTCTTCCTCCTGCAGAGACAAACACAGATGTGGTTCCATCACTTTTTGCACCAAGCTGTCGGTCGTCTATCTGGAACACCTGGAGAGTCGGTGGACGTCTCGATTTTCAGTGAGTAATAGATTTGAGTTTCAGTGTAGCCAACATGTCCAACGGGTTCTTCATTCTCCTCATCTCTCAAAGCCAATTTCAAACACTTTTCTAGCATTTACACAGTTAACTTTTGATGATTCTGGTGATGAATTGCAGGCTTAAAGCACCACTACGTACGTTTCCAAACTTAAAATAAAAGATATTATCAGGGGAAGAAAGGAAAAGAAAAAAGGGACAGAGCAAGAGACAAGAGTCAACATCAAACTGACTGACTGGCTGGAGAGTTTGCAGATTAGAGACAAGAAGAAGATAATGCTGGATTAGCCGTTTAGTGCAACTCTGAACAGTCACAGAGCTCCTCTGCTTCTTCCTGGTTCTGACTTTTAAAGTGCAGATGTGTGAGAGAGAAATGTGACCTGGATAATACTGAACGGTACATAACAGCAATACGGTGGACGAGTCTAACCTGCTCAATGAAAAGAAGAAGAGAAAGCTGTGAAGCTATAATTTAAACTCTCCATCCATGATGCTAAGAGTCCTACATTAAAGTGGAGGTAAACTGTTTGTAGGGCAGCAACGTTAAAAGTGGAAGACAAACAAAATTCCTCATCAGACAAACATTTTTCTACAGAAAAACATCTCCAGAGAAGGTCTTAGATGACATGAATCTTCATGATGGAGGTGAGAACATACAGAACTGATGTGCATCCTTAAAGAAGCAGAATTTTATTTATTTATTAATTATCTATGCAAACATGTATGCTTACGGCTTGAACGATAAGTTTCAGCTTTACTCTGCTTTGCAAGAGGGAAGAAAACCTGACCAAAAACCCCTACAACTTCTCTTTTTTAAAAAAGTTTCTGTAAAAATCGGAAATCTTAAGTCCCAACAATCAGAAAAAAATTGCCATGAAAACCTGAAGAGAAGGTTTATGGAAACACAACCACAACAGTCTTCAATAATCACCAAGATCTAATGATGCAGCTGTGACCCAGAGTTAATGGCTGTGACAGGATAAGGTACTGACCCTTTGGCCTGAGATGTTGGACTCTCAAAGGTGTCGCTTTCATCGTCGCTGTCACTGATGACGATGGCGTCCACGGCAGCAGGACCGGTGTGGCCATTAGCAAACTGCGCGCCATTAGCACTGGAGAGAGGCGAGATCACCTGCAGGATCTCACACACGTACCTGCAACACATACACCAAGTATGTAGTAAGTACTGGAGATACACAGAAAAAATAAACACGAGTACCTGTAACCAAGGTTTACTAGACAAACAAATGTGAGAGGTGGAGCTTGAAACTACACAGAAAATTTGAAAATGGAAAAAGGAAGACTTTGCCGAGTACCTGGCCCCATTGCGCCTACTGACGTCCACCACCTCCCCGGGGAAGAAGCGGTCCTTGACGAAGGTGTAGACGTCCTCGCAGAGCTCCGTCAACCTGGTGCGGTGGCTCAGCGAAGCCAGGTGGAGCAGGGGGACCACCAGGGACTGTGGGAAGGTCTGGAGACTCTGCTTCGCTCGCTGCTCACTCTCTACAGCCTCCAGGTAAGTGAGGCCCGCCCGCCCCGTCAAGGCACAGCTCCACACCAAACTGTTACAGAGGATGGTCCTCTCAAAGAACTCACTGGGGGGAGAAGTAGTGATGTTACGTCTGACACAAAAGCCCCGAAGCCTGCATCAAGAAATGGGGGCGTGTCCAACTAAAACCTTATCTACAATAAAATCACATGATGCAGGTCAAATCCCCACAGAATTTAGTTTAAAATGTCGATAAAATTTGCAGCCACTTCAGAAGTAATATATTGTTTCCTCACAGTTCACACCAGAGCATCCTGTGGGATAAAACTGGTCATGTAAAAAAATACACAGTAGTGATCTGACAGCCAAATCAATGACAGAGGACACATCGGTGGGGACGGTGGGGAGTCACTCTGATGGTCCATCATTATGGATCAGGGTTATTTAATTCGGTCCCAGGAGAGCTACAGTCCTGCATGTTTTCATTTTTTCTCTGCTCTAACACACCTAACTCAAATTGTGCGGAACTTCATAGCCTGTTGGATCTATTTAATCTGAGTCAGGTGTGTTGGAGCAGAGAAACACTGAAAACCTACAGGACTGCAGACCTCACAGTACCTAATTGAGTAGCCCGATATAGATGATGTACACGTGCACTAGTCTGATATGGATCATGATGCTTCAGATCTGCTCTAATAAATTCAGAGAACAGTAACAGAAACCTTTCATTTGTTGAGATTTACTGACTACACATCTCATCCTTGAGAAAATGACAAGCATCAACAATCCTTATCTGAAACCAAACAAAACAGAAGCCATGTAAACACACAACTCATCTTTCCGGAGCAGTTTAATGTAAACAGGGATGAAAATTAAGAGAGAAACGAGTGTCCAATGCAGTTAAATAAAGTTCATAGTTCGTTGCGGGACATTTTCTTAAGTTTGAGGTAAAAGTGCAACACCTGTTAAAAAAAAAACATGGAGCTCATACTCATCGTTTCTGTTATAAAAACCGGTTCAACTTCCCTCTAACAGGCCGTGAAGAACAGTTTAACGATCTTAAACACAGACAGCCGATCTGCTAACGGCTAAAAGTTGCTGAGCTAGCCTCCACTGACAGCTTCACTGCTAGCTCCCCGAGCTAACCGCCGCTTTAGCTCACTTTAGCTAGCCAACGCTACACCTGCCCCGGCTCGTGTGGTCCTCTACCAGCGCGAGATACCTGCTTTAATCCACTTCAACCTGGTGGGGGACACTTAAACCCCATTAAAAGCCAACGGAAGATTTTACTTTAAACTACAATAAACTTAGTTTTTGTTGTATCTCGAAGTTTCACAAACTGTCAAACACAACATTGCCAAACTGCTTTTAGCGGAGCAAACAGGTGAGCCAGGTGGGCTGGGGGCTACTTACTCGTAGGTCCTGAAGATTTCGTGTGTGATTTTACAAAGAAACACTTCTTCATCCGGCCGCAGGTCCGCCGGTGGTTTCTGTCGGATGAAGGCTTTTCTGTGGAGTAGCGGCATATTTTAGCTCCGCTTCCACTCTGAAAGAAAGAAGAGGAAAACTGGATGAACTCACTGAAACCAAATATCACACCATAATTCCGGCTGAACACACACATCAAACTATAGCTCTATAGTGGAAACGGAGTCCTGGAGTGAGCGCACGCGAGGCCAGGCCGAGCGGCAGGAGTGAGGAGGAGGAGGAGAGCGGGTCTTTTGTTAGACGCGCCGATAATCTATCCCCGCATGGAAGTGTTCCTCTCCACTCTCTCAGCCGAACAACTCAGCTCTGACCCAGTTAAACATACAACACACCGTCCACATCAGCCGACACTTACTGTAGTACAGCACAATTTTGTTCCTGGAGATCTTTACCAAGTTGTAATGGTACAGCGTAAACCGGCAATTCTAAACGAGGAACAAGTCCGGGCTAAATCGGCTCACTGGCGGCTTGTTGACGAAGTTTTCATCCACTTCAAGGACTCACGCTCAGCTCGGAAATTTCCAACTTGTCCATTTCTATCAAGTGTCTGGTACTGTATATATGATAGACGGACAGACATGGGTGCACTGATAACTAACATACCCACCGCAACAAGAGGCGATCAGGAACAATGGAGACATCACTTAGTGTAGGCATTACTAATAAACTGTGATTTAACAAGAGAAAACATTTCAGACAGACTTTAAGAATATTAATCAAAATAAATATGAACTATTGACTCAGCTACACATGGTTTTTCAAAGTGGTTTATTTTCTTTTTAAACTAAACTTTTTTTTTTTATCTCTCCACAGAATATATTCCCACACAGACTTGTTTTATTAGTCCTTTTATTATATCTCAAATCAATAAAACTGATATTTATCCAGTTATAGCAAATCATGGACCTGCCAGCTTCCACCTAAAACATCACATCTCTCCGGGGGGGTGGGGGGTGGACATGCTTTAGTGAAGTCTCCTACTATCTCACTATTAACATGATGGAAGATGATGAAAAAGCAGTAGTAGGGATTTTCTTTCTCAGCAGGTATGTTTGGATTAGTTAATAGTCCTTGTTGACCCTTCTTTCCCGTCCTCTCCACCCCCAAATGTCCAGTCAGATGGCCATTGTTCCTTGTCCTGATGGAGGTTTTCCCTCCTGGTTCGGGTTCTGATGCAGGATTTCCTTCCTGGTTCTGACCAAGGTTTCCCTCAAAGCACACCCATCCATTGTTAAAAAATGACCAGAATTCTGTGTAAAACAGCAGCACATCCAACCAGGTCTAGAAAAACTAAACTTGAGAAATAAACTAACGGTATCAGATTTATAACAAAGAAGCATCATTGCAACACAGATATAATCCACCAAACACTCATTTACTGACTTTTTGATATGTTTACTAAAGATGTAATATGTTTTAATGAAGTTAGAGAAAGACTTAATTGAAGGAAATTGTTTTATTGATCCCAGAAACATAAAAAAGCTGTGAAAAACTAATCCAAAATATCACAATGCCTTTTTTAATTCCCTCTAAAATGATGATTAAATTCTAGGTTTGCAAGTCCTGAACCATTTTACTTCATTTAGAAAAGAGAAAAATAGATATGAGAAATATGTTCTTGACAACAGCGTGACCTAGTGAAACACATCAGATTAAACCAGACCAGACCAGTTTGTGCCAGTCCAAAGAAATCTGATCAGTTCAAGCTTGATCAAAAAGCTGAATGGCTGTAAACTAAACAAGACCAAGTAAATATATCCACTAAAGCTTCACACCTGCGTCAAAAAACCGTAGTTTTCACTTTTCTGACGCTGATCTTTGAGCCGGGTCCTGCTGCTTATGGACTTCTAAACATTTCCCTCAGGAGAACTAAATCTATGAATGAATCGCTGACTTATTTTTGAAGCTTTGCATTGTTGATTGTTAACTACAGAAAATTCTTTATTTTTGGCTGACAACATCAGAAAGACATCGTGTGTAGAAATTTATTTGGATTGTTGGAATTTTTGATCAGAATTACTCGTATCTGACTCGTACCCAAACCTTTTGGAGTTCTTCAGGCTTTGCTCTTTCCTTTATGATCACCCCATAAATTCTGTAGAAATGTCATCATTCACATTTTCACCAGTGTTGTTCCTGAGAGCAGAAAAATCCAGCTTAACATAACCAAACAGCGGAAATTCTGTTAACAGATTTCTGTAAATAACCTCAGCGTGAAACATAACCCAGCCACAGCCTTCACCAGTTTGTCCAGATTTAACAACAAAACATTTAATTCTAAAGCTTTTTCTACAACATGTTGCTCCTCACCGTCCGCTGAACAAGACTCATCAATGTTACACCAGCTGCACGAGTCCACAAGGTCCTGAAGTTTACATCTAAATTACTGTCTGTTTTGCCATATTTTAAACCACCTACAACACAGTTTCTGCTTCTCACACACACATGATTTTTCCTGCTGGAAATTTTAAGCTTTACAAGCTAAGAACAAAAGAAAGTCTGACTTCCAACAGTATGTTGACTGTGCAACCATTTCTACAGAGAACTGTGGGTTTAACAACGTTCAGTAAAAAAATCAACAAAGCTCACTGGTGGAATCTTCCTCCAGTGAGCCAGCATGTCCTGTTGTGTAAACAGAAACTTTAGGTTCTGGAGGATCAACAGCTCTGCTTTGATTAGTACTGAAACGAGCTGGATGTGCCTCTGTTGATGCCTCAACACAGATTTAAGATGTCACCTCTTCAACCATATGTTTGTATGTAACAATAATTTACCCGGGTTAATAAAAACAAAGTTCTTTTCAGGTGGCTCAGTCACATGACCCTGTACAAGTCAATCAGTCCATGGTCACATGACCCTGTACAGGTGGATCTGCCTGAGAGCTTCGGGGTCTGCATCTGTGCCCAGGTAAATGTTATAGTCCACAGGAAGCTCCTCTACCCAGCCATGCTGCAGAGGCACCTGATTGAGGCAGAAAAAACACCTTAAGGACAGTAAACTGCTTCATCATTACTGTATTAAAGCCATGACATAATCGGGACGTCAAATCCAGTACTTGAAAGCTACAGTCCTCCAAGTTTTAGATGCATCCCTTCTCCAACACACTTGGATCAAATGAATGGCTCATTTCCAGGCCTCTGCAGAGCTGAATGACATGAAGATGAGTGAATTTAGCCAGGTGTTTGAGAAGGGATGCAGGATAGTAACTCTCGAGGACTGGACTTGGACACCCATGGCTCACATGTTAGCCCCACGTTAGCTTGATATTAGCTCTGTGTTAGCTCACTGTGGGGTCAGCACGCTGGTCCTGTCTGACTTTACCTGCAGAGTGTTCAGGCTGTCCTGCAGACTGGGAACAGTGACCAGCAGAGATCCTCTCCTCCTGAAGGTCTGCATGATGAATTTCCATGCTCTGAACACACAAACATTTCTCTAAAGAATGTGCTGCTGGGTGTGTATTTTCTGTGTATTTTCTGGGTCGGTACCTGACTTGCTCGCTGGGCTCCATAAAGTATTCAAAGACGTTGTTCATGACCAGAACATCAGCGCTATGTAGCAAAGCATCCTGCGTGCATACGTCAGCATGGAGCACCTGCAGCGAGAAGATGTTTCCACTAAGTGTGTGTGTAGATTAACAAACAGCACTTCTCTGGTTGTTGGGGAACATTCAGAGAGACGAACCTGAACTCTGTCAGTCATACTGTATTTGTGCAGCATCTCGTTCTGCAGCCTGACGAACTCCTCGTTGAGCTCCAGGCCAAGGAGCTGAGAGGCTGAACTGTACACATAACCCTAAAGAATCACCATAACACACAGCACCTATCAAACCCAGTTCATGGTGGTAAATAGAGCTGGGCAAAGAAGACATAATCATCATCATCAGAGATCAAGGGGGGGAATCACATGAAGATGCTTAAAACGCTGCTGTGACAGTTTATATATCATACGTAAAACTCCTCAGGATACGTTGAGTATATTCAATATATCGTCCAGACCTACACAGTGAAAATGTAAGTTTTTAACATTTCTCAGTACAAGTATTTACTCATTTACTAATCCAACATCCCATCAGCCACCAGGCTAGATTTGTGTGTGTGTGTGTGTGTAGTGACCTCTAACCCCATACAACACAGCTCCCAGTCTAGAGCCAACATCCACCAGTGTCCGGCCACTCAGATCAGGAAGAACGTTCTGGAAGAGGAACTGAAGCTCTGGCACTGAGAAGGAGTGAGAAATGAAGTCTGCCAGAGGAAGAGAAGAATACATAATCATCATCATCAGTGACCACGTGGTCTGAAGCAGATCCATCAATCATGAGGGTGTGTGCTTAGTCTCTGATGGACGAGTTGTAACTATGGTGTTCCTGTTGGGAATGCCGTCTGGTTTTCCCTGATCTGATCTGTGGTTCCAGGAGCACCTTTATCTTTCTGCTTTCACCTACTTTGTATCTGATGTACTCTGCCTTATATATTCATCAGTAATCATTGATGATATTTGGGTTGTTCAAGTCTGAATGTTGTTCCTGATTGTCATCTCCATGGACACAGTCTCGGAAGCAACCATCATGTGGAAAAGCACATAGGAGGCAAACGACTGGAAGTGACATTAGGTTTCTTTATTGTCAATTTTTTTTTTTTTTACCTAAGATACCCTACACCAACCAACCAGAATGACCACAACTGACTGCTTATATAGTAGACAAGCTTAATTGGCTCATACCATCTTCATGTGTTTCTAAAGGCAGCTATTTACAAAGAAATAATGGAAAATATTTACATTAAAAGTTTCCCAAACACTCTACATTTACTTACATAAACCCAAACTACTCATAAATCCTGCTAAATAATCCAACCAATGATTAACTTAACTATAGGAAATTATTCCCCACAAACTCCCCCTTAACCTATTTCCCACCTTGAGTTTCCTCCCCCTGGAAACAAAAAAAGGTGCATGAACACCTGGGGACATCTTTTGTCCACGCACCTCTTCTGGGTGACAGAGGTAATCACAAATACTAAATGACTCTTTAGTATATTTACTTAATACTTAAAACCATCAGTGCACTGTTTAGTAAATGTTTAGCCAACCAACTAAATCTACCTTCTCTTTTGGTTTCTGCTACTACACACACACACACACACACACACACACACACACACGCGCTCACGCCATAAACCAATAAATTAATTAACTGAAACTGTGTAATTATTCAACATTCATCTGAAGAGATGAAAACATATTTACCAATCCACCTGTCTTTGCAGCCATCAGTAAAACACACTATGAGGTAACAATGGTTCATTGTGACACTGATTTAAAAACCACTTTGGATAAAAGTCTTAAAAGACTTGATGGAAAAGCAGCTTCCTCTAACCAGCTGTTTCAGGAGCACCAATGACTTCTTTCACTTCTCTCTCAGACCATCTGCATCCAGAATGTGTTTGTTCCTCCCCTCAAATATGTCCAGTTGTTCTCATGAGTCTGAAATCAGATCATCATCCAGACTGAGAACCGCAGACCGACTCCTTCTCCTTTCGGTAATATAACTTGTGTTTGCTCACAGTTGGACCCTTCTGCTACATAATCCATCATGTTCATAAATATGGACGCCTGTGACAGCTATGAGAAATTAACGTGGTTATGCTAGCGCTAAGAAAATCATACTGACGCTTGGGTTATGAGTCTAGACTCACATGGAAAAAGCATCTGAAGTGGGGAATAGATTACCATTCCTAAATAATTTGCTTCCTCCTGTTAAAGTCCTTGTTAAGCCTGTCCAGCAACTGTCTTTATTTTGGACTGAAACAACTGAAACATGTCCCCATGTCTGGGAATTTCTTCACATTCACTGTGAATAAATTGAAGTGCTCTTTGTTATTTTGTTTTGTTTCTGGCCCTCATGTAAACAAACGTGTGAGTTTGTGTGATGTGCTCCCACCCAATGGTGCTGTCTTGAAGGATCCACAGCTTAGACAGTAGGTCCTGCTCATTGTCCCCTCTGAACACAGAGCGTCCACCTGCTCGTCGCTGTACAAGAAGCTGTCCACGTGAACCGTTGGCCGCACCCGCTGCTGCATCTGAAACAGACAAGTTCATTATCATCCTGCACAAAAAAACATTCTCCTGTTTTCCTGACGACTTGAAGCATCAAGTATGCAGAACAAATATGTTTTTCATTAAAGCTGATGTCCATGAACAGGTAGACTACTGCACCTTGTGGTGGACGGTGGCCTCAGAGGGCAGCATGGCGTCCAGAGGGAGCCTGGCTCTCAGGTCGTCTGCAATGCTCTGCAGGATCACCCTGTTGTTGTCCACCAGCAGGTCATCCAGCTCGTCTGAATGAGGAGAAGGATACACACAGTCATCTGAGGGATCGCATGGAAGAACAAAACACACTGACAGACTGTCAAGGATCAGGTTGATTGATAACACGAGTTATCAATCAATGAGCAAATTTATATACTTCAGGAATGTTCCAGAAGTGGAATATATTTTAAGGTTTATGATGGAGAGGATGCAGGGACGCAGGTTTCTGTTCATTTTCTGAGATAACAGAGGGGAACACCAGGATGTGATCCAAGTCCAAAAGGTTTCAAAAAGTCCTCACTCCTGTCATCTGATCTCCAATCATAAACAAAAACAACGACTGGTTTAAATGTAGTTTAGCTGAAAGAGGAAGTCTTCTGCTAAAGTTAAGTCTTAACTATCTCAACTAATGCATCCTTTTGTGGCTACAAGTTAAAAGCTGTACTGCTGGGAGATTCCAAGTTCCTGGTTGTGAATATTACAAATATTACTAAACTTCATCTCCAGCTCCATCTCAGAGGATTTAACTCCATCACTGCTCACTGTTTAGCATCCTGTGGGATGACAGTACACATAATATATAAAGTTTGCTCACCACTGTGAAAATTCCAGGTTTTTATTATGTTAAATCATTCCAAAGCTTTTCTACCTGTAATGTGACGTATAGGGAGACTATACCCGAGTTTTTCATCCAGTCCAGCAGCTTCGGCAGCTCAGGCAGACTCACTCTGCTCAGCAGCTTCTGCAGCTCCATCTTCCCTTCATTAAAGTTCATCTTCAACCAGTATAACCAGCAGAAAGCTGGCTACAGGTCAGTCAAGTCCTCCTCGTTTCTGCAGCACAGAAGACATGTGGCTACAGACCCGTGTCTTCTTCAGTGTTATTTTTTTTAACTGTTATCATTCTTTCGGTGTCATTGCTGCCCCCTCCTGGCTGTACCTGGTCACTGCAGTCAGTCCGCCACAGAAAGTCCAGTCTTCTGTCCTCTGTGTCCAGGACAGGTGGTCTAACAGGTGTTTATATTCTACTCTTCTTCACATTTCTTCCCATCACTGCGACCAATTCTTCAGTTTCTTATATTCCCATTAACCTCTTTTCCATTGAGCCTATTTTTCCTGCCTCCTGTCAGAATCTAATCCAAATCCAAGAATATCAGTTCTTCAATTTACCAGCAGAACCCTATATGCCAACTTCAGCAGAATCAAAGAATATCTCTGACTGGATATCCAGCTTTTGTCTCTGCAGCCTCCCGGCGGTGGGGCAGCAGTTAATCTGATGAAAAAATTCATGATTTCTCTGATAGTATTATAACCTCACACATTAAATCCCGACCATAATGTGCCTGCAAACATTGTGACATGTGCATATCTGAATTTTGACATAGCACAAAAACGCAATAGAAGAGCAGAACACGGCTGTGTCGCAGCTTTGAGGAGAACCGAATCACGAGTACATTCTCATTCTCATGTAAGATATTTTCCAAGCTATACAGTTACTTTTAAGTTATCACATGCAGAACAAAAGTTGTAGCTCTTACTTTTCCAAGCCCTGTAGTTACACCTTTATAGATAGCAAAAAGAGGGATTATCAACTAAATTTGAGGTCAAATAAAATCACTTTCTATACTGTTGCACTAAGTAAATCTTATACTACTTACACAAATGATATGAAACAATTTAACTGTGTATTTTTCCAGTAATTCATTGTCATACTTCTCTACAGATAGCTAAAAGTAGTATTAACGTCTAAATTTGAAGTGGAATAAAATCACTTTGTTCAATAAGTAGTTCATGAAACCTATACTATTGCACTAAGTACTTCCTATACTACTTACATATTACATACTTTTATCGTGTACTTTTCTAGTAATTCAATGTCAAAGCCCCTTATACGTAGCCAAAAGAAGCGTTTTCGTCTAAATTGGAAGTGGAATAAAATCACTTTCTTCCATAAAAACAAAATCACTTTATACCACAAAACAAACACTGTTGCATAAAGTACTTCCTATAATACTTACGCAATTAATATGAAATACTTTTACTGTGTACTTTTCTAGTAATTCATGTATGAATTATAACAATTTCAAACAGGATTTTTTCATCATTAGGCATGACAGACAATCTTCAAATTAAGTTTTGTGAACATGAATTTTTCATATTGTTTTTTTATATGTCAACTTTACTGGACTACATGCATTTTGAACACAAAAATCATATTTGACAAATAATTTTTACTACATTTTGTGTGAAATCTACAAATTAACATAAAAAGTCTTAAACTGATGTGTTTAAGACTTTTTAAGATGTGTGTAAGACATCAGAACATTTAACGATATTCCCGACTCAGCCTCTGCACTCTACGCTCATGTCATGACCATGACCTTAGCAGCTTTATTCAGAGAAATTTATTATTACGTCTATTGTCAGTGCCAGATTTTCTTTTCCTTTTTGCAGTGCATACAGGTTGGTATTGTATATATCCTGAGCATCCTGATGAGGGTGCACAAGCAAGACCAGATCACCCCCATCCTGAAAACTCTTCATTGGCTCCTCATCCCACTCAGGGTAGTATGCAATTTCTCTCTCCTCACCTACCAGTGCCTTCATGGACATCTTTACCTACAGGAACTCCTCACACCTCCTCAGAAACCATCCGTTCTACAGCCACTAACACCCTCCAAGCTCCCAGAACCAAGCTTCGTAGCATGGGTGGTCAGGCCTACCAGACCACCTGAGAAGTCCACAGTCTTTAGAAGTTTTTAATCAAAACTTGAAAACCTGTTTTTAAAAAGCCTTCTACTAAATAGTATTTTTTCTTCTCCCATTTTCTGTAAGCACTTTGAGATTCCCTGCAATATAAAGTGCTATACAAATAAAAATGTATTATTATTATTCTGGAATAAATTCTTTTAAATGGAACTTGTATCCTACCATATGCAAAAACAAACCTACGTGCTTTTATTTTATTAGATAGATTTCCTGGGGTGGAAGTTCCCAGGTGGCGTTGTCTTTTGTTTTATTTTTAAATTATTTTATTTTTAGACCCAAACAGGCCACTCGCCACATCTAGTTCTATTCATGTTTGTATGTTTATTTATTTAATATTTACACGAGGCTATTTTGGGACCAAAGCAAAAGAAGGGCATGGGGGAAAATGCTTTTAAGCCTGGCACAATAAACTTGTATTTTTTTACTTTTTATTATATTTGGCATTAAAGGAATGGCTTTTGGACCTCAAAAGAGATGTCACTGGCATATTTTGTAGTTGGGCTTATTTTTGCGCTGCTAGGGATGATTTAGTAACAATGGCCTGGCACCCCTGATGCAGTTTTACCCAACAGCTACACATTGAGCGGAGTTTGGTGGACGCAAGTCAATTGCATCCATTATCTTTCAATATATATTTCATATTTGTCAGAATAGCATTTGGAGTTCATGACGGCTCATCGTCAAAGGTATGTAGGTTTTTCACTACCACTTATCGTACTTTCAAACAGACAACTTTACAAAAAGCTAATGATGTAGCAAAGCTCATATTGCCAGTATATATACTGGGGCGCCAAAAAGGGGGGGTTCTAGGGGCCACGAGTAAGCTGCTCTGCTAAAATAAATCATGCATGTTCCGAACAAACACAAGAGCAGCAGATGCCTGCCAGACCCCCTCCCCACCCCACCTGAACATGTCCAGGTGGCTTGAGGAAGGAGGTGAGCAGCTGACTGTTGAATTGGGGAGAAAAAACATGATATAATAGAAAAAAATCGTTCTGAATTAATAATAATAAATAGAAAATAGTTTGTATCTATTTTAGAACAATTTGAATGGTTCAGAAAATCCTCAGTTATCACTGTAATGTAAACCACTGTTAGAGTCAGTGGTTTGGGACTCATCCTCCTGCTTTGCAGTAGTAACAGAGCACATTTCTAGTGCAGCAGACTGGGTGACTACTTTCAATCAAGTCAGAGAAATATTTACATTTTCTAGATATCAGAAGATTAACTAGCAAAAACCACATAGCATCATGTTTTCCCCACTAATCTAATGCTTCACCTGTGAGTCTAAAGATTTGGAGATAAATTAGACTTGTATGTGTTGCTACATGAGGGAGACAATAGCGTGGAGTATTGGTAGTCAAATCAGTTTCCCTTGACATTGTTGGTGAAATCACTGAAAGCACCTTTAAGTAAAACAAAATAGTGGAGGGCCACCAGAAATAATGACTGTGATGCTATTACAAATGACATTACATCATTGGAGATACTATATAATAGAATAGCTGTATAGAATAGAAAGCTGGACTTCAATGATTTGATAAGTGATCTTGCAGGGAGAAAGCTCCATGTGGGGCTCTTGGTGAAACAGGTTGACCAAGGGCCAGTGATTGTGAATGGGATTGCAACAGCTTGACTCAGCAATAGTGGGGCAGCATGGTTCAGTGGGTAGAGTAGTCGTCCTGTAACCCAAAGCTCGCCAGTTTGATCCTGGCCTGTTGAGCTCATGTCAAGGTGTCCCTGAGCAAGACACTGAACCCCAAATTGCTCCTTATGGGTCATAGTTAAGCGCCTTGCATGGCAGCTTTCGCCATCAGTGCGTGAATGTGTGTGTGAATGGGTGAATGTGTTATATGTAAAGCGCTGTGGATAAAAGCGCTATGTAAGTACAGACCACTCCTTGATATATTATTACACAACCTTTTAAAATGTGATTATTTAAGTTTAAAGACAGCTCCCAGCCATTGTTTGGTTGTAAATCTCTACAGTGGTTTGCTTGTGACCATATTATATCCAGTTTATATAATACAATATACCATGTGAGGTATTTTGGGATTCTGAGCCTACCTAATTTATTTTACCATTTGAGATCCGGAAAGAAACATCAGCCACGACCCTGACAAGATAAATAACACTTTCAAAGGAACTACTACAACTAACTACAACAGATGACAATATTGCTAAATTTCTTAGTAACATCAATCTTCCAAAATTAAAACATGAAAATAAAATTGTCTTGGATTCCCCCCTTTCAGTCGGCGAACTCCAAGAAGCTCTCCAGCATATGCCCAACAATAAAGCTCCAGGTCC
>JBAFTB010000022.1:24135265-24146590 GCA_037177355.1 Melanotaenia trifasciata
TGCATTACAATAAGTAAATATTTCAGATTTATTGTAACTCGTGTTCTGTTTCAGACGTTGCTGCGGATCATTGAACAACACTCCTCACCATCTGCCTGGTCCAGAGAAAAGCTGATGATGGTGGGAAAAGGTTGTTCCCGTTTTACCGATGAGCAGTGGATAGAGAATTTCTGTATGTCCAGAGAAACATTTCAATATATCTGTGGCCGCCTGAAGTTGCACTGGAGAGGGTGGACACAACCACCTCAGGAGCTGGAGTGCAGCCTTGATGTTATACCTCCTGCCTTCCTACTAATCACAACACACCTTTTCATAAAAAGAATCATGTTGTGGAAGTTCGACAGACAGAACATACATGTATACATGATGTACACATTTAAAGAGAAAGTGTTCTGTAGAAAATGTGTCATTTGTTCATTTTTTTGTGCAAAATAAAGATCTCATTACCTGCTTTTAAGCTTTGTGTGCATTATGGAATTGATCAGTATCAAAGGTTAAGGAGGGGTTATTTGTGACTGACTTATGGTTTAGAAGAATCATGAGGACACAGTCACACAAAATTAGGTTAAAATGTAGAAAGGGATGGTGAAATGTTTACAGGTGTGTACTTTTATAAGTGTCCAAAAGTATTTGATGCCAGACCTTCGTTAAACATGATGAACTTCATCCTGTGATATGCAGCATTTTAAAAGTTGATAAACTGTAATGTAATGCACACCCCAGGATAAATACTTAAAACGTAGAGCGCAAAGATGGATTATTTAATATTTCATAGCTAGTGTTGGTTAATAGCTACTTAAGATTTTTATTAGCTAATACTTCATAGGTGTGGCCAAACCACATCTGACTAAAACTGAATACCTCTGACTCTTTACAAAGTCATTTATTTTTATAGTGAATACAGCCGTGGAAAATAACTATTTACATGTATGTGGTGTATATGATGATTCATATCTCTTTGGCTTTTCCTGCCATCCTGTCCAGTACACCCCAGAGACCCTCCATCACAGATCTCTGCTGGCTTCAGTTCTGTCCGTCCAGCTGCTCGCTCTGTTCCTGGAAGACCTGCAGCATGTTGAAGCTGCATAATTTTGCCTCTGCTGTTCAGCATCTAACAGCTTGTCCTGCACAGTAATCAGAAGAGTGTCGGCCCTTTTTCATGGAAAAAAAGAAACATAGGGAGGGTGGAGACACTTTGCACACAGCAATTATAATAAAATATTTTGAATTGAAATATAGTGACACTCAACAAAGACAAAAAGATTTAAATAAAGAAATATGGAAAATATCTGTTAATTTCTTTAAGTCAAAGTGGTTTTGACAGATTTCATCATGTGACCTTCATATTGGAGATATGTTGGGTATATAGCCTGAGCAAAACCTATTCCCAGGCTATGTTCACAGCATATGTTTCCATATTAACTTACCTAGATTAGCCATTTTGGTACAGAAAACCCAAGATTACAGTTTAGTAGTGATGGCAAGATCAAAACGGTGTTGCAGTTCATACTGAAACTGATGTGGTTCATCTAAATGTTTGTGATTTGTATGTTCCATATCACGTTCCTTTACGTCACCAATCGTTCTGAATCATCACGGTTGTTTCAACCCACTTTAGACCTAAAGAGACTTAAAGCAATGTGTGAACCTTAATGTGAAGCCATCTTTTTGCCTTGTGTACAAAATGGAACAATGAAAAATGTTTACTACATTTTCACAAAGTAAATATTTTTTTTAATAATTAACATTCTTAACTATTTCTTGTGCCTTTGCTTGATTGGTGGATGATTATTCACCCAGTGTGTGTAAAACATTTAAAAACTCTCCTAACGTCCATTTATTTGCAAAGTATTGCCTAATTTAGTGTGAGTGTATTGTACCAAGCGTTTTTGAGAAAGTTTGAATTGTCTGGAAATGGAGGGAAGCCGAAGGTGTCCCAGGTCAGCTGTCTGGGATCACTTCGAGCTCCTTGAGGAGAAAAAGGTTAAATGTATGCATTGCATCCAACATTTGGCATTTTCCGTTCACAATGTGGAGACACTTACAGACACATCAGTCCCTTGTGAGAAATATTCTCCAAAGCAGGAGAGATTTTAAGCAAGAGGTGAAACCCTCTCAGCCCAAGTACAGCTGAGCAGATCCTCTTAATAAAAATACTTAAATGTACAGAAGCACTCCCTACAAATATTAATGTTTGTGTACAGGAGCACCCCATAGAAATACTGGCTGGCTGAAATAATACATCCTTATATACAAGTATCACTATAAACCAACACAAGAAGTTACAACAGAACAAACTAAATGACCCAGGACACAGTTTATGGAGATCAATATTTTGAAATCACGTTTTTGGCCACCAGATATCACCGTAGAAATGTATTAAAAACGTTCCAAAAGATTGATTCTTTTTCCGGAACAATTGTTCCAAATGATTCGATCTCCCAAAAACGTCCCATTTTTGCCATCACTACCATTTAGTCTACATTAACACAGCCGATAAGAGAAAATCCAGCTTTGTCATACCTGGGGGTGTTTGGTTGGCTGGTGTTAATCAGCTGGACGTCAGCAGGTACATCCTCAGGAGGAGCTTCTGAGTAGCTGATTGGTTGCAGCTGTGCAGCTCTCTGCTACCAGAACCAGGTCCTGGACAATTCTAGATCAGCTCACATGTTTGAGGGCTTATGGATGAGTTGGCGTTGGAGCGGTACTTTGATGACTCCATAGCAAATGTGAGTACAGACGTCCATGTTGGAAGACACATGCCACAATGTTAGAGGTGGAGGTGTGATTCACTGGTTTATACTTCTAAACTCTTTTAAACTACAAGAACAATCATTTGTTTGTTTATTTATTTATTCTTGTATAAAAGGCCTCTACCACAGTTAGTCTCAGAAAGCTGAATAAAATTCTTTGGTGAACTACATTCCAGCTGAATAAAATGGTCCAGACGAAATAAGCTGGAGATGGTTCTAGTCGTTTCTTTTCTGATTCTGAGGCTGAAGTGCTCAGATGCAGCAAACAGGAGCACATGAAGATTTATCAGGTCAGTGCTTCAGATAAAACCTGCTGCTCTTAAAAGTCAAGATAACATTGTTTTGTGTTATCAAATGAAATCCAGAAAGAAATGTTCTATTTCTGGAACTGGTTTGGACCAACAGGTTCAGTTCGGATCTCCTGCCTCTGAGCTTTTATCTCTTTCACACAGTTCTTCTCTGGTTTGAATTAGTGAAAACAGATGTTTAAAGAAGTTTGGCAGATCTTAAACGGAAGCTGGAATCTGCTCCTAAAACCCCCAGAGGAGTTAAATGTGTTTGCTTTGGGTCAGAACAACAGAACCTTTAACTTCTTATTGACTAGACTCCTGTACAAAAGGCAGCATGGGATAAAACAAAAAAGACGTTTGCAGACCCCAGGAAGCCGCAAACCTCACATCTAGCAATGCGACATCATGGGGAGAAACATTGATAAGTTTTCTTTTAAGACCAGATTATACACACAGCCCCTGTACAGATAGATAACTTATTTTGGGTATGCCATTTCACACAGGAGACATATAAAAATAGACCTCATGATAAATCTATGAAATTATGAGCAGGAGACTTTTGGTCCCACATTTCTTCTGGTCTGAGAGGTTTTTGGTTGATCCAGATTGAGTGGACTAGACTGGGTGCAGGTATCAAATGTATCCTCATTGAGGGGAAGCTGATGAAGCTCAGATGGGGGTCTGCACCTGGAGAGGAGCGAGCTGTAAACTCTGTTTTCCTGCAGGACTCCGGCCATGTGTTGGAGGAGGATTCGGATCTACTTACCTCAGGGGCAGTTGTGCAGGACTCCTCCTTCCTGTCAGAGAAATCTGGAGCAAGTGGAAAACCGGGTGATGAACTCGACCTCAGTTTCCTGCCTGACGAGCTCAGCTCTCAGGAAGAGCCAAGTCATGGTGACCCAGGTGCTGAGTCAGCAGAACTTCTTCTTTTCTTTTTAATGATGGAAATGGTACATTTGGTTCAGGTTAGAATCAAATTGCAAAAACCACCAGACTGGATCTCACAGACAACAAGAACCCGGACTGGACCAAGCCAAATCAGACCAGGTGGACCAGGTCACAGTGGACCACACCAATCAAATTAGATGGACCAGGCAGACAAGACCAGACTGGACCAAATCAAGTCGACCAAATCAGACCGGATGGACTGGACTAGATAAACAGGACCAGATGGCCTAGACTAGATGGACTAAACCAGACCAGGCAAGAGCAGATTGACTGGACTAGATGGACCAAACCAGACGGACAGGACCAACATGTAGAGCTCTGAAGATTGATGTATGGAAAGCTGCACCGCAGGATCTGGACCACGTTAACTAGCTGGTGAATTCCTCTGCTTCATGTCCTTCCTGCAGCAGCAGAGAGTCCACCTGCAGCTCCGGATGTGTTGCAGGACAGCGCCATCAGTCTGGACTTCAGCCCACAGGACTCCACGATAACTGAGCACCACCAGAACGTCTCCACTGCAGGGCCTGAACCCGGGGCCTCCCCCTTCTGCCCCATGACCCCGATGACCCCAATGACCCCTGTTACTGAGAAATCTGGAATCATCCCGCGGTTACAGTAAGTCCTGATCAGTAAGTAACTGGCTTTCACATCATGATCTGCTTTGGGTCTAGTTAGGGGTGAGTACACTCTGTATTCTGAGATGTTTTACGTATATAAAATGGCTATATCACGAACATTTAGTTTAAACTATTACAGCAGCATTTTACTCATCTACGTGAGTTTTCTTCATAGCACTCTATCTGCTGTTCTTTAGCTCACCACACACACCCCCTCCCCCCAATTTTGATATATGTGCGCTGTGGTTTCGTACACACACATATATTTATTTATGTATGTATGTATTAAATTTTTTAATTTAGATATTGTCCAGTCTGCCCTTTCTCCTGAGATCAACAAGACATTTTGGTCCAGAGAACTGCTGCCCACTGGATATATTCTCTTTGTTGAACCATTCTCTGTAAACACGAAAGATGGTTGTGTGGTAAAATACTCGTATATATCATAGATGTGGAGAAACATCTATGTACTTTTTTTTCTTTTTAATCCTACTGCATGTTTATCTATTGAATTCAGTTCAGTTGAACACTTTATTTATCCCAGAGGGGCACTTCAAACGGCATATGAAGCAGCATTATTACAATGACAGACCATCAGACAATCTAAGGACATACACAGTGCTAAAATAATACAGGACATGCTAAAATAATACAGAATACAACCATTCCAGCAGCTGTCAATGTCAGAGTGCTCTGTGCTTACGATAAAGTCCCAGGTCCATTCAGGGGCAGAAGTGTAATATCTGAACAGAGTGTCAGTTTTCTAGAGCTGGACTGCAGTGGGGACACAGGTGGTCTGTTTTCTCAGTGTTCTGCAGCCTGCGGCATGAAGGAAGCTATTCAGGGCTGCAGGCTGCATTTTTCACAGTGCAGAAGACAGAAGAGAAGATCCACCTTGGTCTCCACTGCAGTCCAGCTTTTGAAGCCTGAAATCGGATCCAAAAATGCTTAATTAAAAATGCTATTGACAATAAAATTTCCTTTCAACCAACATGAGATGGTGCTTTGGTGTTTCTAATAATCTTTCTTCTATGTGCACATTGTCTCCACAGGAACATTGTCTCCACAGTTAACCTTGGATGTCCCCTGGATCTAAAGTTCATTGCCCTGCAAGCCAGAAATGCAGAGTACAATCCGAAGGTAGAGTTCAGACATCCCTCCATCACTTTGGTTTGTCAAGTTGAATATCATTTCTTTTTTCATGTTTTCTTCAGCGATTTGCTGCGGTGATCATGAGAATCCGCGAGCCTCGAACAACAGCGCTGATATTCAGCTCAGGGAAGATGGTCTGCACAGGAGCCAAAAGGTCAGTCAGTTTATCTGAGTTAGCTGTGATCATACACATACATTTCCATTACCCAGTCAGGAAGACTATAGTCCTGCTTTTACTGCCACACTTTGTTTTTTCATTTAAACAAACAACTCATTCTGTACTGGCAGCTGAATGAACCTCTTAATCATTTGATTTTCCACTGTCAGGGAAAACAAGTCATAAATCCATATAGTTAAGATTATCTTAAATGTGTCATCTGTCACATGTTGCATGGATGCATAGGGATGATTCTTTAAAGCAGTTTTCCCAGTGATTTTTTTTTTTTAAACCATTTGAGGTGAAAAGAGAAGCTCAGTAAGGTGACCAGCAGCATCTTGACTTGCAATAAAACCATACAAACTGATTTATTTCACAAATTTACACATTTCCTCATTTCCACATGCATTAGTTTCCAGACCACAATAGATCTATAAAACCACTAAACATTTAATCCCAGGTATCTGAAATCCAGTAATTTACATGATAATCAGAGTAACTTTTCCAGATCTAAAAGTTATTTTAAATGTTCATACATGTACATTTCCATATGTGTAGTAATCCTGACCACCAGAATTAACTCACCCCATCATTCAAACTGAAGTGACATCTATTAAGTCAGAAAGATGAAAAAGATGGAACTGCCTTGAAAATGTTTTACATTTGATCAGAAAAAATGACACCCCACATGGATAAATTAGGAATTTGTCGCTTTTATTAAAATATCACAGTTAATATCTTCTATGTTCATGTTATTATTTATTTTCATATTCACTTAATTCATCCTGCAGACCAGATTTGACCCTCTGGCTTGACACACTGCAATCCATTAATTAGTAGAAAGAATCATAACTTCGTGTGTGAAATGGCAATAAACACCAAGCAGAAACGGCTCCATGTTTAAATATGCTGAGGATGTTGTTTAAAGCCAAGAAGAGAGAACATAGTGATGTCCACCTCTTGTTTCTGTGTTCATTAGAATTCTAATTCTCTCCACATTGTGGATGAAGCCGCTTCTGAAGTTTTCTTTCTTGTTCTTGCCACCTTGAGAATAAGGGAAACATATATATATATATATATTTTATTTTTTTATTTATTTATTTTTTTTAACTTGCGCAGTGAGGAGCAGTCGCGACTGGCGGCCCGGAAATATGCACGAGTGGTGCAAAAGCTTGGCTTCCCAGCTCGTTTCATGGACTTTAAGATCCAGAACATGGTGGCCAGCTGTGACGTTTGTTTCCCAATCAGACTGGAAGGTCTGGTCCTTACCCATCAACAGTTCAGCAGGTACAAACATGACCTTTTACCCAAACATGTATGTGTGTGTGTGTGTGTATATATATATATATACATACACTACCGTTCAGTTTGGGGTCACTTTTGCCATGGGATTCAATAGGGAAGGGTAGTGTGTGTGTGTGTGCGTGTGTGTGTGTACATATATATATATATATATAATATATAATTTTGCTATGATACATGTTATGACTGCTGCATTCTGGAGTCTGCAAACATCTTTTGGATTGTAGGATCTCATGCTGCCCCCTGGACATGAGGTTTTGTTATTAAGGGGTTCATCTTTGGTATTGATGTCATGTGTTGTTCAAAAGTTTGGACATGTTCTTATTGATCATGAATATTACTGAGACTGACTGTACTTATTATCCTCTACAGTTATGAACCAGAATTATTTCCAGGCCTCATCTACCGGATGGTGAAACCTCGCATTGTCCTGCTCATCTTTGTCTCTGGGAAGGTTGTTCTGACAGGTAAATAAACCAGAATATTCCACTGTTAATAGTGGTGTATTGGGTCAGCAAAACTGCTGCATATAGATGGATTTAAACCTATGAATGTTATGAGATTATGTCTTAATATAATTATATAATTAGGTTACATAATTGATATAATTTTTCATTATATTAATTCACAGGTCGTTGGGAGAAAATTGTTTCTAAAGAGTCCATGTTACTCTAAACTCAGATTTTCTCTAAATTTTTATTTTTGCTATAAGCATTCAATATTGAATTTACTGTAATGTAAATACAAAACTTGATTCTTTTTATTTGATTGTCTTTTTGGAGCTATTGCACATAAACAGAATTAGTTTGGGCTGTTTTTACAGGTCATATTAAATCTAAAATGAATTATGTGATTTTTAAATAGGGCAGATATAAGTGGTGAAAGAAATTCACAACATATCTGTATCATTAATTCCAATCAAAATACGAATTTAATAAATCTAATAGATCTAATCTAACTTTTTTCACTGTTAAATCATTTATTGATTTTACATTATTTATTCAAATTAGAAATTAAATAATTTAAAATAATCAATATAATTTTAAACTTAAAATGTGTTTTAAATTAATTTAGATTGATCATGTATAATATAACATTTCAATGTCAGGATTGTTGTCAGTTTTGGTTCATTGCAGAACCTGAGCAGCATTCTTACAAAGTTGTATTTATTCCATCATGTTGTGTTCCAGGAGCTAAAGAACGATCTGAGATATATGAAGCTTTTGAGAACATTTATCCGATCCTGAAAGGCTTCAGGAAGCAGTAAGGACTGCGATGTCCCGTCCCGTCCCATGTAAATAAAGTGTATGCAGTGTTTTTGTTGTGGGAAATAAGTGAGAAGTTTGTTTACTTTGTGTTAAATATTTACCATCCTTGAAGAAAATAAAGGAGTTTCTAAATGTCCATGCAGACTTTGTCATCTGTATGAAGTGGTTTTCTGGATTATTCTGTTTAAAATGTTGCTGAATTAGATTCTTTATTTGACATAATTTTTTTAAAGAGTTAGTTTAAAATGACGGCAAATAATGGCTCAGAGTCACCGACCGGATACAGAGGTTTCCTGTATGCAAGGTCGTTTTTTTCTAAGTTAAATAAATATATAAATATATTTACATATTTTAAATGATGAAATTTTATTTTAACTTTTTATTCTGTGACTTCTCAGTATTTATTTAAATCTTTATATTTAATGAATTGCACATATTGATCACCATGTGACCTTATTGACTCTTAACGTAAACGTTGAAACTCCTCACTGAAAAGTTACTTTTGGATGATGAGGTGAAACGTCTTCAGGAACAAAGAAATTGAAGTTCAGTTGACTTTATTCAAGCTCTGACGACTACCACAATCAGGATGACAGAAAATCTACAGCAACCTCTGACCACAGTGTAGCGTCTTCTATTATTTCATTCCTCCTCAAATCATGGATCTGCAGCCCACAAATCTGCAGCAATTGTGTGATGCTATCATGTCAATATAGAGAGAAAAATAAAGCCTCTGTAAGGAAAACATGGTCAGAATTACCTGATCAGGGGTCTCATTTATAAAACTCTGGATGGGAAAGCAGATTACAGGTGGCGTACGTAGGGAAAAAAGGAAATGCAGCGCACAACAACTTCCAGATTTCTAAAAGAGTGCGAACACTTCCCACACCTGTTTGTTTATAAATCAGAATCAACTCTAAAGTTGCCGCACATGACAGCAGATTAAAATTCCAATTTTCAATTTCCCTCAAGGATGATGATGATGATGATGATATTATTATTCTCAGTTGGTGCTCTTATTGCAACTTTAGTGCAAGCTGCAGTGTTTTTCTTGCCAGTTCTCCATCCGTGTAGGTAAGAAAGTTACTGTAACGTTATGACAAACCAGCGATGCCGTCTAACATGTCTGGAACAACACGACTGAAGGTTTGTTGTGATGTCCACGACCTGTCAGCTGTTTCCCTCAGGAAGGAGTCGGTTGCCAGAAAACCAGTGTTGTCAGCACTTGCAGAGAACTGGCATGCTGTGGTTCCTCTTCATGCATATAACACAGGGCCCAAAGCATTACAGAGGTCCGAGAGCACTGTGCTTGACTTAAAACTTACATGTCTGGAACATGCTGGCAGCAGACTGTCCACCTTATATTTTAGCTGAATGTATTTTATAACATGTACTTTTTGAGGTTCCTATTAATACCATCTCCCTTTCTCTTGTAAATCCTGATTGATGGATTGATTGCTTTGTAAGCATGCACTTTTATGAGAATTGATATCAAATGAGCCTCTTTATTAATTTCATTCTGCTTTGAAATATTACATGTGATGTGAGAAGTAATGTGATTTTTACAAATGTCTCACATTTCACATAATTTCTTATATATATGTGTGTGTGTGTGTGTGTGTGTGTGTATATGTGTATATATGTATATATATATGTAAATAATACACACACACACATATATGTGTGTGTATATATGTATATGTATGTATATATGGTTTTATTTGTTTTGTTTTGTTTTTGTTTGTTTTTTGTTGTTTGTCAGGGACCACGTACAAAAACATACGCAGGTAACCAGATGTACCAGATTTTAGAGTAATATAGTGTTCTTGTTTTTTCCATCTGGAGTCTCTGCGTCAGGGAGAAAGAAAATTACAAATCTCACACTAACTGAAAATAAAAAAATAAATAAACTTTCAAAAAGTTGCTTAAAAGCATAATTCATAGAAAGATGGTGCTGACAGGCTTGATTTCTAAAAATCTATTTCTTTGTCTTTCTAGAGAAGTCTCTAAAATTTCCACTCATCCTCAGTTTAGTGGGGGAACTTATTGTGTTATGACTTTATATGAAAAAGTTGATCGTCCAAAAGCTTTTCGTAATGGGATGCAACATTCCCAGCTAGATGAGGACTTTGTTGTGGTTTGTTCAGAGGGTCAGACACAAAAGGTGGTGGTACAGTACCATGAATTATCTCAAAATCCAAGCATACATTTGCATTTATTATCATGTAACCAAATATTTTGAAGTCTTTTTTATACTCAGTAGCTTGATTATATAGAGATTCAAGATGAGAATTATTATTCCTTTGTGACCAGCACCAGATACAATATTGAAAGTGGGACAAAATAATTGCTTTCATGTAACCGTGGCTCCTTCTGGTGTAATTAAATTTCAGACACATCTGAAATTAGCAAGATTGTATTTCAGTGCAGCTCATATTTTTTCATGTTTCCTATTGCCCTTGATATTAATCGTGTAATTTTCCTTTAAGGGGGAAAAAAGCAGAATACGATAGATAAATTAATGGGAGACAGAAAAAAAACATTCTCCTGTCCCCAGTTGTTTACAATCAGCTTTGCGGAACCACGTGGATGGTCAGTGACGTACGTCATAAGTCCCGCCCAAATCCTCACGGGAAACAGGAAGTTGCGGACTCATTTTCTCCATCAAAACAAAAACATTTATCCTCGTGCTGCTATCTAGATCTTCACAGACCCTTTTAAAGCATGATAGCGGTGTCATGGGGAGTGTGGTCAGACTCAGACTAGAACCACGGTGCCGTAGATAGTTACCTTCAGCTGTCACAGGTTACCAGCTTAGCCTAGCCTATCTTAGCTTAG
>JBAFTB010000022.1:24190862-24205200 GCA_037177355.1 Melanotaenia trifasciata
TCAGACCAGAATGGGACAACATTCCTCTCCTAAAACTCCAGCAACTGGTCTCCTCACTTCCCAGACGTTTCCAGACACAATGCTGAACTGGATAATGATCTCATATTTTCCATAAAATGATAAAATGTCTCAGTTTCAGCATTTGATGTGTTGTTTATGTTCTACTGGGAATAACATATGAGTTGATGAGATTTGCAAACCATTGAATTCTGTTTTTATTTACATTTTACAAACTGTAGGAACTGACATCCCTACATTTACTAACCTGCATGAAAACACAGGAAAACTTTACAAATGAAGTAACCAACTGGGATAAAACTACAAAATCACATGACTAGTGATTAATAGTTTACATGGTGTAGAGGACATTAGACATTTTTGCAATAATCGTGTTCTGTTTTTTCATGCAGGAAGTTTGATTCTATGGTCCAATGATCTTATTTGATTTCACTCATGAAAAAATCTTCAGTGATGTATTTACAGATGTTAAAAGAACTATTAAAAGAAGCTGCATTAGAATCAGTAGTATGCTGAGGGATGACATCGGACACTTACCTGCCTGTACAGGCGTGTAGCCCTCTTAAAGCAGCTCTGCAGCTCATTGGCCAGCACCCTGCAGGCCTCCAGGCTGACCAGCTGATCTAAAGAGAGCATAAGGTCAGGGCACTTCACCAAGGAGTCAAACAACACAGAAGGATCAGCAGAGGCTTTGGTCTCTGGGGGCCCCTCCAACCAGCGTTCATAACCCTTTTAATATGATCTGGTATACTTATAATAATAACAACATCCATCCATCGTCGATACTGCTTAGTCAGTTCAGGGTCGCGGGGAAGCTGAAACCTATCCCAGCAATTAGCAGGTGAGAGGCAGGTACACCTGGACAGGTCGCCAGTCCATTGAAGGGACAACACAGAGACAAACCACCACTCACACTCACACCTAGGGAGACTTTAGAGTCACATGCATGTTTTTGGATGGTGGAAGAAAGCTGGAGGACCCGGAGAGAACCCATGCATACACAGGGAGAACATGCACACTCCACACAGATAGGCCACTTACCCCACGTCACACGTCACCTGCGATGGACTGGTGACCTGTCCAGGTGTACCTGCCTCTCACCTGTTAAAATGCTGGGCTAGGCTCCAACTTACCCACGACCCGTAATGGACAAAGCAGTACAGATAATGAATGAATGACATTTTCAGTCTTGTGACAGCCAGGAGGACAGACTGAGCTGCTCTGAGCTAAATTAGCTTCTGTATGATCTGCATTACTTTCCACTGTCTTGGTCTCTTCTTTACTCTTCCTGTTTTTTCTATCTTTCTTTTGTCAGTGCCAGATAGAAAACTTTGCATTTTTATAAACCTGTTCTCTCTTGTTTACATAAGACTTGCCACTACATGCAGCAAGACTAAGGCCCGGTACACACCAGGGCTGTTTTGGGCTGTTTTTGTCCAGATTTAGCCTCTTCCCGACCTTGGACAGCAAACGCCCGATCATCGTGAGATTTCCCTGTCTAATCATCATTTGGTCTGTAGTGTGTAACGATCCAATTTGTCCCGATAATCCACTCCGAAACGGGTTGTAGCCAACAGGGAATATTGAACGTGTTCAATATTTCAGAGCCAATTTCTGAGGAAAGGAACAACTCGTGCACTGTGACTGCGTGGATGGTGGCGTAGTATGGAATGTAGCCAATCAGAGACAAGCTGGCTGGTAACAAGGAAGTAAATAATGTCCGTGTTTTCGCCGTCTCCAGTCTGTTATTTTTTTCTGTTCTGGCTTTTTATGATAACAATAGTCCCAAGACCACCATCTTTCCCTCCTCTGGTATATTCTCTTCCATGCTGTGTGCTGTGTTTTCCGATTGTTTCTTCTTCTTCGTTTTTTGCCGCTTGTTGTTATGTTATGTCCCTTTAGGGAGCACCACTTCAACCACATTGTGACTGCTCAGTCTTGATTGGTTGGCCCTCGGCTCAGGGCCCCAAGCATTTGCAAGCGCCGCCTCTGGGGATCATATATACTTTACTGTTCTACAGTCCTAATCCAGAGACCCGATCCACTCCTCATGTCTGCATCTCTGACTTTGTTGAAATCTTCTACAGTGGTCTTGATCAACAGTTCTCCATTTCTCTAAAGGTCTCTTAAAATTTTTCTTTAGAAAATTTCTGCGTTTCCATCATTTCTAGTCTGGTCCCTGATACCTGACCAGTTCCAGTCCTGGTATCTGACAAACTCTAATCTGGTCCTCAGTTCATTCCAGGTACCTTACCAGTTCCAGCTCAGTCCTGGTACTGGACCAGTTGAGTCCTTGTACCTGACCTCTAAAAAACAAAAGGCTCCCAACTCAAGGGTGTCGACACATGTTGGAACAGCTGACTTAGTAAAGAACCAGTTTAAACTGGACTGTTAGTCTCTAAATTACTATCTGCCTGTCACATTAGACACATTGGTTCCCATTTCAGTTTCATCTGAAAATCAGCAAAGACAGTTTGCCAAAGGGGGGGGGGCAGCGAGTGAGATAGAGTAACACGTGTCTCCTGTAAAATTTTCAGCGTCTTTCTACTCCAAAATCAACCTAAAAGTTTGCTGTGGGTAATATATTGTTATGAACAGCTTTTCTGTACACGCAACTCTGAACTGAATGGTGGAAAAGCTTTAAGATTGGATGGCAAAGCTAGCGCTCCAAAGCCTGCAAGAACCACGAGGCAGCATACTACAGGTGATCTGGAGCAGTCTTGGCTACCAAGCCCGGGTGTGGCTGCTGAGTATTAAAAGCAGACATCTTATCCTCCCTGAGAGGCAAAACTTTCAAAATTATAAGAGATGAACTCAAAAGTGCACTGGCAGATTATTTTACTGCTCTCAAAGCAGAACTACAAGGAGTATGGTCTGAAATCTCAAACAGTACAAAAGCAATCGGTGGATAAATTGACCACATAAAAACAGATATCCAAGACACGGAGGGCGGGATATCAACATGGTCTGATGAGGTGACCTCGCTGCAGGTCACCTGCAAAACCAGGTGCCAACCCTTCAAGACCGTTGTGAATGTGAGAATGAGGAATGAGACAGTGCCACATCTGAATAGCCAGTATAGCAATGCAGCCAGATTCCAGCTCCCCAAAGGCGTCCCTAAAGTGCTCCTAGAAGTCTTGCGAATGGATCAAGACATAAAGGTAGACTACTCACACCGCACGCTCAATGCCAGACCACCCGGAGACCACGGTGAAGCACAGGTGATAATTGCTAAACTGCACTATGAGCCCGAGATAGAGCTTCGGTGATATACAACGAAACCGGATCTCCATTTTCCCCAAGTACTCCTCCAGTGTTGCCAAAGCCATTCAACGTTCACCGACGCATTCACACTACGAGGCCGGAAAGGAATCCGCTATGGTTTGCTCTACTCGGCCAGACTCCGGATCACATATCAGGCCAAAGAGCAAAGAGTTCTTCAGAACCTCTCTCATCAGCAGTCAGAAAGCTAAGTTTCTGTTAGTCTGTCAGAATCAGTAAGACTGATGTTCATGACTTTTATTTTCTAATCTTCTGTTGATGCAGAAAGTGCTATCTTGTACTATCACCATACCAGGTACGTAGCAGCTACGGACCCAAAAACTGTATGTCCGACAGCATCATTTATTTGTTCGTTTCTTTTGGGTCTGATCACTCTGTTCCCAGGGATCCTGCGATAAATCAAAGTACAACAGTCTTCCAGTATTTTTTTCAGACCTGGGGTTAATATGTTAATCCTTCTGACATCCATCTGAATTTCCAGTTCTTTCTGATATCTGGGGGGCCCATTTTGATAATGGCAAGGCTTCTGATTTGTACCTGTTGACAGTGTATCCAGATATCTCTGAAAACAAATTTATAACTGAGCAAATTTGTCTGTCCCCGTGCTTTCAGGTAGTCTACCTCTTTGTAACACGTCTCAATACACAACTGGTAATCTAGGGACCAGATCCTCTATGAATTTCTGATAGAAATTTACAGAAAATCCATCATTTCCTAGGGCCTTTCCTTTCCTGAGGCTTCTGGTTGCCTTTTTAATGGCTGATTTTCATCTATGGAGATGTCGTCCTCCAAAAGTGCTCTCCCATCCTGTGTCAAAGCTGGGATTTCATTTGAGGAAAAGAAACTTTCAAATTGGTTTTTGACTATCCCACCCAGAAATGTATGCAGTCCTTGGTAAAACTCCCTAAATGTGGTATTTATATCTCTTTTGTTTGAAACAAGGTTTGTGTCTTTATCAAAAACTGATGGGATAATATTTTGAGATTGTATTAGTTTTACTCTGTGTACCAGTACTTCACCAGCTCTCCCTTCTCAAAATATTTCTGCCTTGTACAGAACAGGGCAAATTCAGATTTTCTGTTTACTACATCATTTAGTTCACACTTTACCCCGTTCATTTCACCCCATGTATCTGAGTCCTTTTCTCAGTGTGCTTTTTGAGCCTTTTAATATCTTGATCTAGTTTAAGTATACTTGACTCTGCATTTTTAACAAGTGAACTTCTTTGACTAAAATACCCCTCAGAAATGATTTGAAAGCACCCCACATTACTCCATCGTCCTCTATAAAGCCTTCACTATGCTTCCAAAATTCCTGTATTTCAGATTAAATAAAGTTGTCATTTTCTTCCCTGTTCAGCATACAGTTGTTAAAACGCCATCTCAAGCTTTTTTCTGCTTTATCTAGAGGATAAAGGACTAAATCCATTGGTGCATGGTCTGAAAGACTATGTTGAAGATAAGTGGGAATCCTTAACATAGTCCTTAGATATTACCAATTAATCACATGTCCAAGGACAGCTATTAAAGTTCAATAAAAGAATTGATGGAAATCATGAATTATGGGGACCACTGAGAGTGTGGTGCCCCATAACTGGAACATGTTTCAGTTAATCAGCTTTTTCCTGTTGATATAGAAATAAGTGAAACTCAGTCAGGAGTGCTGGACAGAGCTGTATGTGATAAGATGGAGGCAGCAGGAAAAGGAGGAGGATACAGTGGAAATCATGACACCTAAGGACAGACAGGAGCAGCACATCTCACCCACTGCAGACAGGGAGGAAGAGGAGGATGGAGCCGCAAAGATGACAGGATGAAGGGATGAAGGAGAAGAAGAGGAGGATGAGAGTCCAAACCTGGGTCGTCTGAGTGCTCTGCATTTCCACCTACAGGAATGTGAGGCTCCACCTCTTGCTGTGGGGGGATGAGGGCGGAGACACAGACTGGATGAGACTGCAATGAAGATGAGAAGGTAGCAGACTTGGAGGAAGGAGAGAAGGAGTCCAGGGAGGGCTTGTCAGGAAGTGGCCTGCCAGGGACACGACCATGGAGACCGCGAGATGCAGGAGTTAGCCGGTTACCGTGGATAGACACGGATAAAGGCGAAGACGATGATGAGAGGACAACAGGGACTACAGCTGCATGGGGAGGCTTGGACAGCACGCCTGCAGCAAAAGGAGGTGGAGTCTCTCTGAACTCAGAGGAGAAGGTTGCCACTGACAACGGTGATACAGGATCCTCAGGTTCTGGGATGTTGAGGCCGTCGCCCATGGAGACGGAGCGGGACATCTTGGCCATGGAGCTGGCGGTGGGGCTCATGTAGGAGCGTGATGGGGTTGAGGAGGATGAAGAAGGCTTCCTGGTCCCAGCGGCAACATCCTGTTTTGGCGACTGTGGGGAGACAGGGGTGAGTCTCTGTGGGGGAGGTACTGTGGATGGAGGGCGTCGGGGGGAAGAGGGGAGGGTGGTGGGACGCTGAGGAGGGACATCTCTTGATGAATGGAAGGTCAGCTGAGAGTCAGAGAGAAGTCCTGTATGAGAGAGAAAGGAAGTGTTACATCATCACGAGTTATCAGAACCTGACAAGAAGTCTGAACTTTGGGTCAGATGATACCTGGGTCAGTCACCAAGTTCTGGACCGACTGGGCCTTTTGAAGTCCTGAGTTCAGCTGGGAAGAACCCGCCCAAACTGTCAGACCTAGGTTCCTCCTGGGCTCCACCACAGTCTGGGGTTTTTTTTTCTGTGGGGACACCAGCTGGGCCAAAGAGGCTTCCTCCACCTGCTGCTGGAGCTGGTTCTGACCTTGTAGAAGCAGGAACTGGTCCTGACTTGTCTGAGTCTGTGGTAGGTCATGAAGTGAGGATGTCTGGTTCTGGTTCCACAACCTCCTGTCTTGTGTACTGATCTGATACCCGTCCATCAGGGGGCGGACCTCAGAGACCAGAGGCTGGGCCCTCCCCTCCACTCCGGTCCCCTCGGTGGTCCATGTTGTGGGAGGAAACACAGTCCGGCTGAGGATGAAGCACAACATACAGTAAAGACTGATCCCAGCCAAGTAGACATAACTAGACGGACCCCCAAGGTTCAGACCAGGATCAAACCGGGATCTGAACCAAAGGGTCGAGAATAACCAAAAAGACTGAGTCTGATGTGAGGTGCTGATGCTCTGATGATCAATAATCAGTCTCCTCACCTTCCAGCTGAGTTCTGAGAGAGGAACCTGGAGGAGATACTGATGCTTTCACTGGAGCTGTGAGAAGTTCTGCTGGGACTTCCTGTCAACAAACAAATCACATGACACATCAGGAAACACCTGGACATTCTGCCGGTCGTGTCACTGGTCATCTTACCAGTCATGTCGTGTTACTGGTCATCTTACCAGTCATGTCGTGCTACTGGTCATCTTACCAGTCATGTCGTGTTACTGGTCATCTTACCAGTCATGTCGTGTTACTGGTTTGTGTTGTTGTATTCTGGTTCTGTACCTGAGGCAGACGGGTCAGCCAGTGCAACAAAATGCTCCTTCAGGAAAGCCTCCTGGTCTGGTATCTGAGGGACAGCTAGAGGACCCATCATTTCCCGACGTTCTTGTCCTGCCTCCTCTTCCTCATCATCCATCTCTAGGTCTGAGGAGTTTCCATCCACACTGAGACGTTCTGTGGGTTCTGAGTCTGACAGGAACAGACAGAAGGTTAAACTGGTTGATCTGGTTGTGGTCGGATTACAATTGTCTCCTGGATCACGTCTTACCGTCTCCTGCAGGTCTCTGTGGACTAGACAGGGTGGAGTTGAAACCCAGAGAGCAGCCACTGTCTGGACTGGGTTTGTCCTGTCGTCCACCTGCAGCAGTGTGACACGCCTCTATCACCTGGAACTCACTGACAGCAGATGGACGGGTCAGAAAGGTCGGGGCATTTCACATCTTAACCTGTTCCTGTGTTTAAAATGTGGATTTCTTTCTTTCTTTCTTCTAGTCTGTCAGTAGGCACGTGACAGACAAAATCAAAATCTCAAATTGACGACATGAAAAATGTTTTCTTCTTTTTTGACAGGCCTCATATAGTAATTACTCAGTATTTCTAATGTTTGATGCTTCTCCATCACAGTAAATGTACCTTCCTGCCAGACTCACTCCGTCCACCCATTGGTCGGGAAACAGCACTGGATTCTCTCTATCTTGGCTGTGATTGGACAGCAGGATAAAGTCTGGTCTCTGGTTGGTCTTTGCTTCGTCCTCAACCTGCAGTCAGAAAACACAATCATTTAAAAATCATCTGAATGTGAAGATTCAGAAATCTGCTGAAGTTTAAATCAGGAAATCAGCAATATGGCCAAAATGAAGACCGAGATCTCAGAGCTGATCTGATACCATGGATCATTCTGGGTCAACGGCTTGAACATGTTATTGGGATTAAAGGAACCACATCAGGTTGGTATAATCCATATTTATCTGATTCCAATTTGTTCATGTAAATGATGAGTCTTCCTCACACACCAGTCATGGAGTTCTTCAGGGTTCTGTGCTTGGACCACGTTATACATGCCTCCCTTAAGTAATATCATTACTATGCAGATGATACTTATTCTTGAATCCTGATGAAACCAATCCGATGGTCGAATTAAACCTGGATTTTCTTCTCTAAATTCAGACAGTTGTTGTTTTTGGACCAGTGAGGAATTTGGAGTTATTCTGGACCAGGATCTGTTTTTTGACTTATATATAAAACAGGTTTCTAGGATCACTTTCTTCCACCTATGTAATGTTCCCAGAATGAGGAACATCCTTCCTCAGAGTGATGCAAAAACACTAGTCCTTGGATTTATTACTTCCAGATTGGACAATTGTAATTCCTGATTACTGTTCTGTCCCAGAAATGTTCCAAAAAGAAAGTTTTATCTTCTCTCCATTGGCTCTCTGTTAAATCCAGAATAGATTTTAAAATTCTTCTCTTCACATATAAATGCCCAGCTTCATTGGATCTTAAAGATCAGTGGTGCGTTCATACATCCTTTTCTTCCTCCTGTTTAACATCCCAAACATGGAAGCAGGATCTTTCATAGGAAGATAACTGACTTGGATCTCCTCCTTACCCATGCTGAGGTGACCTGCAGGCTGATGGTACTCTGAAGTTCCTCATTGGTCCTCTGAAGACCCGGCTCCACCCCCTGACTCCTTCTCCTCATGCTACTGGTGTTATCATGGTGGGGGTATTTCTTCACCTGGATGGGGGGGGTGGTCCAAACATGTGACTGATGCAACACTAACCTCATGTTTTTTACATGTTCAGTGATACAGTATCTGCTGCCATCCTCACCTTCTCCAGCTCCTCCTGGCTGGGGCAGTAGGTGCCTAGCAGTCTAAGGTCCAACATAGACTTCACCATCAACACACCGTCAGCACTCGCCGTCCTCCTGGACCACTGACGGCGGGGGAGGCGACCCCCTAAGGCCTCCTGACAGGTAGCAAAGAGACAATTAAAGGGAGCTGTAGCCTGCAGGTTTTGTAAAACACCACAGGATGGTCACGAGTCTTAAAAAATGCCTCAGAAACATGACACTAACATTTCTGTCTGGGTTTGGAAAACAATCTGGAACCATTACATTTCTGAAGCGTTGGAAAGAGAATGAGCTGAAAAGCTTCACTGACCTTCCTGCTGCACGACTCCTCTGACGCTCCTGAGAAGAAACAACTTGTTTTATCATTCACATGAAACTCTACAGGTTCTAAACTTCATCTGTTCTCATCAGGTTAAAGGTCACATGATTGTCTGCTGTAGTCATCAATGATGGACAGGTAATTAAACTTTTAATCCCCTTCTGGAACCAAAGAATCAGTTGATCATTGAAGAAAATCTGTTCTAATGTTGTTCAGTCAATAAAAAACATCTGATTAGTTGTTTATGTTCTGTTGGGAATAATGCTGAGTTGATGAGATTATGTTTTAATTTACATTTTATACAAAATCCCAACTTTTTTGGAGTTGAGGATGTATAGTGACAGAATCTGTAGGATCATCTGTAACCATGGTAACTAACCTGTTTCCTCCTTCAGACTTCGTATGTTGATCATATGAGAGCAGTCGAGCTCCCCCTCTTCCTCTTCTTCCTCTTCTGCGTCGGTGTCAGATGACAGGGTGGCGACGCAAGGGTTCGGCGTCTCCTTGCTGATAACACAAACAGCTCTTTTAAACTTTAGTTTACATGTTTTACAAACTTTGATAATTTCTGAAATTTGTCAGCTTTGGACTTTTGATAAATTTGATTTACAGAAATTTGATTTAAAGAGTTTTAAATTAGAGATTTTAGCCTTCTTTGTAAGTTGCTTGTGAAGAATCTTTTTACCTGGTCCTCCCGACAGTCTGCTGAGGTGCATGCTGGGAGTTGGGAATGGTGCTGGGGGGTCGGAGGTCCGCCAGCCGTTGCCTCATCCTGATGGTGATCTCTGGACTCAGACGCCACACGAAAATGCAGCTGCACACACACATGGTGATTGGTAACAGTCATACTGAGCAGGTCATCTGGACCAATAACTCACGAAGATGTTCATGATGACTCGTTGTGTCCTAAACTGACTCAAAGACTGTTTGGTGCGAGTGTGAAGATGATCAATTTCCACACTGCTGTCATGGATTTAGGGCTCCCTATCCTCTAGTCCACTTGGGATGGCTCTGGGCTCAGGGCCCTTCGCACTGGCCGCCCTGGCAGGGTTGGTGGCTGCCAATCTTGGCCCGTCAGAGTCTGTGCCCCGTGACCGTGGGGAGCTCTGGCTGGGGCCTTCCTCTGTCGTCCTCTGGGTGGGTCTGGGGTGGGGTGGCTTGAGTACGTGCTCAGGGATTTCCACTGATTGCCCGGGTCTCTGGGCTGCCATAGTCTTCCTCTAGCCTCCGTGATCTCTGATCACTCCGCATTCTTATACCCATAAAGCTCCCCTTGACAAAGCAAATTTGTTTGGCACAACACAGCAGCCAGACTATGATTCTGCTGCTACCACGCTGGACAGGACACGGTTAAAAAAAAAGAAAAAATATGTGATGGCAGCATGTCTTTAGCCCCCTCACTGTTCACTGTAATTCTATGATAGAAAAATGCTTAAAGGTGCCATGGAGGTGATGGGTTAAGAATAACTAGCCATCGGTTAGAATCCCTGTCCACCACAGTATCCAGGTTGCTTCACTCAGAATAAGAAGTTTTATCTTCGGAGAGGCAGTTCAGAGCTTGTAGAGAAAAGACGGATCTCTACAAGCTCTCCTTCCTCCCCACATCTGTAACCCTCCCCACATCTGTACCCTTCTCCACAAACTACCTGATAATCTTAGAGATCTGAGAGAAGTTGAACTACTGACTTTTACCGATCACTGAAATGTCATTTGCACCTCTTATCATTTTTGTACTGTTCGTTTTTATATTAATTACTTTACTGGTGTTCATTTCTGTGGAAAAGCTTATTTTTTTACTGGTTGACTTTGTAATTCTTGTTGTTACTACTTCTTTTTATTTTATTTTTTCTCAGATTATAGCTGTTGCAGTCATTTGTGTGTAAACCTGTCTGTTTATCGTTGTTGTTGTTTACTGTGACTGCCGCACTACTACATTGTTGCTCATGGCAAATTTCCCCACGGAGACATTAAAGCTTATTCTGATCGGCGTAAAGAGATGTGATTGGTTAGATTCCTCCATCAGATCCAGCTGAATGTTGCTGCTCTGGGGATGGATAGGTGTGGACAGGTCACATGACAGGTCAAGTTTATTTGTAAAGCACATTTACAAAAAACCTCAGTTGAAGACAAAACATATAAATCAGGTGAGAACAGGAGAGGACAGGTAAGGTCAGGTGAAAGGGAGGCTTACCTGTCTCCTGACACGGTAATCAGGTGTCTGCAGTCACTGCTGAATTTCAGTCCTGTTACAATCTCTGAAACACAAGCACATTTCTGCTTCCAGCTTCCTGTATTCACACACACCCAACACACATACACAGACACGTGCACATACACACCCGAGTGTCCAAACATGGTGGCCACACACTCTCCAGAGCAGAAGTCAAATATACTGATGTTCTTGTCTGAGCAGGAGGTGGCGATGTAGAGTCCTGATGGGTCGATCTGCACCTGAGGATGCAGAGGAGACGGAGCCAGTTACTTCCTGTTTTGTTCAAATGTCGCCATGGTAACCAGAGATTGACTGACCTTAATGATGGTCCCATCCTCGCCCTGAGAGCCTTTATACACCTTCTTCTGTTTCCCATTACTGATGTTAAAGATCCTGCAGGACAGACGACAAGCAGCCCGTCAGCAGCTAAACAGTATCTTCATCATCACTCTCCTCATCATCCTCTTCAGCAGGTAACCACCATTTAAACAACTAGTTTGACTAGTTTCCTTCCTGGTTCTGGTTCTAATGGAGGTTTTTCTTCCTGTTAAGGGTAGTTTTCTTCTCAACTCTAATTATTTGTATGAACTTGCTTATAAAACAAATTCTGATTAACTGGATTTATTGAACTTGTGTCGAACTTATTTAAATTTCACTGTAAAATGTCTCAGACAAGTTTTACTTTAAACTGGTTCTAAACAAATTAACTGAATCTTAAAGCTTCAGAGTTTATCAGATATCTGTGGGATGAATATAAATGTACAGACATCACCCAGAGCTGGGTGTAAAGAATCAGAACATTTTGCAGGAACAACATTTTCTAAGAGATCTGACTGGTCGGGAGGCAGAGCCTTCACTCCAGTTCACCTCTGATCTCAGAACTGAACCAGGGGCCTGCTCCAGAAAGCGGGTCATGTTGAAACTTGAATATGTTAACCTTAAGTTGAGGGAAACTCTGAGCTTTCAATTACAGAAAGTATGGTAAGTCTTACAATGAGTCTGTTACCATGGTAACTGACTCCATTAGGTAAACATCGCTGGCAGGTTCTACCCGTTTCCCTCCACCTGAAGCAATGCAATTCTAGAGATTTAGAAGATGAATTACTAGTACTATGATTTACGTAGGGAGAAGATCCTTCAGAACTCAAAAAGGGCCCACTGTGCAGTTACTCAGGTACATATCCAACATGACAGGCGTAGACATGTGATGATATCACAGCAGGATTTGTACTTTGCGCTGAGACACGTTTTAAATTTCTTTTGTAGATGGGACCTTTTTTTCACTTTGTCAACATAAAACATTTTTAAAAAGATGTATGTCGAGTCATGAGCAGAGTCCTCAACATATGTCTGAAATCAGAATTTTACATGGGTAATGGGTAGAGATCTATGTCTGCCTCTCTGTATCCCAACAGATAGTGTCAACCATCTTCATCCTCCTCCTGTGATGAAGGAGATCAGTCTTCCTCAGTATATTTTAAACCACCATTTGTGGCCAAATCTGAGCATGGAGTACATAAAACAGCAGGATTTTCTACTGTGGTAGGAGGCTCTGTTAGACATCATGTTTAACTGGAGGGTTAAGAAAAGAATAAAAAATATTAATAATGGATGGACTTGAAAATAAACACATTAATGGAGCAACCCATGGACGTCTCCCTCAGTATTTTAACACACACACTCATTTCCCAGTGAGAGGGTTCACACTCACACTTCTCCCGATTTTTTTTAACTTGTATTTTGCACTAACGTGTTTGCACGAGAGGATTTCTGGTTGTCTCAGTTTTGTTGCAGCAGCTGTTTCCTCCTTCTTCTCCTCCTCTCATGTTGCTCTTGAATCATCATGGCTGTCGGTGATCAGCTGATCGGCTTTTCTCTCTTGTTGCGTTTGTTTGTGGTTCAGCTGAGAAGGAGGATAACTAGCGGTTCCTGGTTCACACCATCACATATTCACCTCAAAGTGTTGTTTTTGGCAGGACCTTCTCTAACACAGTAGCTAGCTGGTGGTAAACAGGGTTTATACTTCAGCTATGCAGGGGCGGATGTAGAAAAAGTCTGATGGGGGCCAGGCAGGAGCACTGACCAGGGGGGGCACAGATGAGAACTTTTGTAGGTCTAGATTTTATGAAATATTTAACTGATTATTACAACTAAAGTGATCATCTAATGTAAAAAAGGGAAGAAAACTCTTAAAACAAGCAGCCAGTGATGTATTTTATGAGCAGGTGTTTACTTCGGGTGATGCTGCTGTAGGACTTTTCACTGCTGCACACACACACACACACTTCAATGATAAAAGGAAAACGTGTTTTTATTCAGATCATCAGTTTTATCAGAGTTTCTTCATCAATGTCAGCTGTTTAACTTCAGTCATCACATCTGCTGGTTTAATGAAATTATCACCATGGAGACAGTTGGTGAGATGATATGTCAATAGTGAATTATGATCTAGAACATGGTAGAGAAGATTTAGAACAACATACAGAAGTACATTACATGATGCATGACATGACTGACCTTTTAGTATTTGCATGAAGGGGGTCCTTAGGGAAAATAGGTTGGGAACCACTGGTTCAGAACAACCTACACTACCTTGCTGAAGGATGTTTTTATTCTTCAGTGTTTGTTTTCAGTGGGATTGAATCTAAATAAAACTCAAATTTTATTCTATCCGCCAGAAATTTAACCCAGATGCTCCAATTACAGTTCAGATCAAATGTTCAGTTTGTGGACCAGTGGATTCCAACTTCCACATTGACTCAGGAAGCAGTTTTCTCCCATGATGCATCTCTCTCTTTAGCAGCAGCAGCCTTCCCTGTTTTATGAAATACCTCTTCATATTCCTTGAGCACTTAAATAAGAACCTCTGCTCCAGTGGGGTGAAATAAGTGGTAGCTTTTGTTATTTTCAGCAGTTGCCATGGTGACTCCAGATATCAGCGCACCCTTGATGGTGGCTTTTTTTGTGGTTCCTAACTTTGGATAAAGATACTCAGAGTTGATGGAACCAACTCACAGCAGGTGATCTGGAACTAGAAACTGAGTAGACTCAGTTAGCTGAACCTGGTTTCTGGAACAGGCCCCAGATCAGAGGACCAGGGGTCTCATTTATAAAACTGTGCGTAGGATTCTTACTAAAAGTGTACTTACGCCCAAAACCGGAAGTTGGCG
>JBAFTB010000022.1:24248768-24264903 GCA_037177355.1 Melanotaenia trifasciata
TATATACACATTACTGTATAAGGACTAATTTTCTCTTTTGGAAATACTGGTTGGTTTCATGTTTTATATTTTGCGAGAGAAAAAAAAACACATTTGAAATGTTTTTAGTTGAAAAAGTGTTTCAGGGCTGACATGGTAATGCATCTGAATTACTCAACACTATGAGGAGTACACTGATAATTCTGCTACATAAACCTATAAGAGTAATGATCAGCTCTATGTAGGTTAGTTCTACAGTACCATAGAAGCAGAACCTCATGACCTATGTCTCAATTTATGATTTCCTTAGATTCATAGTTTGCATACAATACCTTTGTATAGATACAGTTAGCTTTTAAATAAGTACTTTTTTGTGAGTTATCAAGTCACTGGGTTTTTCTTTCAGTGAAAAACACACATGCATATATTAAAAGTATAATAAAAACATAACGCTTACTAGAGATTGCTGCTTTGGGTTATCCATACGCTTTTACTGATGATTCCAGTTAAGTACCAATTTACTGAGTGCACTGTGTCAAGTAAAACAAGCGCACCCTGAAGAGGGTGGGGACTATTTTCTTGATTTTATCTAGTACTCTACTGGCTGGAAGAGGTTTGACAGACAGCTTTTTCAGCAACCAAATAGAAAGGAAAAACATATCCAAGAGCAGAAGTCTTGAGAGAGCAGATGTGTCTGAGTGTGAGGTAAAGAGACCAAGTCTGAAGGACTTTAAAAGGAAGAATGAAATTTTGAAAGCAAGAGGGAACTTTTTGAGTGTGACGACAGAGTTTTGAGAGAGAACAAGATGATATTTGAGCAAACAAGAAATTTTGCTCTCAAATCAAACAATTGTGCTCTTGATTAAAGATAGGAAAATACCCCCATCGAAGCTGGACCCTTTTAATTCCAGGCAACATCCAGACAAGTTTTTCAGGGCAGCCTCAGTTGTCAGATTATGATGCTAAAATTATGAAAAATTAATGTATCATTAGCTACAGCTAACATCAGGTCTGTGTTTGATGATGTTCATCGGATTTTACCATCGCTTTGGGTCCTCTGTATCCTCGGACTCTGGCACAGCTGCTCCGGTTCACTCTGCCCCTCTGAAAACAAGAAACATAAAAAGTCACATCTGGAGGCAGCGTCTCTTCATTTATCTATGTAAGAAAGAGTTCTTACCTTTCGGTGGGACAGGACAGCTACGTCAGGGACATGGACGGGTTCTGGATCCAAGTATCCAACGTCCCTCCTCCACAGAGTCTGGACCCGCTCAGCAGGCTGGGAAACGCTGTCCGCCTCCTTCAGGACTACAACGGAAAGGAGAGCACATCTAAGATATCATCTTATAATAATTCACACAATGCAACAGCAGCCAAGACTCACCGTAAGCCATCTTCATCCTTCTCCTCCTCTTCCTCTTCTTTGTGTTGCCGTGGTGGGAGGAGGGGCTGGAGTCGGAGCTGTCCAGGTTCTTGAGGAGGACCACCTTCTGCTTCAGGCAGCTGCAGCCAAACATGCAGAGGGGACGTCCACAGTGGCTGATTCTGGAGCAGTAGGCCAGACTGGAGCAGATACATCCGAGCCTGCAGAAGTCATTCAGACACGGGGACACTCGTCTCCGAGCCAGCTGGATCGGCGCCGTCGGATTCTCATTCACAAAACCCTGAACAGGAGGGAGAGGAGAGCTGTACCGTTAATACGACCACAACCCTTCAACAAGCAGCCGCTGATCTGACCAGGTCTCCTGACCATCTGCTGCAGAAAGGCTGACACCATCACATCCCATCACGTCAGAGAGTTTGTGTCGTGAAATTTCCTCATTGGGAACGACATCAACCCAGTAATGAAGTGGTAGGACACGTACAATGACAGAGGGGATTTAACGGATGCTGAGGTGCATAGTGTCCAGGAGTCATCAACTTCCTGCAGAGTCAATCACTTCAGACCTCCAAACTTCATGTGACCTTCAGATGAGCTCCACAAGAGTGAGTAGAGAGCTTCATGGATGGGTTCCCACAGCCTGGCAGCTGCATTTGAGTCATACATCACCAAGTGCAATGCAAAGCGCTGGACTCCAACTGGACTCCAGAGCAGTGGAGACGCGTTCTCCAAAGTGACAAATGGCGATTCTCCATCTGGCAATCCGATGTAAGAGTCTGGGATAGTCTGGTGGAGGGGGGATTATGGTGTGGGGTTGTTCTTCAGGATCTGGGTTTGACCCCTTAGTTCCAGTGAAAGAAACTGAATGCTTCAGCACACCGAGAGATTTTGGATAATTCCTTTCTACCAACTTTGTGGGAACAGTTTGGGAATGGCCCTCTCCTGTTCTAACATGACAGTGCACCAGTGCACAAAGCAGGTCCAAGCAGGTTTACACTGATGGGACTTGCCTTGCGACATGAGAAAATTTCACTCTGGAGGCTGTTGTCAAATCTTTATGTTTTTTTCCACCCAAAACTCTGTTAGCGTGTAAACAAGAGCCATCTGAACGTAGTGGTGTGAATGGGGCCTAAGCTTTTAACTCAAAACAAGCTATCTCGATGTTAACAATTTTATATCAATATATATATCAATATATTTAAAAATGCCAAGATGTTGCCCAGCCCTAATTCTAACACAACATGAACTCTGCATCTAGTATACAATGTTGTCTAATCTACATCTACTGACTGTTTTGTGTAATTTTTATATCAATGTCCGTTATCTCTTTTAACTCTTATGTAATTTATATGTTTATTGTCTTTTTATGTGTTTTTCTTTTTGTGTACGGTGACCTTGGGTGTTTGAAAGGCGCCAAGAAAAAAATGCATTATTATTATTATTATTGTCTCCTATAAAATCAATACAATTTAAAAACTCCAGATATCGCCCAGCCCTTTCAACATGATCATCATCATGTAAAACATCAGCCTTCTACAGACAACATGGATAAGGACTCCAGCAGTCTTCCTTCCAGATTCTGGTGTAGTTAGTTAGAAGTCTGCTGTTCCAGCTGGTTAAACTTTAACATCATCTCTCTAAAGGCTGCTTTCAGCCGTGATGTCTGTCTGTGAATGATGTCTGACGCTTCGTCAGGAGTTCCTGAGAGGATCCTGCAGCCTTATTCCAGATAAAGAACCAGGTGGTTTATCTAATCAGTTGCGTTGATGGTGCTAACCGACACCTTTTTGCCCCAAACGTCAGAAAACCCAGGGGAAAAGCATCATTTATGTTTTGTTGCATTCAACAGTTTCTATGCAGACGATTAAAGATGATTATTCTAAATAATTCTGATCAGATTATTTTATTAGCCGACACAAAACTTACCGTCTGTGTGAAGAGGGACGTTAACGCAATGGCAGCCCTCTCCCCTGTGATGCTGGTCCGGGACCGGCCCTCCGACACCACGCCATCCTCCAGGTCTCGCTGTCTCAGCAGGGCCCGGGTCGTCATGGGCCTGCTCACCCTCTTGGAGACATCCTCACTCTGACGACACGTCAGGCCCAACTCTGAGGCCGAATCCAGCGGCGGCAAGTTCTCCGACATGCCAGGTAGCAGGACCATAGGCCTGGCAGGGCCGAGGGTCTGGGACAAGGTCCTGGGCTCTAGTTTCCTCCTCTTTTTACATGTGGTTTGGATGGAGGGGTGGGAGGTCTGGAGGGGCATTACAGGTGTTGGCACCGCAGGCTGCTGAGCTGGACTGGAATCGGTCCTTGCAGCAGCACCAGGTTCTGTTCTGGGTTTGTTCTGTCTACGTCCTCTCTGTTTTTTCTCGGCCCTCCTGCAGGATTTACTTTCTTTGAGTCTGGGTCTCTTAGACGGGGGGATGAACCCAGATATGAGGTCTGAGGCAGGTGAGCCGGAAGTCTGTTTCTTCAGGATGTGGTCCAGAGTCCGGACGTAGCTGGTGCTACTCACAGGGAGCTTGTAGACTGGTGTCTCCAGCGGTGGCTGGGAGAAGCTGGCGGCTCGCTCGTCTATTAGCTTCCCCTCGTTTTCCAGGTATTCATCCAGCATGTCGCTGCAGAAGGCCGACAAGTTCTTCTTCTGCAGGTCAGAACTGGGACCAGCTGTAGGATGTGACAGAAAACTGGTTATATTCCAAAACCAAATCCAGAAAGAAAGCTGATTCCTGTCAGTTTCTCTGAGATGTTGTAACTCTTAAAGCTCCTCAGGATCTCTGACACAAACAGTTCCTCAGGAACGCTAATGTGCAACTCTTTGGGGTAAATTGTGATGGATAGCTTACCCTTTAAGTGATCTAAGGACATCTTTGAGACATTTATATTCTATCCAGGAGGTTTACAATTCAGCTACAAATTCTAGTGTTTATTCAGAAACTCTAGAGATGCAAATTCACAATGATCAATGATAACACCATTATTTATCACGTTTTCATCATGAAAAAGATCACTATCACTACCTCTATTTAGACCTGGAAATGATGAGCTTTCTGTCAAACTTTTGACCAATCAGATAGCTTAATTTGATACTAATGTCCAATCAGGAGCAGCCTAAGATCAACAAGTAAGCAGAAAGTTCTGTGTGTCTGAAAAATAAAGCTAAGAAGAGGTTTTTGATGCACGGTGGCACCAAAAACCAGCAGAGTTGGAGTTGGTTGGTGGGAATAGGTAAATAGTACAATGAACTGCTAATGAGGAAAAAGTGTAAATATGTAAATAGTTTATGTTGTGTGTTTGTTTCAAGGCCAATACTATTTCTCCCTAAAGTCAAGAAAAAGTAAAAAAAAAACTATGGGGTTTTAAGGGTTAAAACACCACTTTGCACACTTCCTGTCAGGTAATCCAAAGCTGGAACCCTTCATGTAAAACTAAATCTACGAGGAAACATCAAGGCGCACCATCATCTGTGCAGGACGCAGGTGTGGGCGGAGTCTCAGTGAACTTCTCCCTCCAGCCTTTAATCTGGGTCACATCTGTAGTTTTTCCCGTTCGGGACACAAATGTAGGAGAAACATCTGCAGAAGAAGGAAACCAGAACATGTGTGAACGTTTGGATCATTATCAGGATTAAAATTAATTTTCTTTCAGGTGACCCTGCAGGTACCGACACCCACCCTGAGATGATGACACAGTCCGAGTCAGCACCTCAACATTCGTGCCTGGAGGAGGAATAGGAAGACGAACTCCCAGGTACTGCAGGTTGATGGACAGAGCTGGATCCAATAGGGTCATCTTCAGACCGACTGAGCTCACAAATGGAGGAGCAATTAGCATCAAGTTAGCATCAGGTTAGCATCAGGATGGCATCGTTAGCTCTGAGGATTACCTTCCTGCAGCACGGGGTGGATGACCTGCCTGTACTTCATCAGCTTCAGGTCTCTGAGCAGTATCTTCTGGAAATTAGTGACCGTCTCCTCCAAACTCTCTGCTTAAGATTGGAACAGATTTATCTTTAAGCTGCATTCAACAGTTGGTCCACAAAGCCGACATCTCTCACAACATCTTAAAATAAGCTGGCATCATTTTGTCAGTTTATGTTCAAAGGCAGAACCTCCTCCAGCTGCATCACACACATCCAGACTAACTTCTGATGACCAATTCTCACATCTCAACCTTCATGAGTTGATTTTAGCTTACCATCGCTAACGCTCTCAGGATTTTCAGCAGGTTGTGGATCTTCAGGTTTGGTCTGAGGCTGACAGGTCGCCCCTTCAGAGGAGTCAGCTAGGTGGAGTTTAAGAGCTTCCTGAAACACCAGGTAGGTTATTATCCCTTGGACACCCTCACACAATATCTTTAGACAACATTCTTCTCCATATTTAGAAACTGATATAGAAATTTGAATAGTTAAAAATGGTGGTTTCTGGTTCTCAAAGTGTCTCTGGTTTGTTGGATTTTTATAGTAGATGTTGATAGCAATCAACAATAGAAAAAAAAGACTAAACCAAACCAAAAAGATGTTTTTATCTGAGCTAATGGAGAAAGTCTGAGGTTTTCTGATGTGAGCATATCAGTTGTAAGGAAATCAACGATAGGGGTCCTTCATCCAGCTGTGGATTTACTGATGACTTTAACCTCCTCTTCATGAGACCTTTTTCTGCCTTCAGTCTGAAATGGCATCCCCAAAATAAATATATCTTCACAACTGCAAGGGATGTGTGTATAATCTTGGTCTCTACAGAAAGCTGAGATACACCAGATTACTACAGAAGTCAGCATCAGGATGTGTTACTGTGTTAGAGTAAATTCACCTGGACACAGAAGAAAATATAAATGTTATCTCCTCCTAAAAGAAAACCATATTACTTTCAGTAAAACCAGAGCATAGTAGCCTAGCATTAACGTAGTCCTAGAGATGAGTGATGTAGTCCCAGGAATGGTAAATGGTCCGTATTTATATAGCTCTGTACTGTACCTGGAACAATACCCAAAAGTGCCTTACATCATACATCACATTCACCCATTCACACACTGATGGCGGAAGCTGCCATGCAAGGTGTTCAACCACGACCCATCAGGAGCAATTAGGGGTTCGGTGTCTTGCCCAAGGACACCTCGACATGAACCCGACTTGGCCAAGGATCAAACCGGCAACCCTCAGGTTACAAGACGACTGCTCTACCTTGCTGAGCCACGCCGCCCAAGAAATGAGCAAAGTAGTTGTAGAGAAGTCATAGAAATGAGAAAAGCAGTCTTGAATTAAGTCCCCACTTTTCTCGAAGTGGAGAAATTAGCAGACGCTCTAAAGTGGATAGTGCTGCTTTTTTGGGGTTTTGGTTTGGATGCCAATGCTTGGAGAGTTTTAGCTGAGTTTCTCCCTGTCATTTTACTATGCTACACGTTGCTGCTTCCTGGTTTCTGCATAAATCATTTATGCTGCACAGAAGAAAATATTTAATCATGTTGACAGAATTACACCTTGATGATACAGAATTTGTTTACCTTGGATGTGAAGGAAATGAAGAGCTGCTCCTCCACCTCCTCCAGGTTTGGCTGCATGCTCCTGTAGTCATCCATCCTCTGATCCACATCAAGTCTGGAAACGTTGCTGCATCTGGACTTCTTACGCTTGCAGGGTTTGCTAGCTGAAACCGATAGCGCCTGCAGAGGAGGCTCAGGGGCTTCAGCCACAGGTGGGCGGGGAACCGCCACTGCTTCCGTGTTCGACAATGCTGCTCCGATGTTGGTGTCCACATCAGAGGAAAAAAAGTGCACAAAGTCAGAGAGGGAGGGCGTGGGAGACAGGCCGTCCTCGTCCAAGGTTGAGAAGGTGGGAGAGAGCGGCAGCTGGAGGGTGAGAGGAGACAGTTCTGCAGGAAAAGGAAGCAACTGCTCGCTCTCCTGAAATGAAGCGGGTGGGTCAGTGGGAGGCGTGTCTGTAGAAGTGTTAAGACCCTGTGGTTCAGAGTGGCAAGGCAACAACGGTGGAGAAATGGACATTAAAGGGGGAGCTAATGGTTCCGGCTGAAATGTTGGGAATGAAGTGTCTGTGTAGGACTCTGGTGGAGGTAACACTGTATGCCATGTAAAGACAGACGAGCTCTTACTGGACACTTCGTCATCACGAGGTCCGACTGGACACGCCGCTTCAGAAGCACCAGAGTCCAGCTCGAAAGCTAAAGACGCTGGGAGGGGGGGTAGAGGCTCTGGAGAGCTGGCAGGGGACACCGGCTCAAAGTCGAAGGAGGAGCACTCTGGATCGGGAAGCAAAGAGTCAGATTTCAGAGTGCACGGGTCTGAAGGTAGTGTAGAAGACCCTGTAGGGTTTCGTGTAGAGTTCAGGGGAGGTAACACTGTGTTCAGGAGGGGGGACAAGGTGGAGGAGGCACCTGAGGTAGAACATGTAAGGAGGGTGGATGTAGATGATCCGAAAGTACAAAACTGATCATCCGAGCTAGCTAACACTGTAGGCTCAAAACCTGAACTTTCAGAAATGGAGGGGAAGGAATCATCAGGATTTGGCTTCTCAGTATCTGAAGCAGCGTCTGCAACAGGTTCTGGCTCAGCAACAGATTCTGGTTTTTCAAAATGTGAAACAGCATCTGTAACAGGTTCTGGTTTCTCAAGCTCTGAAGCAGCATCTGCAGTAGATTCTGGTTCCTCAAGCTGTGAAACAACATCTGTAACAGGTTCTGGTTTCTCAGGCTCTGAAGCAGCATATGCAGCAGGCTCTGGTTCTGCAGCACCTTGACATGTTGGACTGCACGGCTGCCGTGCTGTCTTGTCCACTTGTTCTGAAACCGTTTCATCTGCAGAAAGGTCACTGCAGTCCTGGATGATGATCACCTCAGAAGCTGCAGCAGAACTTCTGGATTCACACACAGATCCAGAAGGGGGTGATGGAGGAGGAGAGTCTGGTTGGCTCTTTTTAGATTTTGTTGAATACCGTTTCAAAAACAGGGCCAGAGCAGGCAGAGGCAAGCGAGCTGGACGTTTCTGCTGCCTTGAATCATCTGATGGAGCGTCTGGAGGACACTGGTGGTCCAAGTGTTTGAAAGACTTCTGAGACTCTAATGAATCAGCGGTGACAGAACAGTCTGTGTTAGTGTTGGCTGTACATTTAGCTGAATCTTTCATTTTCCTTTCCTTTTTCCTTGTTAGTGTTTTGACAGGCATCTTGTCTCTGGTGTCTGGTGTCAGTGTGGTGGTCTTAGTGTTAGCTTGCGCTGTGCTCACAGAGCTGCAGCAGCTGAGCTGCTCCATGTTGCACCTCTGCAACGACACGTGAGCCTCACGAATGAGTTCAGAAAATAACTTCTGGGTCGGTCGGGAGTTGCTGCTGAAGGAAACCAACAAAAATACCCCATTAGTTACAAAGAGCAGATGTAAATGCATGTATGTGACAATCCTGTGTTGACCAATAGGTACAGGACACATTGCATTTCTTTGCACACAGCAATCCACTGATTGGTCAAAATAATCAGCACTTCCTGTGCGACTCAACAAAAGGAACAAAGCGGGAACAGCTCCGTGTTTAAATACTAGATCTCCGGTGCCCCCCCACCGCTATCACTTATGCTGTCAACAGTTTGGTAGTGTGTAAATCTGCGGACTAAATTGTGATGGACAGCTGGGGTGTCTAGCGCCGGTCCTTGAGGGCCCCAGTCCTACAGGTTTTATATGTTTCCCTGCTCCAACAGACCTGATTCAAATGAAATGGTTCTCAGCATCTTGCTGTCAAGTTCTGTCCAAGCATGTTGACATTAACCTGATTCAAGTTCTGCAGGAAGAAACATCCAAAACCTGCCGGACAGTGGCTCTTGAGAACTGACTTTGGACACCCCTGCTTTAGGTGATCTACAGAAGATTTCCAGGAATTCATTTCCCATCCAGGGGGTTTACAATCCAGCTGATAAATGAAATTTTTATTCAGAGACTCCACATGGTAAATCCACAATGGGTGAGCCAAAATCACACCATTATTTATCACATTTTCATCATAAAAACATAAGATCACTACTACGCTGCTAAGAGACTTTTATATTGACCTGGAAATGACAATGAAGCCACTTCCTATCATTACACCAAGAGACACCCAGTTTTTAAGAACTGGGTTCACTTCTCACCTGGTTCACATTTTAGGTCTACACCAGAATGAGAAGGAGAGTTCACTCAAACTGCACCATGGAAGTAGATCAGGGTTCATTTACAGCAGACTAAACAGCACCAGATTTCTGACGGCCTCTCCTGCTCCTCATACGGGAAAGATTCTGGTGACAGCCAGATCAGGTTTGAACACCAAAGTAAAACCAGAAACCAGACTGCAGAAATTTATTGTTGCTTCATGTCGTGGCCAATCAATGAGCTGGATTTGCTTCTTCTTTCTTCTTGATCAGTGGTTGTTTCGGGGAATATTGCCCCCTAGGGAGAAGTAGTTGTAAATTATTTTTATAAACCACTATTTAACCAAGTTAAAAATCCCACTGAAATCAAGATCTCTTTTTCAAGAGTGACCAGGCCAAAGAGGTCAGCAGTACATGAATATAGATTCAAAATACAAAGGCCATAAATTAACAGTCAATACATTAAAAAAAATTATACAACTGAGAGACTTTAAAGTACAATGAACGAAGTCAGCAAGTAAAAAAAATTAAAATCAGACCAGAAATAATTAAAAATACAGACACTGTTTGTAAGATTTATGTTGTGAAAGTAAAAAAGGTTAAATGAAAGGTTCAGACCTTTTCATTACAGATTGTAATAAAGTCCAAGCTGCAGGGGCAGCAACATTAAAAGCTTGTTTCCAAAATTAGTCAGGACTCTGGGAATGTTAGGATAAAAAATGTTCTACAAAGTAGAATGATTACTGGTGAAGCAGACCAGAAAGATAAAAGGGAACCCATCCAAAAAGAGCCTCATAAATAAATAACAGCCTGAGTGTTCAGTTTATTTCTATAGTACCTTACAACACTCAAGCTGGCCAAGGTGCTTAACATCATAAAAACATACAAATACAAATATACACTAAAACACAGGAAATACAATAGGAAGTGGTAAAGCACAAAACCGATTAAACTGATAGATAACACATAAAGTACTAAAAGTACAAAACACATTAAAACAAAATACTACAACCAAAGGCCTTTTTAAATAAATATGTCTTAAATTTCTTCTCCAGGGGCCTTATCAAACTGTGTGCAGCAAAGCAAACTACAGGTGGTATCTGTGGCGCAAAAAGAAAATGCGGCGCACTTTCAGATTTATAAAAGTGTGTGCATGCATGTCCCATGCCTGTTTTTCGTTTGAAAATCAGAATCAACTCTAAAGCAGGTGCACTTGAGGGAACACCTTCTTGAATATGTACAATGATGATGTAGGATGTCCTGTTGACATGCTTTGTTTGATATGTAACCAACTATATATTAATCTGATCGTGTACAGATCATTGAGTTGTCTTATGTATGAAATGTGATCTATAAACTAAAAAAAGACAGATGTTTCTTGGAATATGCGTCTTACCGTGGATGTTCCTCTGGGATCTTGGCAGCTGACTGAATCTTGTTTGTCATGGCGTTTTTCTGCAGGTCTTCCAGTGATGTAGACTTCAAGTCCACTGCCTTTGAGCTTTTAGGTTTATGGTTTGCCAGCAAAGACTTTAAGCTTTTCTTAACAGGGTGCTGCTCAATGACCGTCTTATCCCCATTTTTGGTCAACTCTTTCACAGAGTTTACTTTCACCTTTAGGCTGCGAGAACTGGACCCATCCTCCTTTAGTCCTTTAGCAAATGGGTTATAGTTGACTTTCAGCTGAGCAAACCGTGGGTTCTGGTAAGCAGTGACTGCCATAAACTCAGTCTGGGGGAAACTGAATGTAAGAACGCTGGGATCTTTCAGCTTTATGTCTTCTACAACTTTTTCTGACTGAACCAGGTGAAGCTGTGGTAAGTACCGGTGCATGGGATGCAGGACGATATTCCCATCTTGTTCTGAAATGTCATTTGTCAGTTTTAGTTTGTAAAAGGACACTGGACTCTGCATCCAGTACTGACCTGTTGCTGGGGATTCTGGATGAGCAAAAGGTTGACTCTTTATATGACATTCTGCTTTTCGGGAAACTTGCCAGCTATCGCCGGTCCACTTGTACTGACTGCTGTCTAAAGGCTGAATGTCCATGAGCAAAGTGTACTTCTTGGTTGTTTGCAGCCCTGAGATCCGGAAGCGGCAGTATGGGAACATCCTGCTGCCTTGTTTTGTCAGAATCATTTCTGTTTTGCAGCTGAAAAACTCTCTCCACATGCTGTTGTTGTCTAGCGTCACTCTGACACCTTTACAGACGCTGTCTGGTGATAGGCTGTCCGACTTAGTGTTCAAACTGGTGGTCCGCTTTGCTGCTCCCATCTTGATCATGGCATCTTTAGATGAGTACACTCTGCGTTTACCCCGAAAATCTGCTTCCTCACAGGTTCTCTGACCAGTCCCAGGTCCAAGAGGCACAAAGCATGCAGGTGGATGATCACCTGCAAGTGATACCACAGGGGCGGTTGGCCCCTCCTTCATGAATACCATGCCTTTCTGAGTCTTTGTAGAGGCCATGAACAGGTCCTAAAAAGGATCCCGTTTTTCATGCATCTGCACAATGATTCAAGCCAGCACCCTGAAAAACAAAACACGTCATTAACTCATGTCACTCAGAGAAAATTCAGGTACTTTCTGCATCACAAACTGACATTTGGTTATCTCTGTTAAACAGCCATACCACACTATTAAAATACTGTACCATATCATACAATCTGTATCTAGAGCACTTTAAAAACAAGGTTGACCAAAGTGCTGTATAATGAAAATAAACAGGTCAGAAGTAAAACTAAAATAGTAAAAAATAGGCAGCAGTCCTGTTATTTCAGCACTATTTGACTGGTGTATCGACATTAATGGGTAACAGTACTGAGAATAACATTTCCATCTCTTTTGATGCTTTATATTTGGGCCTGAGGCCACAAACAATGAAAGGGACTGCCAACAAACGTTTGAGCAATGTCTTTCTGCTTTAAGAAAGAACTTATAAGTAAATGGATGACAATAGCTCTCCTACAGTTGAAAACTGGATTAACCCTTTGATGCATAGTGTCCACTACAGAGGACACATATTTAAAGGCTGTTTTTAAATGCATGCGTGGGTGTGGATCATACATTAGCAACTTCATTGGACATTGGTGAGTCACCAAAACTCTGCCACATATAAAGAATAACTACATTTGCTATAGTATATATACATACAGTTTACCTCTGTGATAAACAGGAAAAGAAAATGATCCAGGTGTTTTTTATAGAAAACTTATATTAGTATGACAAGATATATAAATATTTTCATAGAACAAATAGAAAAATCAACAAGCTGAGTAAAAGGTAAAATAAGATTAAAAAAACAGATAAACATCAATGTGCATGTCTATAGAAGTAAAATATTTTATTAAAAAAAATGTGGTACGGTTTTGTAATAATTCATGTACCAGAGGGTTAACTTGGTGCACGATATTTAAGCCACAGAAAAATGGATTATCATTTTAAGGTAGGATGTGGATGAGTCTGCAAAGTAATGAAACACCCGAGACTTCATTTAAACATCCCGCTAATATTTTTCAGCATAAACAGCAGGAAGCTACATAAGGCTACATCCACACGGAGACATAACAGATTTTATTTTTAAGAAGTTTTCCATGAAGATGGAATCATTTCCAGAAAGGTGTGCATCCACACAAGAGCTCTGAAAATGCTGTGGTACATCTGCTGCCACGGTAACACACCAACAACCGAGACATGGAGCATGCTTATGAACTCTTGCGATGTAAACAAAGGAAATGTTTACGTGGATTGACAACAATGTACAACTTCTGCTTCAGGTCATCCTCCATTCAACCCATTTACATCACTATCAAAATATTATGACAGAGTAATCAGATTACTGTAATAATCTGAGCCGACACATCTACATCCCCATCTAAACCCCTTCTCTAAATTTTCCAGTTCCTTACCAGATTTATTTTAGAGTACGTACTCAGTGATGTAACTTCCTGTTAAATTTAAAACATCTGGTCTTTGGTGAACATGGCAGCGCCCACAGTTTTAGCGTTAGCTGCTAATGTGGGAGCTAACAAGCTGCTAAACATGAACGTTTTACTTTGTTTACTTCTCATTTTTCTTTTGTATTCTGCTTACATTGGGATGGCGTCACTTCGTCTTAACAGAAGACACACTGAAAAGACAAAAGCGACCCAGATGTTTTTGCACATGCTCAAACTTATAAAGCAAATCAGACATAAAGGTCCACATGTATGAAGACAGAGTATTGGAAGCATTCTAAGGGTGTTAATATGATTTTTATAACTGGATTACTGCCATACTGTCGTACACAAAAAATCTGGAGTTATCTGATTTCTGGAGTTATCAGATTATTCAAGTGGTCATGTAGACAGAATAATTTGATTACATTTTAACAGATAATGGCAATTACTCTGATGTCTTCCTCCATGTAGACCCGTATATCAGATTTGTCTTTTTACATCTGCACATGTGCAAAAACCTGGATGTGACAAGAATGGAAGAGATGGCGTCACGTGAGCGGAACAAAAGAAAAACAGGATGTGATGCAACAGCTGGAAGTTGGAGTATAAACAAAGTAAAATATCCACATGTAGTCTACTTAGCAGCTTATTAGCTACCACATTAGAACAGCTGATGCTAAGACCGTGCATGCTGTTTCAGTAGCGTTTTCAGATTTATTTACTTTGGGACCTCATTTAAAAAAAAAAAAAGCATTTTCTCTCCTAATGAAAGAAAATTTTGGGAACCTAAACTGTGTGGACATGGCCGTAGTACTGCCGCCACACAACCAACTAGTCGTGTGAAGACTGACTTTTCATGTCTATATAAAACCACGGGCCTCTCCTTCTACAAATTTATGCTGCAAAATGATTTCTTTTGGGATTACCATGATATAATTCAGCTCTACTTCAAGTCACACAAATCAAACCACATCAGTGTTTTTCTCGGCTGAGTGATAACAGAACAGTTGGCTAAACTGGTTTGATTTCGTCAGAGCTCTACCTGATACACTGTCTCACCTGTGACAACCTCTGCCATCAGGCTTCAACCCACAACTTCACACTGAACATGTTGCACAATGAAGACTCATTATTCTCACATTCTGAAAGGGCTGTTTGTCTGTGACAAGGAATGAGGACCAGCTGGGTTTTCTGTGATGCTACCAACACTAAGCGCTAATTTTTCAACTGAAATGCAGGGCCCACTGCTTCCCTATGTGACTCGGGTGGTAGAGTGGGTCACCCAACAATGGGAAGGTTGGCGGTTTGATTCCCCATCCCCAGTCAACCTGTCGTTGTGTCCTTGGGCAATGGATGAATGTTTGGTGGTGGTCGGAGAGGCCACTGGTCCACATTTCCGTTATTCTGCCCCAGGGCAACTGTAGTATGACTGAGTGAAGGATTCCAATGTAAAGTTTTTAAAGGTGCCTTGAAAAGCACCATATAAATCTAATCCATTAAAACAGTAGGGGGGAAAAATAGCAAAATTGGACAGAACTAAAGTTGAAGTGTCATTTTTAGTACTTTAACGAACAGCTCTACCTGTTCTCTGATTATTAGTCTACAATATGTTACAGAACTTAACTTTTTAAATGTTTTCTTCCACACACTTCATTAATAGGTATTAGCATCTGATGGTAAGCCAGGGTGGGATCAGCCAGTGTCAGCTTTGCAGGTTTCATTTTCTGTCTGAATGTCTAGCACGATGGTTCTTTACTGGTCTGGATTTGGACCCATCATCACCCCTTAATAACGAGCAGTGGCCCGAATCGACCAAAAATCTTCAACTTCTTAATTTATTGGTTAAACCTCAGATTACATAGAATTAACGGGCTTACATGCACAAACATTTAATAAAAAAGCGCAACAACTGAGTAGTAAAAAAACCAAACTTCAGCAGAGTACCCCGTCATTGAACATATATACCGCTGTAAAACTATTTAGCCACAATTAATCTTTAAGTAAAACGCTGCTATAACAAAATATTTCTGAAACATTTAATAGTCTCGATTAGTGTTTTCCTGCAAAAGGCATTACATAAAAAGTTAATTCAAATCTGATTTTAAATGTTAAATAAAATCTATGAATCTATGACAACCAGTATTGGAGATTTGAACCACAGACACAAAATAGATTAAAGAAAAACATTTTCTGATCAATAAATACTGAAAAACACGGATCTGCTCGAGCAGAGGTGAACTTCTGCTGCTCTGACTGCTGCTGTGGGAGCTTTTGGGTGGGGGAGGGGCCTGCGGCAGCACCCACTGTTCATTGAAGTAAACAATATGCTCTTTCACATCAGTCGCCAATAACATCATAAAGAGCCCCTTGGTTTTTCACTAGTCGCTTTTTTTTAGGTCACTAGAACGGTCCGAAAGCTGCTAAATTTAGTGTGAAAGTAGCTAAGTTAACAACACTGCGTTAGTAGAGCTCTGGCACATGCATCAGTGTAATAATGAACCACAAAATCATGCATTGACAAACGTTCCACGTTGTTTGGAATGCAAACTGCAATTAAATGCATCTTTTTTTTTAATGTGTTCATTTTTTTCAATCAACCAGTGAGCAGAAAGTTCTATGTGTGCCTGAAAATAAAAAAAATAATGCTCCTCTATGGCTGGAATAAAGCCAAGAAGACGTTTCTGATGCACGGTGGCGCCACAAAGCAGCTGA
>JBAFTB010000022.1:24266544-24278616 GCA_037177355.1 Melanotaenia trifasciata
CTGAACATCACCCTGGAACTACTTTTTACACCATGCTGAACATCACCCTGGAACTACTTTTTACAGACGTGTTGCTGTCATCAGAGTCACTATCAGCTCATATTTTCCATCATTTTCTCAGCTTCATTATCTGATATGTTGTTTATTTCTACTGGGAATAAAACGTGGCCTGAGATTTGGAAATTGTTTCATTCAGGATTTATTTACATTTTACACTCTTGAAACTGAGGCTGTACTTTCTTGTATCTGTGGTTACAAAAATGTAATTTCAGTTCTACTAAATGTGCTTAAGTGTTACTTATAAACTGCTTTGACACGAGACACCTGTATGAGTAAAGGAACAAGTCAGTAACAGAATTTTTCCATCACTCAAATCTTTGTGTTTTTATGTTCCTATGAGAGTTGTTTTATAAGGAAAGAGAGACAGAACCGGTTATTCCTGCAGTCTTTCTGACCAGTTCTCCTGCATCACTGCCCAGGTTTACTGAACATATTAAATACCAAACTAAGTGTGTCCTGCATCATGCATGCTCAAATAGCAGTATTCTGTGAAATAGCTTCACAATTTGAGACCTTTCATTAACCAGTCTGCCTTTTACTGGATCTACAATCACCTTCTGCTCTATGCTAACAGCTGCTAACCCTGGAATACTGAACAACTTCCATCGGTCTAGTTTGGTGGCCATGTCATCTCTGCTTTGGAGGTGGGTTGAAAAAAGTGACGTCTATTTAAATACTGAAAGGCAGACTATAAAAACCCTGTCAATAAAATGCAAAGTGAAGCCAGATGTCCACGTTTCAACAGCTTCCGTCTTCCCTCTACATACAGTAACGTCAGCCTAAATACGCATTCATGCTCGATGCAGAAGACAGACTGACGGACAGTTTCGTCCATCTTCTGAATCAGTTACGCATGTTAATTTGGTCCATTTTCAGGAAGCTTAACTATCCGTTGCTTGATGCAGAAGATGGTGCAACACCACCAGAAATCACGGGGGCAGTGCTGAACTAAAACGCAACCAGCGAAAGGAACAAACCAGAGAAGAAAAGGAGTAACAGGAAGAAGATAACGCAGAACCGCCAAATAAAAAGCAACTGGTGAAGAAGAAGATGCAGACGAAAAAGAAGAAGTTGAGAGAATCTGTTGGTTTTTCGTGGTTTTCTTCTTCTTTTGGTGTTTTTGGACGGTTGTAAACAACTTTCTAGCTGTTCATTACCGCCACCAACCGGGGTCAAAATGTGGACGTCAACTCTGAACTCAGCCCTTCCCACTTGTGGATGAACTGACTTATTACCCATGGAAACGTAAAAGATGCATGGAAGCATGAGGGCGGTGACGGATGATGAAACTGCCCGTCTTTGGCATCCAGCATAAAGGGGCCTTAATGCTGGTGAAATTTGTTTTGTTTCCTCTTCCAATGCATTACAACAGCTGAATCAACAAACATTGTTCTGAGGATGGACTGTATTCCATAATCTAAAGTAAGTTTCTAATGTCTGATGTCTCTCCATTCAGCACAACCAGAATCATGATAAATCGTAGACACAAGAAACTTCCTCTGCTTCTGCTACTCACATTGAACTCTTCTGAAATACCATGAAACTATTCCATATTATACAACAGACAGCTGGAATACCAAAGACCAGAAAGTCATACTCAAACCAAGAAGTGGAAGTTACACAGACGCGTCAACAACCACATGTATAAACAGAAATCCATCTTCTGTCATACTATTTATGACTGTAGGCTAACTTTATGACAAATATGAATATTTAGCTTGTTCTCGTATGTTTCTTAAGTCGGCAGTATGGAAGCTTTTTTGTTTTAAAGTTAGTTTTCTGAGCATGGTACATGCTAACAAGATATGTTAGTTCGTATGATCCATCTATCTGTAAAGTACATGGACAATGAAGATAAACCTAGCATGTCACCTTTAGCACATGCTGTTTTTTCCTGTTAGAAACCATATTGTGATACTTTGAAAGGCTCTTTTATAGCTAGTGGTCACATGTAACAGTCAGTTGATGGAAGGCTTCCCATCATGAAAACCATAAGGAATCTAACTTAATGTTGTTACCCGATTTGAACTGGTTCCAGTAATGTAGATGCATATTTATCATTCCTATACTCAATATTTATGAAGTTTTATATTATGTTTGCGGCCATTAGCCAGCGGCTGCTAACCTGACCTGGTGCAGAGTAAGCCAGTTTACCAGGATGTTTGTGATGGTCAGGGTGTGACTGCTTCTTCCTGGGATGGACTATTCATTTCTGACCTCTGCAGACTTATGCTAGCTAACAACAGGCCTCTGACTGAACCCACAAATGGCTGCCCACCAAATCCCAAACCTTTCCAAGCACGTGCTTCCGCTCCAATGCGCAGATTACCTTATGCCAACTGAGACACATCGACTGCGGCCCCGGTGCGACAGCCGTCCTAATCGTTGTTTTGTTTTTGTTTTTGCTGCAGGCCTGCCGTTCACGCGTTGATCTTGATCTTTAACAATGTGTGCAGCAAACAATTAGCACGCGGCGTTTTTCACTGTCACGTCACCGCCCGCCCCGTCTTCTTCCTCCGGTACTGCGCAGACTCAGACGCCATCTTACCGCCGCCACCTGGTTGAAGAGATCCAGCTTCTCCGGCACCAACAACTGTGGATCACATCCGATCCACAGGGACCCCACCACGGCTCCGCTCTTCACGTGTTCCTCGTTCGATGTATGGACCCCGGAGGCGTGTCGTTTATGTCTCCGGCGAACAAAGCTGAATTTTTCACGGAAAAGTTGGACCCAGAGACGCAGCGCCGAGCCGGCCACTTCCGGTTCGGGTCCAGATTGTAACGATTCCGATGTTTATAGATGACGTCACTACATTCTTTATTCCGAAGATGTTTCGGACCTCCAACAGAACTGTTTTCATATTTTAAGTGGACTGATTCGGAGACGATCCGTCGGACTGGACTAAGTGGAGACCGCCTCAGTCCGTGAGTAAAGGTTCTGTTCACATCCAGTCCGCCATGTTGAATCCGCCGGACTGGAACGTGTGGAGGAGCACTGCCGTGATGGCGGCTGTACACGAGCAAAAAGCCTGGACAGAACCGTGTTACCGAGGCCAACTGTGTTTTCAGTCCGCCCAGACTTATCTAATGCAACTACAGACAAGAACCGGACCAAAAGAACGACAACGACGGGTCCAAAACGGAACATTTGTGCACAGTAAACATGTAAAATGTTCAGATAACTGGATAATTACATATTAACGAATCATTTTATTTCCTCGCTGGCCAGAACGCGTGTGGCGACGTCTGTGGCGTAGCTTCCAGACACTTATTAAAGCTTATAATGCGTGTCGCATTAATCATCTCATTCTCATTATTTTATGCGAAGGTGACGTCACAGTTTCTCGCGCTCTTTTGTCTGCTCGGACCCGGATGATTTCCTCAGGTTGGTGTTTGGACCATCAGGCTGCAGAATCTGCATTTATGACCAAATCTCTGTTCCTCTGAGCTGTAATATCAAGACTAAAAAACAACGTGACTCCACAAAATAAATATGCGAGTATCAGAAAATTGTGGGTCGTATTTGGGAATGGGGATCCGATTTTAAGTGGCATATATTTTGTGGTGTGATTAAGTTAGTCCTGGTGAGGTGCATCTTTTTTTTTTATGAATTTCTTTTCTAAATTTAATTTAGCCAAACAAAACAAAATCCAATGAGTAAAATAATCATTATAACCAAGAAATGAAAGAGCGTTTTTTTTTTTTTACGAGATGGCGCTCCTATCCCAGCATGCAACAGTGTGGAGTAGAGATGGCCAACATTTTTACTGTCAATACGATACCATTAATTTATGGTCACTTTTTCTCAGTATAGATACCAATTCTTTTTTGACCCTCAAAGGAAAACTTACATGATTGTACACTGTGCATTAATATATTTATAGCAAGGTTATTATGAATTAAAGTATTTAAATACTTGAAAGAAATGCTTATAAAAGTAGTAAATTGAAAATAAATCTTTTTAAAATGATAGTGGAAATAATTAGACTTCAAATTGAAAGCTTTCTTAAATTGAATTATCGTGCTGCATCAAACCAGTAAAATATTTAAATATCATCTGGTAGGCTGCCATAATCATTTGACACAGAACAAATGCACCATGGCTAGTTTTTGGACATAAGTTTGTTGCCTAAAACTCTCAGAAATGGGAAAAAAGTAATTTTTTTGCATTAACATAGTAGTATTGAGATGTTCAAAGTATCAAATGTGATATTTTAAAGTCGAAGTATTGACGCCAAAGACTGATTCACCAGTTCCTTCCCTTTGTCTGTGAACCTGCAGTGACATAGTGTCCCAGTGTCATTCAGCAAGTCAGACATGGATGTTTTCATTGTCTGGTTCCTGTTCCGCTCCATTGCTTTACAGGCTTTTTTTCTTTCTTTCTATTTAGGCAGCTTTATGTATAAGGTCTTATACAGACAGACCTGATGTAAAAGGAAAAAATTAATCCCCCAGATTTTAACCCCGTTACAGCCAAGACATGATGGGCAAGAAATTTTATTTTTTATTCTGAGGCCTTTATTTAGCCACTATAAACACAATGTAACAAAAACAAATAAATTATTTTAATATACGTACTGTTTATTACGGGTGTCATGTCTGAATGATTGTAGTGCAAAAGGTGTCCACTAGGGGGCAGGTGACGTCAATCAGATTGTACTCAACAGGGCTTGGAGGAAAGTTTTTACCATAAAATCTTGCATTAGGTTTTAGAAACTGTATCAGATACTACCTAGAGGTAGTAATAATTATTTAATAGCTAATCTTAATTACCACCTGATGCTAATAATGTCAATGTCCTCACTACTACCTGGAAGTAGTAATGTCATTGTCTCCAATACTACCTGGACGTAATAATAAAGTAAATTGCTAGTTGAGAACTGGTTCCAGCTAAGAACTGGTTTGGTTTTCCACAGTCAGGGAGCCACAAAAGACCTGCATCATTAAATCGAATATGTCTTCCAACAAGTCTGAGCCTCCCTTCAATGTAATCTAAGTTTATGACCACAGAGCAGAGTATTTAAATAACAGGTTTAAATGTTTGACTCCGTGTCTGAGCACCTCCAGTGTGGGTTTAAACCTGTTATAAACAACAGTTGGTGCTGTGAATGCCCTCGAGGTGTTGTTTCAAAAAACATGTTCTGGGTGTCTGGTTTTCCAGGTAACAGGTAGTTCCAGGTGTTCGATTTATCCCTGTGTACTTCCAGGTATCAGGTTGTTCTGGGTATCAGGTTGTTCCAATTATAATTTTGTTCCAGCTGTTAGGTTATTCTAGGTGTCAAGTTGTTCCTGATATCTGGTGGTTAGAGGTGTCCAGTTGTTCCAGGTGTCAGGTTGTTCAGAACATAAACTTGTTCCAGGTATTGGGTTGTCCCAGGTGTCAGATTGTTCCAAATATAATTGTGTTCCAGATGTCCAGTTGTTCCAGGTATCCAGTGGTTTTAGGCAGCCAGTGACTCTAAATATGATGTTGTTATAGGTGTTAGGTTGTTCCACATGTCCTAATGTTCAAGGTGTCAACGTTCCAAATATAATTTTATTCCAGGTGTTATGTTGTTCCAGATAGCCATTTGTTCCAGGTATCAGGTAGTTTCAGCTGTCCTGTTATTCTAGGTGTCAAGTTGTTCCAGATCTCTATTTGTTCTAGGTCTCCTGTTGTTCAGGTGTCAGGTGATCAAAGGTCCAAAATTAGGTGCCAGAGATCAGGATTCCGTTACCAGTACTCGGAGGTCCAGAATAAAATACCAGTAATCAGTAGTACAGAATCTGGTACCAGTGATCAGATTTAGGTATCATTCACATACCTGAGATCAGTGGTCCAGAATAAGGTACCAGTGATCAGAGGCCTAGGTGTCAAGTTGTTCCAGGTATCAAGTTGTTCCAGCTCGCCAGTTCAAGGTCTCAGGTGTCAGGTTTTTTTCAGGTGTCATTTTGTTCCAAGTGTCATCTTATTGCAGGTGTCAAGTTGTCCCAGATCTCCATGTGTTCCAGGTGTCCAGATGTTCCAGACGTCCGGTTGTTCCAAATATAATTTTGTTCCAGGTGTCAGGTTGTTCCAAATATAATTTTGTTCCAGATGTCAGGTTGTTCCAAATATAATTTTGTTCCAGATGTCCAGTTGTTCCAGAAATCAATTTGTTCCAAATATAATTTTGTTTCAGTCATCAGGTTATTCCAGGTGTCAAGTTGTTTCAGGTAGCTGGTTGTTCATGGTGTCCAGTTTTTTTTTACCAGGTTTTTGACAGAAGTGAACCAAAAAGCAACTAGAACCCTTGATATGTTGAAGGAACTGCACATTGGTTATATTGGGGAAAAAAATCCTCCATTTTTGTAACTATTATCCTCTGTTTTGTTCATTGTATGTTATTATTCATGTTCTTCTTTGTATGTAACATTTTGTCTGTAATAATAAAAGGGGGAAAAAATTTAACTGAACAGGAAGTGGACCTTCACCAGGATCAAGCTTAACAAGAAGTGGACCTTCACCAGGATCAAGCTTAACAAGAAGTGAGCCTTCACCAGGATCAAGCTTAACAAGAAGTGAGCCTTCACCAGGATCAAGCTTAACAAGAAGTGAGCCTTCACCAGGATGTAGTTGAACAGGAAGTGGGTAAATATTTATTTATATAGGACCTTTCAAGATAAAAATCACACAGTGCTTAACAATGAAACACATAACACAACACAGAGAGCATAAAAACAAAACTAAGTAAAAGCACGTTTTAAAAGATGCATTTTTAGCTGCTTTTTAAAAGAGATCACGGAGTCCATAGGAAGAGGTCTCTGTGATCCGTGAGAGGAAGGAAAGTGAGAGGAAGGGAGTTGCACAGGGAAGGAGCCACTGCTGCAAAGGCTCTGTCACCTTTTGTTTTCGGTTGGCTTAACAACCAGCAGACCTTGATCACTTGATCTCAGGGACCTGCTGGGAACGTACGGCTGTAGAAGGTCTCTGTTGTATTCAGTTGGACCTTTACCTGGACAAAGCTGGGCAGGAGATGGAGCTTCACCAGAATGAAGCTGAACCTTCACCAAGTGGACCATCATCAGGATAATGCTGAACAGGAAGTGGACTTTCACCAGGCTGAAGATGAGAAGGAAGAGGACTTTCACTAAAATGCTGACTATCAGTGCACATTGTGAGAAATTGACCTTTTGCAGAACCGTGTTTGTTCTGTTTCCACACGGACAGATCCAAATCCATAATGGATCCAGTCAGTTTAATTGTCCACAGAGATTCACATGTACACCTGAACCTCACACACCCACCATGAGATGAAAATGCAGAGTATGGGTAGGACACACGATATTGGATATTTGGCTGATCTATGATATGCTGATACTTTACAAGTCATTTGGCTGATAACCAGAACTGATACCGATACCTACATTTCCCCCCAAACCCAGTTGCAAAGATAATCTAGTTTCCTCAGTTGTGAAATTAAAGTACAGTATTATTCTGCATTCTCTGCCACGTTGGCCTGTTTGCAAATGCAGGCGTAAAAAAGAAAAACCACAATGATGTAATATTCACTTCTTATGAAAATAAAAACTATATAAAACAGACTTGGATTATTTTCTCCCAGCACATAGGTATTTATTTATATCTGTCTAATGGCCAATATCCAGCCAGTACCATCCAATACCGATTATAAAGTTAATCTCTAGATCTGAATCTTAATAAACGAGTTAAACTAACTTATTAGTTTGATATTTAATTACTTTTTCATCTCAACTGTTATGTGGTCAAAAGTTTTATTCCCAACTCTGCTCATGTGTTCTATAACTGAATTTGTTTGAAATAAATCATGAAGGTCCTGCTGGTTTCCATGGAGATGAATGAGGTTTTATAGTGAAGTATTCACTCTTCCTATCATGAACTATTTTGTGCTTCACTTCTTTCTGGATTCTCATGGTGTTTCTAATGTAATTTTTGGATTCTCCAAACAGACCATTGATAGAGATGTCCATCATCAACATCAACCAATAGCTTCCAGAGATATTCACCTGCATAGCACTTCTATTAAAACACCTGGAAAACTCCTCAGGTTCACTTTTTTTTTTACCTTTACTGTAGCACAGGTCCTCACCAGACATTACTTTACTCATTCCTAGGATCACATTAAAATTCTTAGATGAACTGGGCTGCTATCCTCTGGTTTTTACTGAAAGTAACACTTTCTTTTAAGAGGTAACCATTTACATTTTTTTATTGTGTTTCAGCTAAATTTACTTGGACACAGTAATATATATCTTGATTCTGACATTTCTGTAGTAATCTTACACATCTCAACTTTCTTTTGAAGCCAAGATCATACATACAGCCCATGTAGTTTTGAAGATATGCTTAATTTATATATATATATATATATATCATTTCAGACAGCAGGTAGAAAAAATAAGCCTTGTGATGAAGAGGTTAAAGGTGACTTTAACAAGTGAGTTTGAGGTAAACATCAGAAGTGAACTCAGATCAGTTCAATTAAATTCAGCTTTATTTGTACAGTGCCAATTCACAATGCCATCTCAGGGCACTTTACATAAAAATCAGTTTCAGTCAGTTCATAATAAATAATAACCTAGTTAAGGAAAACCAACAGATTGCATTGAACTTTGATCCGACCCCCATGTTGAGCATGCACAAGCATGCATGAGGAACTCCATGACTTACTCTGGTGTGTGAGAAAATATTACTTAAACCGGCTTAATGCAGTTCCTTTAATCTCAATAAAATGTTCAAGCCACTGTAGCAAATGCATCGAGATCTAACAAGACATGAGTCCTTTATCTGAGGCCACGAGAAGAGCATAACTTTCACCAGGTCTGTCTCTGGGCCATGATGAGCTCTGAATCCAGACTAAAATTCTTCAGATTATCTCTACTCAAATGGGCACAATAAGGCTGATCCTCTGCAGGACTGCTTCTCCAACATGGATCCACAAAGACCAGTAACACTTTATTTCTCACAATAGCATTCAGTACAGATCTTGAGTCAGTAATGTACACAGAGGTCAGGACATCCGATTTCATTTCAACACAATGAAACATACATCACTAACCTAAACCGGTTAAACTAGTTAGTATCAAGATCAGTAATTAGCTTCAAGTTAAAAGAGATAAAACAGCCAATGTCTAAACACTTTTTACACAGTTCTGAGACATTGTTCACATGTTCCAGAGATGTCCACAACATGAGATTCCTGCACACCTCACCAGGTGTGGGCTCTACAGAGGGCCTAAATTCTACAGGGGTCTCAGCAGAGGGCCTCCACTCTACAGGGGCCACTACAGAGAGGCCTCCACTCTACAAGGGCCTCTGTAGAGGACTACAGTGTAGGTACACTCCATGGGGTTCTCCACTACACAGGACCTCCACTCCACAGAGGGCCTCCACTCTACAGGGACCACCAGGTCTTTATGAGATGTGCTGTAGTGTCAGACTAAAGGAGATGAAGGGAGGATCCATCAGGAATCAGACTCTAATGTATATCACATAAATCCAGCTGATTTTCTTTAAGTCCACATACCAGCAGAAAAAGGTGTCCCAGACCAGAACACACTCCCTCAACGGCCCCGGGGCTGTCTGAAGGAGACGTTCTGATGGAGTGGCTCAGTATGGGACAGTAAACTCAACATGTTCCCTGTGGAGTTTCCCCACCTTTAACATGATCATACAGAGTGATTAAAAATTATCCAGGTATTCTATCAGGACCCAGAATTGATGCAGAGTAAACCTATATCAGATTCCAGACAGTGATTCTGACAGTGAACAGATGATCAGCTGATTCAGTCCAACTTGTCCTCCTGACAGATGGTGTTCTCATGGATTTTGTTTCTGAAGCTGGATTCTGAGGTCTCATGGATGTCCTCCTGCAGAAGTCCAGATGTGGGCTCAGGTCTTCTCAGTTTCACAGGCAGCCAATCAATGATTCAGTCACATGTCTAAATCATGTGACTACACAAATCTTGAGAGCACACGCATGCACGCACACACTCGCGCACACACACACACACACACGCTTACAGTAAATATTCACAGCAGCAATTAGTCGATAACCCCCCACCCCCACATGAAGTCATTTTAAACCCAGAAGTGGAGCAGTACTTGGGTGATGTTTTTAAGGACTTTCAAACCTGATGGGAATACTAGATCCTCTCAGCTTCCATAGTTTTAAGGAGACTTTCATTCATCTGTTGAAATGTTCAGTTATTGATCCATCTTCATCACGATGTATCCACACTGTTCCCGACACCACAAACTGCTCCCATTCCTGCATGGAAATGGTCTGAAATCATTCACAGACCGATCACTGCTGATCATGGATCAATGGACTGCTGGCTGCAGCTCTGTCTACATCCAGTGCAGCTACTGGAAGAAGTGGTCTCCACTTGCTTGCTGCTGTTCTGGACCATAAAGTCAGTGTCCAGCCAGGCTCTGATTGGTTACACATTAATTACAACATCATCCTCCTCCTCCTCCATCACATCTGCCCTTGCTCCCACCTCCTCCCGCTCCTCCTCTGTGGGGGCTCCACATGGACCAATGATGTACCTGTAGTCTCCTCTTATGGCCAGCCCAGACCCCACTATCAACCAGTCCTTCTCCTCCTCTTCCTCTTCCTCCTGTCGCTGCCAGGGGATGCTCCAGCTCGGAGCTTCTCCCATGGCTCCAACAACTCCTCCCCTGTCCAACTCCATCTTGTCTCCCTCCAGGTTGACATAGAGTAAAGGCCCATTTGGAGGGGGGGAAGGTGAGAGGCCGAGCTGCAGCGCCTCCAGTTGACTCACCAGTTGCTGGAAACTGGGACGGCACTTTGGGACTGGACTCCAGCAGCTGTGCATGATCTCGTAACTGGAGAAAACAAGAAGAAGTTTTAGAGTCCTGTTTGTCATCTGCAGGGCCCATACCAGGTGTTCCATCTCCAGGTAAAACTAACCAATCAGTTGTCATGTCATTAAAAAGAAGCTGCACAAACACCTTCCCAGCTGGTTGAAGTATTTCTGGTTATTCTCCTTTAAGGTTAGAGCTCTTAAAAAGCAGAACACACCTGAAAGGGAAGAGCTGTTTAGACACCAGGCTTTACCTGACATTTTATTGTACTTTAAAAATTCTATCTTGGTTTGCACATTGTTTTTCTTACATTTGATTATTTACATGACATTAAATTTATATACTTCTATAGTCGATTCTATCTGTCTGTCCGTCTGTCAGTCAGTCACACTTAAATTCACCTTATCACTATCCACCTTATAAAAATTTAAATTGGAAGATAAATCTATTGATGAGTTCATCAGGCCAGCTCTGGTACAGTCCAGATTCTATCTTTAACCAGGTCATGAGGGACCTTCACGTCATTTTCTCTCATTGTCTGGCCTCCATTTTGGTTGTGTTTCCTCATATGGAATGATTTCAGGAAGAAAGTGTTTCCTTTGAAGAACCTTACAGTCAACAGGATTTACCACTCCTTCAGGTCATTAAAGGACAAAGAGGACACATTACATTACAAATTCATGTTCACATCTTTCATTCAAGTTCAGTCCTAATCAATACATCAAAATATGTAATTATTCATATTATTTTAACCATTTAAATGTTTGATCACGTGATGCCACTGTTTTCATGAAAAAGAAAGTTATTTTCCATATAATAAATGTTTGCAGGATGGGGATTTTATTTTTATATCAATATTTCTATCTACATAAAATATTTTTTTATATTTTTATTATTTTACTCATTTTAATACATTTAAAAAATGTTTCCAAATATTTATTTGATTTAAAATAATCATTTTTTCAAATCACCCTTATGATGACGAAAAAACAAGGACCAAGGTTTCCCTTGCCCGGACGTGGGTCACCGGGGCCCCCCTCTGGAGCCAGGGCTGGAGGTGGGGCACGGAGGCGAGCACCCGGTGGCCGGGCCTTTGCCCATGGGGCGCGGTCGGGCTCAGCCCGAAAGGGTGACATGGGCCTCTCCTCTCGTGGGCTCACCACCTGCAGGAGGGGCCATAGGGG
>JBAFTB010000022.1:24279228-24289515 GCA_037177355.1 Melanotaenia trifasciata
TCCACATGTGCACTTGGCACCAGGACACTCTAGGCCGCAGTTCGATGATCGACTTTGTAGTCGTGTCGTCAGACTTGCGGCCGCATGTCCTGGACACTCGGGTGAAGAGAGGGGCGGAGCTGTCAACTGATTACCACCTGGTGGTAAGTTGGCTCAGATGGTGGAGGAGGAAGCCGGTCAGGCCTGGTAGACCCAAGTGGGTTGTGAGGGTCTGCTGGGAATGTCTGGCAGAATCCCCTGTCAGAAAGAGTTTCAACTCCCATCTCTGGCAGAGCTTCAACCATGTCCCGGGTTAGGCGGGGGACATTGAGTCCGAATGGGCTGTGTTCCATGCCTCTATTGTCGAGACGGCCAGCCACAGCTGTGGCCATAAGGTCGTCGGTGCCTGTCGTGGCGGTAACCCCCAAACTTGTTGGTGGACACCGGCAGTAAGGGATGCCGTCAAGCTAAAGAAGGAGTCCTATCGGGCCTTTTTGGCCTGTGGGGCTCCAGAGGCAGCTGATGGGTGTCAGTGGGCTAAGCGGAACGCTGGAGCATGGGAGGAATATAGAGAGGCCATGGAGAATGACTTCCGGACAGCTTTGAGAAAATTCTGGTCGACCCTCCGGTGGTTCAGGAATGGAAAACAGTGCTCATCAGTGTACAGTGTATACAGTGGGGATGGGGGGGCTGCTGACCTCAACTTGGGACATTGTGAGGAGGTGGAGGGAATACTTTAAAAAACCTTCTCAATCCCGCAAACACGTCTCCCGATGAGGAAGCAGAGTCTGGGGACCTTGGTATTGGCTCTCCCATCTCTGGGGCTGAGGTCAGTGAGGTGGTTAAAAAGCTCCTCGGCGGCAGGGCCCCAAGGGTGGATGAGGTCTGCCCAGAGTTCCTTAGGGCTCTGGATGCTGTAGGGCTGTCTTGGCTGATATGCCTCTGCGGCATCGCGTGGACATCGGGGACAGTTCCCCTGGACTGGCAGACTGGGAGATCGACAGGTGGATCAGTGCAGCACCTGCAGTGATGCGGACTCTGCATCGGTCTGTCGTGGTGAAGAAGGAGCTGAGACAAAAGGCAAGGCTCTGGATTTATCGGTCGATCTATGTTCCTACCCTCGCCTATGGTCATGAGCTGTGGGTAGTGACCGAAAGAATAAGATCGTGAATACAAGCGGCTGAAATGAGTTTTCTCTGAAGGGGGGCCGGGCTCTCCCTAGGTGGGTGAGAAGCTTGGTGATCCGGATTGGCTAAGAGTAGAGTCGCTGCTCCTCCACACCGAAAGGAACCATAGGAGGTGGCTCGGGCATCTGGTCAGGATGCCTCCCGGACACCTCCCTGGTGAGGTGTTCCGGGCATGTCCCACTGAAAAGAGGCCCCGGGGAAGACCCAGGACACGCTGGACGGATTACATCTCGCGGCTGGGCTAGGGACACCTCGGGATCCCCCCGGATGAGCTGGTGAATGTGGCCGTGGGGGAGGAAAGTCTGGGTTTCGCTGCTTAGGCAGCTAACCCGACTCCGGATATGCGGCAGAAAATGGATGGATTGATGGGGTGGGGTGGGTGGATGGATGGATGATGGATTTCATTAATAAATCAAGTATTAAACATGATCAGTGATATTGAGTGTATTTTCTCTTCATGCTGATCTCTGACAATCTGTGACATAAAAATGAAAATGTGAGCTAATCTTGTTATTGCTGTAGTAATGTGCAGTAGTACACTGCTTCATTGCAGTAATAAGATGTAGGAAGACACTTTAGAGGACCACAGGGTTAAATCTGGGACATCCTCTTTAGTTGTCCAACAGCTCAGCTGAATGTCTACACTTATAAGAGGATCACTGTGTTGTTGTGTAGACTCACATGTCATCTCTACAGTCTGCTGGTTTCTTCAGTCGTTCTCCTTTGATGAGAAACTCGTAGATCTCAGAGTTTTCCACTCCTGGATACGGAGTCTGACCACGAGTCATAATCTCCCACATCGTCACACCAAACGCCCACTGACACAAACACACAGATAATCCACATTACAGGATTTGATAGCACAGAGAATGTGTTCCTGCTGATCTGTTCTGGACTCTGCATGTACCACATCGCTCTGGGTGGTGTAGACATTATCAGCCAAACTCTCCAAAGCTATCCACTTGACGGGCAGTTTGGAAACAGAGCCCTGGCGGTAATAGTCTCCACTGTAGATCTTCTTAGAGAGCCCGAAGTCTGCCACACACACCGTCATGCTCTCGTCCAACCTGAGCACATTACAGTCCAGATTACTTTCATTCTCATTTATTCAGCACTAACACAGAAAATATTGAGTACTGCACTGAAATTAAATGGTGAAAAGAAGAAAAATTAATTTATCAGAAAAATTTTATTTCTTATTGTTATTTGATCTGTAAACATTATCTCAGGTTACATACAGTGGTCACATAATTTACAATTATGTAAAACTATTAGGGAGTTTTTGTAAATGTGTTTTTGACTGTACAAAAATATCCATTTCTACACATGAAATGACACAAACATGAATACACATGAAAGTCATACAGATCCCTTCTTTGGACGCGGGACAGTTCATCATCCCTTGATTGTAACAAACAGGTCTACATTTACTTTTCTACCCTCTAATAAATGTGGATATAGATATATATGTGAGCCCAAGGACATAAACCAGGGTGTCAAACATACGCCTTGGGAGCCAAAACTGGCCCACCAGAGGCTCCAATCTGGCCCGCAGGATAAATTTAGTAAATGTGAAAATAACATAGAATATATTAGCTGTAATATATGTTTATCAATTTAAATAAATTAAAATAAACTAAATAAAATATGTAAATGTGTAACTGAGGCTAAATCCTATTGAAACTTCACTTATTTTTCTTTATAAATTTCAGGTTGTTCATAATATTTTCTAAAAGAATTGGTCGTTAAATGTAAACATCTTGATAATGTATTTGTACTTTGTATTAAAACAAAGGGAGAAATGTGTAGCTTTCATTATTTATAGGTTATTTTACTGGTCCGGCCCAATGGAGCCCAGACTAAGCTGAATGTGGAACCTGAACTAAGATGAGTTTGTAAAGTGTGTTAAGTTATTCATGTTATTTATCAAACACCAAGCAAACTGTTTTACACGTTCATCACTGTTGTGAGACTAATTCCTCAGCGTACAGATGAAACTGGACTGAGGGAGGTGTTGGTGGAGCGGTCACAGTGCACTGAGAAATATTTCATGGACTCACATGCAGTTTCGAGCGGCAAGGTCTCTGTGAATGATGCTCTTGCTGCTCAGATACTCCATCCCCCGAGAGATGTCCAGCATGAACTGTACCAGAGTCTGCAGAGGCAGGTCCTTAAGGAGAGACAGCACCTTGTCATTAGTCCGTCCTGCAGCAGCAGGAAGTGTATCAGGAAGTTCTGACTGTGTCCTTACAAACGGTTCGTCCCCCAGACGGGACAGCAGCAGGAATGTGTGCAGATCGCCGTGCTTCATGAACGGCAGAACCACCATTGGGATAGGAAGCCGCTGGCCAGGACGCCGGTGAAGACTTACTCCTATTGGACAAAACAGCCTGTCAATCACAACCTCATTTAAAGGGGTTTGAGTGTGTGTCTGTGTGTGTGTTACCGATGAGCTGGATAACGTTGGGATGGTGAAAATCCTTCATGTAGGCCGCCTCCTTCAGACATTGTTCAATGTCCCCTGATGAGGTGATGTCCGCTACACATGCACACACACACACACACACACACACACACACACAGAACAGACAACAAAACAAGTAAAATGTTGAGAACTAGATGTCAGTGTTTACTTCCAGGTGCTGTCATACGTGCAGGAGATGCTTTGTGTTGCTAAATTCAGCAAGATTTTCTCTGAAAAAAGTGGATGGCAGCATGGAAAACTGAATATGTTCAGCCCTCACAGACGTCTGTCCTGTACCATCTGATAACACACTTAATTCCGAAACAAACTTAAATCAGCTTTAATATGACCTTTTAAATACTTAATTCTGAATTAAAATGGCCATTCCGAATTAAACTTAAATCCAAATTAAGTGGCTGGTTTATTCTGATTTTAAATCTGAATTGAATAATTCCTCCATCATGTACACAGTTATCCCACTTAAATTTAATTCTGGTCGTTCTGCGCATGCTCGTTGGTTTGTCCTACCCATGACGGTACAGTAATCTACCTCCCCTCTTCGGAGCTGACCTACGTAAAGCAGTATGCTAGAGTTCAGCTGCTGCTTCAAAACTAAAATTAAAATCAGAGCGAAATGGTTCTTATTGCGTGGTCTTCCATGTTGTAGACAAAACAAAAAGAAGCAGGAACTGGAGTTTGTTTATTTCCGGTAGACATAAAGATGTCATCTACACCCCCTGTCCAGTCAAAACCCTTCCCAACCCCCAGATCTAAAAACAGAATTATATAAAGGTGATTACATGTGTCTTCCATAAAAACCTCAATTCGGAATTACTGTTTCCATGGAAACGCAAAGGAGAATACTTTAATTCCGAATTATTTAATTCTGAATAAACAATTCCGAATTAAAAAACACTGTGTAACCTTGCTATTGAAGGATCTGAGCCATCTCAAGAAGTAGAGCCTGCTCGTCATCGCCTTCTTGTACACAGCATCTGTTTTGGATTGCTGGTCCAGTCTGTGGTCGATGGTAATTCCCAGGTACTTACAGGTCCAACAACCTCCATGTCCTGCCCCATGATCTTCAGTGGAGGTAGAGGAGTCCTCTTCCTCCAGAAGCCTATCACCATCTCTCTGGTCTTAGTGATATTCAGATGCAGGTGATTCCTAATAGTCTACTCTACAAACCCATTCACCTGTCCTCCTCCCCTCCCTCTCCTACACCCAACAACAGCTGAGTCATCTGAGAATTTTTTTATTTTTTTTTAATTGCAAGACAAACAATTCAGACCAAGATCAGACAGCAACATGATACAGATAAACAAAACAAAACAGAACAAAACAAAAAAAAAAAAACAGAAACAAACGGGAGGAAGAAGAAACAAACAAAAAAAAGAAGAAAAAAAAAAAAAAAGAAGAAATAATAATTAAATAGATATAATTTGTGTGTGTGTGTACCTATATGTGTATATGGAGAATTTCTGAAAGTGCCATCAGAGGTGTATATGGTGAGGCGGAAAGGAGGCAGGACAGTCCCCCTGAGCAGTATACGTCGTATACCCACTTTTTTCAGTCAGGATTGTTTATCCCCACTTTTAAACGCTAGTGATGCTAATCATTCAGTTATACCTGTGAACCTAATTGTAATTTTTCCTCGAGAGATAGTTGGGCCATGACCCACCCTACTCTGCCTCCAAGTAGTCAGTACCATGGGTGAAGAATTGGGTAGGGACAGTAGGGACATGTCTCTACCAATATCCAGCAACTCCTTGATTGTCCTTACCATTTTTCATGGCACAGGACAGCTGAGAGTTACTGAGATCACCCAGCAGCAGCGCTGCCTTAAACCCCGCCTTATAAACAATTTACACTGTTTTGATTGGCTCCAAGCTTGTGTTTCTTACTATGTGATTGGCTATCACTGCTGTCAATTACTCTGTTGAAAAGGCTAGCGCTTCTTGCTAGTATCAGTGGTGCTAACGGTGGTTGCTTTCAGTCAGAACTTCAGGTGCGAAGAAAGGAGGACATCAGGATGTATTTTAGAGTCAGTCAATCTAAAAGTTTAGGTTAAAAATAAATTATTTTCCAACTGCCATTGTGTCATGAATATTGGTAATAATAGCCGCAACTAGGCCAGAAGCTTGTTTCTTCATCATCAATAAATGTTTCATTTTCTCAGGTGACAGAATCAAAGCTGCAGATAGTTTAGAGAGAGGAGGAGATGAGGAAGGTGAACAGGAAGGTGAGCTTTACTTCTCAGAGATGTGACCTGATCTATATTTTTGATTAATATCAAATCAAAGTCATACTACCACATATTGAAGTGTTTGTCTGACCTTCACATAATATTGTAGTATGGTGTGTTTGCTGACACTTGATCTTGATCTGACACTTGGAGCATCATCACACTCACATTTCAGCACTTTGACTGCCACTTTCTGCACAGACGAGTCCTCAGTCTTCAGGATGGCTTCACGCACGGAGCCAAATTCACCTGCACAGGTACACACATCAACACCCAGTCAGGTTCATATTCGTGTTTTTCATCTCATTAATGTTTAGGAAGTTGTTTCTAGCAGGTTCAATTCAGATCAGTCCTCCTGTCAGACCTCCACAGCCTCATCCTGCAAATGGACTGTCCTCCATTAAACTGGTTGGTTCAATGCTGATTGGCTGAAAGTCTAAATATTTACAGCAAACAACAGAGACAGGTGAAGTTATAAATTTTCATATATTTATATCTTTTGTCAATTTTTCAGCATAAATTTATTTTTAAATCTTTAAAAAACACCTTTTAAATACCAGTTAAAACAGGTTCCAATAACTGATGTTAATCATTATCAATATGCTAGTTTGTATTGTTTATGCCTGTTAGCACATATCTGTCACAGTGTCAATGAACATATCAGAAGCTCAGAGATCACAAACCTGTCAATCAAACGATGATGCATCTGAATTAAGATCTGTCATTGGCTAAAAGTTAAGGAGGCGGTTCTGCTCTTGTTTTCCCTTTTGAGGAAAGAGGATGTATATTTATTTATGTTTTGGTGTGTGTGGGCTGGACAGTGATGTGGTGGTTAGAAACGTTTCCTCACAACAAAAGGTCACTGGTATGAGGGAGGGATTTGAACAGGAGTCTTTCTGTGTAGAGTTTGAATGTTCTCCTCGTATATGTGTGGGTTCTCTCTGGGTACGCCAGCTTCCACCCACCAACATGCATGTTAGATTAACTGGTCTCTCTAAATTCTCCCTAGGAGTTGTTTGCCCCCTGTATTGGGCCTGTATTGGTCCTGTGATGGACTGGTGACCTGTCCAGGTGTACCCTGCCTCTCACCTACTAGTTGCTTAGATACACTCCAGCTACCATGAATTGGACTAAGTGGTGCAGAAAACAGATGGGTGGAGGTTTTGGTGTGGTTGCAACCCACAGCAACTTGTGTAGTTCTGTTCATCATTAACAATATTGGATCACATTTCGACCATTCAGAATAATACATTATTTTTGATAAAGAATATGCTGTGATCATGATTGATCATTGATCGATGATGGGTGTGGTTGGAGCAGTAGCTCCCCCACCCATCAGGGCACATTGAGACCTCCACCCTCCTGTCCCAGATCTTAAAACTGAAGATGAATTAAGACAGTTTCTGATCCTATGTTATGCTCCCACAAATAATTTGATAACAACATCTTTATGCTCTAAAACACAAACAGGCTCTGTTTCAGTATCTCTACATCTCATAAAAGCAGCATCTGCTTCACACCAGCTGACACCAGACCAGTCACAGGAGTCCTTTCAGTTTCTAAATACATCCAATAACCACCTCATCATGAAAATGTGAGGTGAAAATTGAAAGATTTCTGAGCTACAGCTGTTTACAAATCCTAAAAACATTCAGTCTGTTGGGGCAGCAAAACCAGAACCTGAGATTTAAAGAAACTGAACAAACAGATCCAGAAATTCTGGTTCTCTTCTGAGGACTGATTTGGAGCTCCTGGAGCTGATTATCCGGAGAAGAATGCAGCACAAGCTGTTGGACATGATGGACCACTGAGGTCCAGTACTGAGGCTTGACGTGCACCTCTTCTAGACCTGACGCCCACCCCTGCTATGCAGCATCGTTACACGAAGTACTGAGGCTGTTACCGTGGTTGTTAGCCCAACTGTTAGCCACCGTGAGAACAGCCGCCAATTTTGGTGATAATTATTAATAAACTACACGTATTGATTTTTACAAACAAGCCCTCAGTACCAACATAATTATCAATAACACACACAAATAATTATCAATGAGTTCCTAGTCCATTGTTGTATTTATTAAATATCTTTCTAACATGTTTTGTGTCCACTAAGTTTCTAGTGCAGGGGAGAACGGGGTTGGTTGTCACACTTTTTACTTTAATTTCAATTCTCAAAAATTGGTAGCCTCAGATGGATCCATTTTAATCTCTAATGGAAACCTAAAGTGTCATGTCAAAATTTATGGACTTTTCACTCCTCAGTATAAATCTGTTCCAAAGATATGGACTGCCATATACAACAACCATCCCATAGTGGGGTTGTTTGTCACACACTATGGGGTTGGTTTCATAATGCTATTTCAATGAGGAAATAAACAAAAAACTGAAAAAAATGTATATTTTATTGAAATCTTTTAATTTAAAGTATTTAATTTAACATTTTAGTTGAAACAACCGTTTATTGAGGCTACAACCACTTATATATCATGAATGGACGCAATTACTTTAAAAACAAGACATATACCTAAAATCTGGTGTTTCTTTCACTTATACCATGAACTGGCTGAATAATTTTTGTACTTCAGAATCAGTGTCAGAATTAGAAAATCAGTATCAAGAACAATATATCAGAGAATAACAATACAACAGAACAGAAATTGGCCCACGTCAGGGGGTGTCTGGCCAAAAGTGTTCTTCCGGAAAAATTTTCTGCCCATTTTCTACAAAAAATAAGAAATTATTATATGTATCACACCATGCATGCATGTGACAACCAACCCCAGAGAGAATGTGACAACCATGCCCAACAGGCATTTTAGCTAAAAGTTATACTAGCAAGCATAAACAATGGCCTAGCAAAGAAAAAGACATTTTTAACTGTAGCTCATCCTTTATATTATAAAATGGTAATACGTGTTAAATTTTAAATCAGTGTGTAAAAGACTTTGAAGAAGAATGCAGAAAAACTGAAGAGTTACATTTTAATGTCAAACACATAAAATGTCCTCTTATCTCAATGTCAAGAGTCAAAATGCTAAATTAACCATGTAGCTAATCTATGACCACTGTTAAGGAAATTTCAATACCACTGTCTATCACTCTAGTGGTCGAGTTGTAGCCACTGTGACAACCCCGAACGAGTTGTTGTTATTGATAATCACATTGTTACAGTAGGGCTGTTTGTGAAAAATTAGCTTGGCTATTATCATGGATGTTAGTCTGAATCTTAGCTGGCTGTTAGCCTGGTCTGGTGCAGGCTAGCTGCACAGGTTAAATTTCCATTGTAACTGATATGATACTCAATCAAGGATTAGTTCAGCCAGAATAACCAGAAAATCTAAGCTGTGGTGAAACTGCCCTTAGGACATGTTGGCATTATGTTGTTCACAGCACATTGTTTACGTTATGACTCTTTCTGTGTTGATATCCTCAGCACATGGATCTGCTGCTGGATTATGTTCCATCCTTACATGAAGCTCCAATATGTAAAAGCTGCATCATAAGGAACAGACCGATTAAACCAAAAAGCTCCAGCTGAGCAGTTAGCTGTACACTGTTTGTTACCATGGTGATTTACCTGCATTGGACTTAACTACCTGTGCTAGGTTTTCTGTTTGATGTTCAGACAAAGATCAGTGTTTACAGACACTCAGCGCTCCGTAGTGTTTTAATACACAACACAAAGGCCTCCAGCCTGACGTGTCTGAGCTCTGCAGGTCTGCAGCCCGGAAAAGTAACATTTTACCTTCAGAACATGTCTGATGAGTTTAGACTGACAAACAGCAGACACGACTTCCTGTTACCTTTCCCCAGCATGTGTCCCAGAGTCAGGAGTCTCTCTGGAATCAGGACGTCCTGCAGTTTGTTCTTCAACTCACTGTTGATGCACAGACTGTTCACTGTGGGGAGAGACAGAGTCATTACAGTCATTTCATATTCATCATTTCTGTTAAACCAGGATCTATTTGGTTTTCCTTCAGTTTTCATGGTGAAATTTGGGGAAAAGTCCTTAAAACAAACCAGAAGTGAGAAAATGATTTTAGAGTTTGATGATAGATGATAGTTATACATTTCAAAAATTTTTAGACAAACTTTATCACAGTAATACAATAAGTCATTTAAAGTTATTAAAAATGTAATATTTAAAGATAACAGTTTGGAGGAAATACATTGGATGACATCTTTAGATTATATCTAAACCAAGATGGTAAAAGAATAATATATATATATATATATATAGGGCTGTCACGATAACAAATTTTGCTGTGCGATTAATTTTCTTAGAAATTATTGCGATAAACGATAATATTGCGCAAAGCGATAATGTTGTCATTTGAAACCATTTTCAACTAATATAATGACAATGCCATAATAATGCAAGTACACCCTTTCAAAGATCAATAAACTTTCATTTC
>JBAFTB010000022.1:24307836-24321322 GCA_037177355.1 Melanotaenia trifasciata
CCCCAGCAAAGAGTGTACATGCAGGTTATGTGGTCATATCGTCCCTACCAATGTTGAGACCAAACCTACACCCTTGTTAGTGTCACTGACAACAACGGAGGAAAAGTGTTTGGAGAAACAACAATGGTTAACTGATTGCTGTGGCTGAGAGCAAGAGGTGTTCGTTCAGCAGTCGCAGAGTTATTTATTTTTCCCTCGCACACATGTATCCTGTATATATACCTCATCTACCACAGTAGATGAGGTGGTTCAGTTATCTGGGTAGGATGCTTCCTGGATGCTTCCCTGAAGAGGCGTTCCAGGTACATCCCACCAGAAGGAGACCCCTTGGAAGACCCACAACATGCTGGAGGTGGGAACACCTCAGGATCTATGGATCTATGGATAGATTGTTCTCTTATAGATCCTTTGTTACATCCAAGTTCATTCCAGTTTATTTTAATCTTTTCCCAATAAAATTATGAGTGTCACTCTCTGATTAAAACATCCTGTTTTTTACACACCTGTCAATAAATTCAATGAGTATCTGGAAGATAGTGAAGTTAATTCCAAGTTAAAGTGGTTTATTAGCTTCTAACTGGTTTGATGTTCACCACATCACATGGTCAGAGTCAGTCAGACAGGTGGTTGTTTTACAGCCGCTTCACTGTAAAACTGATGATGTAACATCTGTATGACTTCATCCTCCTCCTGTGCAGCCTCTGACTGGCTGACTCAGCAGTGTGTAAAGTGTGTGTGTGTTGATGAACCTGTGTGACGTCTCCCAGTGCTGTTCTCCCAGAATGAGGAAGACCTGGTCGGTGCTGTACAGCTTCTCTCCGTCCTTCATCCACATAATGTCCGGTTCAGTCACGCCCTCCACGGCGCAGCCCAGCCTCACCGCATTCCCCTGAGACACCGTCTGATTGGACGGATGCTTGGTGAACCGCACACCTGCAGAGGAATGCCGTCTGAACTGAGTCAACACTTCATCACTATACTGGTTGTACTGGAACTATTACTGGAATGACAGATCAGGTCCTATTGATAGAAGAGCAGAAGTGAATCACTCTCCTCTACTGATGACATCATTCAGACACAAGATTAGTAAAGTGATGACTTCATGCTGGAAGGACTGAATAATCAGTCTGATTCTTCAGACCAAACTGGTTAACAACCTGTTTAAACTGGTTAGTTCAATCCTCTCTAGTTAGAAAATCCTGTAACAGTGTGGGATCAGGTTGTGATGAGAACATCTTTCTGGACCTGGAGAGCACAGAAAAATCTCTTCTGATTTTATTGGTCTCAGTTTCAGGACCTCCATCTGAGATCTGGTTGCTCCGGAGGCTGAGCTCATTCCTGCATCATCAACACCGCTGAGCTGATGGTAGCTTTCCTAAGAAATATATCAACCTCACTACGTCTGAATGTCGGTGCTGGAAAAGAAATAACAGAGTTAAACTTGCTACAACCGACCGTTGCATCTTTCTTTAAACAAACTTCCAGAAACCATGAAGTTCCACCCAAGTTGTTGGAGTATTTTTAAATCTGCAAATACTTTTTCAGTCTGTAAATATGTAAAATTCCATATAGGCATCCATATGACCCATGTTGAAGCAGATTAGGTACAGAATACAAAAAATAAAAACATTTAAATACTTTACTATTGAAGAAAAAAAAAAAAAAAAAAAAAAAAACACTTTTGCCGACACCTAAAATCGGATCGATCAGATATCAGATGTAAGAAGACAGATTTAACAGAAAATAGCCTGTTTAATTTGTGAATGACAAAGTTAATCTAGTCATTTCAGCCAATAATCAGACTTTAGAATTAAATGACAGACTGTCAGAGTTTGAGATCCTTTAATGTAAAAACCTAAACAGCAACATTATGTGAGACATTCGGATCCGTGGATCAAATTTCACACAAAACGACACAAACACTCAGCACAACGCCGATGTTTCCATCAGGTTCAGACCACTTAACAAACTTTCACATCCCAGCCAAAGAGGAACCGTGGTGGAACACACAGTAGGCTACCGACCTCAAATCTGGGTGTCATCTTCGATAGAAACACATCCAATGTCAATGACATCTCCCGCACAGCCAATGTCAATCACTTACGCCCCACACTGCTTCTATCCTCGTTTATAGTCTAGTCACGTCTCGCCTACATTACTGTAGCTCCCTTTTATTTGGTCTCCCTCAGAAAACTTTACACAAATTGCAACTGCCTCAGAATTCATCTGCTCGTCATAACTACGACTAAACGTTCCCACCACATCGCACATGTCTTGTCCCCTATTATGAAACTCACATCCCCTGACCTCTGTAATATTAACTCACTTCAGCTCCTCAGACTCTTCTCTTCAAACGCTGCTGTTCTCTTTGTTCCTCCCTCATCATTTGTGTCCTGTTGTTAATTTTTAATGTTTTCTCTTGTTCTTTAAACTAACTTATTTCATTTAATTTTATGTATCTTTGAGTGCAACATGACCTTGAGTGTCATGAAAGGCGCCCAGAAATAAAATGTGTAATTATAAATAACCTGCACAAGTTTACATAAGTTCGTCTTAGAGAAGGGAAACTAGAGCTCAACTAAACTCATCCTGTTTCATTTTGTGCAACTTCAACTCTGTAAAACATCAGGAAACCTCTGCAGCAGACAGAAACTGGACATACTAAACGTGTATTACTGAAAAATGATATGAGAAGTTTATAAACTGAAATGAAAAGGCTGGATGGGAGGGCCCACCCGGAGCGCCAGGTCTGACTATAATCATATATAAAGAAAGTTCACCCTGCAGCTCAGAAAGAAAACAGAAAGAAAAAAGCTAAAATAAAATAGATAAAATGCAAGAAATAAAGTTCCAGTGTGGGGAATTTAACAGTCGTTTTGATAATGACATGATAGTAATGTTTCTTGATTTTCTGGCAATGGAAAAATAAAGTTCAATAATGAAGTTGAAAATAACAATTGTTTAAATGTTGATGTTTCTTAATATCAGAACATTCAGTTTGATTTCTGAAATAATTATAAATAAACAGGGAGTTCATAATAATCTGACTGCTTGTATTCATTGATGAAGAAAGTAGTAATGGGCAGTAATTAAGAAAACTGAGCGTGCAGCACAAAGTGATGCATTGTGATGCATCACTGAATCGACTCGAAGACAAGACAATTGTAATCAAATTGAATTGTGAGACCAGTGAATTTGCACAGCTCTAATTAACACGTTAAATAAAGGTCCATCCAAAAATTAGAACCTAGCACTGTGCCTGGCTCCAACTACAAGGATCACACTCCTCAGCCTCACTACTAAAACTATTCAGGGGTCCTGAAGAGGAGCGTATGTCAGATAGTTGAACCTCAGATTGAGGAGGACCAGTGTCGTTTTTGAAGAGGCTCTACACCCTCTTCTGGGTCTTGGAAGGGGAATAGGAAATCTGCCAACCAGTCTACATGTGCTTTCTGAACTTGGAGAAGGCATTCATCCATGTAAGACTGGTGCCAGAGGTTGGTCCACATTGCCGGCAGTAAGTCGAGTGAGGTTTGGACTCCTTCTGGACGTAATCTCCAACTCTTGCTTGAGCGATTCACAGCTGAGTGTGAAGCTGTTAGGGTGAGAATCTGCACCTCCAAATCCGAGACCATGGTCCTCAGTTGGAAAAGGGTGTCCTCTGCAGGTTGGGAATGAGTTGGGGGGTTCAAGTATCTCTGTGTCTTATTCGCTAGTAAGAGAAGGATGGAGCGGGAGATTGACAGGGAGATTGGTGCAGCGTCTGCAGTGATGCGGACTCTGCATTGATCTGTCATGGTGACGAAGGAGCTGAGCCAATAGGCAAAACTCTCGATTCATCAATCTATGTTACTACCCTCACCTATGGTCATGAGCTATGGGTAGTGACTGAAAGAATGAAATTGCAAATACAAGCAGCTGGAAGTGGCTTTTCTCACCTTGGCTGGGATTTCAACTATGCAGACCCAAATTACACAAACACACAGACTTTCCAACACGTGGAAACAACACACTGGGGCAGGTTTACACCACCCAGAGAGGAGCTTAAAAAGCCCTTCCCCTCCCACATCTTAGTGCCTCTGACCACATCATTGTCATGCTAATGTCAGCATACTGGTAAAAGTCACCAAACCAGTTCTCAAAGAGGTACATGTATTGCCGGTAGGGTCACTGGAGGTACTTAAGGACTGTTTTAACATCACAGACTGGAATGTGTTTAAACAGAGTGCCCCCTGCAACAACAGCACATACTGCCAGGAGTACACAAATGCCATCACTGCCTACATCACCAAGTGCACTGATGATGTAACAGTACTCAAAACCATCACTATTCAGGCCAAACTGAAGCCATGGCTGACAGGGGAGGTCCACAGGCTGCTGAAGGCACAGAACGCTGCCTTCAGAGCCGGAGATAAGGAGGGCCTAAGGACAGTGAGGGCCAACCTGTCATGCAGCATTAGAGAGGCAAAGAAGCAGGACTCGAGGAGGATCGCTTATCGCCTCAGCAACAGCAGAGACACACAGAGCCTGTGGCGAGGGATGCAGACCATCAGAGACTACAAGCCCCCACTGCAGACTTGTGATCGCTCCACCTCTCTGCTAAATGAGCTAAATGACTTCTTTGCTCGTTTTGAGGCACACAATGACACACCTGCACAAAAGTCTCCACCCATAAAGTCTGTCCTCCCACCCTCCCTGGACCCCTTCCAGTTTGCCTATTGGTCCAACCGCTCAAAGGATAATGCCACTCCACTGCCCTCCACACAGCCCTCCCACATCTAGACACAAAAGACTCTTACGCCAGAATGCTGTTCATAGACTTCAGTTCGGTATTCAACACAATCATCTGCCAACAGCTCATTCTTAAACTGGACCAGCTGGGAATTAACACCTCACTGTGCAACTGGCTTCTGGACGTCCTGACTGGGAGACCACAGGCAGTTCGGGTGGCAGGAACACATCCAGCATTACCACACTGAACACGGGGTCCCTCAAGGATGTGTGCTGAGCCCCCTTCTCTTCACTCTGCTGACCCACCACTACACACTATCGCACAGCTCCAACCTCCTCATCAAGTTTGCAGATGACTCGACTGTGGTGGGTCTCATCAGCAACAATGAACAGACTACAGAAGCAAAGTGAACCACCTGGCCTTGTGGTGTGAACAGAACAATCTCTCTCTGGTTTTCTGCTGAAGGAAGCATGAAGTGCTCTAAACTCTGCTGCATGGACTCTGGACTTAATAAAGCCCAGCGGACCAACATCAGCAGATGACATGGCTCCACATCACCACCGACTGTGGAAACTTCAGCTGAGTCTTGGATTGTTGACTCTCCAGGCTTCAGAACAGAATCTGGACCTTGATTTCCAAATGAGAATTAAAATTTGCTCATCAGAAAAGAGCATTTTGGACCACCGCTCAACAGACCAGTTCATTTTTCTTTAGTCCAGGTAAGACGCTTCTGATGTTGTTTTGTTCAGGAGAGGCTTGACAAGAGTAATATAACGTGAAGTCCAGGTCCAGGATCCATCTGTGTGGTGGCTCTGGAAGCTCCAGCCTCAGTCCACTCCTTGTGAAGCTGCCCTACATTTCTGAACAGCCTTTTCCTGACCATCCTCTCCAGCTGCTTCATCCTGCTGCTTGTTCCACCTTTTTCTTCCACACTTTTCCTTCCACTCAACTTTTTATTGATGTGCTTTGATGCAGCACTTTGAGAGCATCCAGTTTCTTCTGCAATCACGTTTTGAGGCTTTCCCTCCCTGGTTTTCTGCACAACTGTCAGGTCAGAAACCTTCCCCATGATGGTGAATTCTACTGAAATAGACTGAGACCATTTAAATGCTCAGGAGTCCTCTGCAGGTGTTTTGGATGAATTAGCTGGTTAGAGTGTGGCTCTTAGAGGCTACAACACTGAACCTTTTCACACTACTCTAATTTTCTGAGATTTAGATTTTAGTGTTTTCATAAGCTATAAACCATAATCATCACAATTAATATAAATAAATATATAAATAAATAAATGCTTGAAAAGATCTCACTTTGCATATAACAAGTCTATATATTAGTTTACCTTCTTAAGTTGAATTACTTAAATAAATTAAGTTAAATGATATTCAAATGTTTTTAGTTTTGCCTGTATTTGAGATGAAAGATATCACATGTCATCTAAAAATAAACTGTTATCTTATCTAACAAGCACAAAAAGTTGAGCTATGAATGGCTTTACTATATGATGAAACCTATGGCCAAAACACTGAGGCATGAGGTCACGTTTCCTCTAGAACAGGGGTGCCCACAGTCGGTCCTGCAGATTTTCCAATGTTTCCCGCTTCAACACACTTGACTGAAATGAAATAGATCCAACAGCCTATTAAGTTTTACACAATGACTCATCAATATGAGTCAGGTGGTTTTGGAGCATCAAAAACCAGCCGGATCGTGTCGCTTGAGGATCGGAGCTGGGCACCCCTGCATTATTCATCTGATTTACACCTCAACACCTACTTCCTGTCTAAATGATTTTTGTACTGCACACAGCAGAATTTCACCCTTGTGCCACACAAACAGACACGTGCATGAACGCATAGGTGAGCACACTCCAACCAGCTAAGAGGGCATTTTGGACGATATGAAGCAGGAATCTTGGCTTTTCACCTCTTCCAGTGAGGTAAAGATTGAAACATTCATGTTATGTTGAGAACTTCATGATCCTCACAAAGGCGCAGCTGAACAAGCTGAATTTATCGTCATTGTAGGAATTTCTGAGTCATATAACAGCTTAAAATTGACCCAATATTCAGGAAAAAATGTCCTTATTCACTTTATCAGGACATTTCACAAGTTGGACTGCTTTCTGTCCCCTGTGGTTTTTGTCTCAGTGTTTTAGTCATTTATGGAAAATTAGTTGGTAATGAGTGTAGCTGTCACATGATCTTAATTTAAACATGTAGCCTACCTCGTCTTCACATCGTCTTAAGGTGTTAAAATCTTTTAGCTGGAAAAGTTTGATTATCTGAGGAGGGAGAGTAACCCGCATTTTCTGCGCAGTTTTGCACAAACACCCAGTTATCCTCTGCACTACGGCTGCCTCCTCCCTCTCTTTATTTTATAAGAAAGTGTGGAGAATAAAACAATACAAAACCAATATAAACATATGTGAGGCTCAGACAGAGCAGAATCGTGGAGGGACACATTTTTTTTTTTTGACTCTCAAGAAGAGGAAATACCTCAGGATCCACCCGGATGAGCTGGCAAATGTGGCTGGGAGAGGGAAGTCCAGGCTTCCCTGTTGCCCCTGCGACCTGACCCCAGATCAGGGACAAGACAATGGATGGATGGATAGATAAAGCAACACCACATATGTTCTCTTAGCATCTCAGTTGTTTTGAAGAACACCATCCAAATAAGAATCAACTTGCTCACTCCCAGCCTGAAACTGACAACCCCACGGCTTTGGTTTCCAGCCTGACACAACTTGTCTTAAAGTACCAGAACACACCAACACAGTTTCTCTCAGATCAAACAGTTTGATCGGTCTGTGCATATTTCACACCAAAGTTCAGAAGTTTGCAGCTTTTCCAAAGGTTTTCATCGGTGTGCAGATCATTCTGACAACAACTTGTTATACAAAGGTCCCAGTGACTGGATTAAACATGGTGCTGGTGGAAGGAAGCGGTGAAGTTGTTTTCCTCCACTGAGTCAGAAACCCGTCAGAAAACCATCAGTTTTGGCTTATTTATTAATCAGTGGTATGTTGTGGTTAGATGGATACTATCTGTACACATTTCAATCAGTTTTATGGGTTTTAGAACAAAGATGGGTATTGTAAATGTGTAAAATCGTGGTTTAAGGGAAATTAACGGGCAAACAACACCGTCCTTCTTAAAACTGTTTAATTAGGCTACTGATACTTGTTAAACTATTAGTGTTAAGAAGATAAATTAATTCCATAAAAAATTACGGTCCCACCAACTTTAAGGCTGTTAATTCAACTTCATAAACACTAAATGACCTAAATTTGGGGTTTCGTATAAATATAATTACATGTGTTGAACAGTTGCCAAATATTATTTAATTATAGTTTCTTAGAATTTGCCTTTAATCCGTCAGTGCTTCGTCTTCACCAACATGATCCCAGAGAACTGGACCCACAGTCGGTTCTTTGGGTGAAGTTCGGTTAGACTAATGCTGAGACAGAAACACTCACCGCTCCCACGGCTCCACGACAAACTCCCCAGAAAAAACACGACGATCAGCCACAGCCGCTTCATGCTCTCATCGTCTCCGTCTGCGGGCCTGTAGAACCGGTCACATTAACAGTCGGTTCGGTTCCGTCTGCCGCTCCATTTAATTAAGCCTCAGGTCATTTCTTGGCCGACCAGTCGGATTCCAGTGGATCAGTGGGAATCACTGGAGGACTATGGAGTAGGAGGAGGTGCCTGGAGGAGGAGGACTCTGGAGGAGGTGGGGTCCAAAAGGAGAGTCCATGAGGACTCCCTTCAGCAGAAGCTAACAAACAAGGTCTGAAAGTGACGCTGGTTGTTGGAGAACAGAGATGGTTGTTTGCTTTTTAAATGCAGGTTCACCTCCATTATTTGGTTGATACACAACTCTGCTGTTTTGTGCGCGCACGTGTTTGGGTGCATGTGTGTGAGTTTGCTCATACTCGGGAGTGGTCCTGTAAAAGTGGCAGCAGAGCTCCTCCAGCTGTCAGTCAGAGGACTTACAGGACAAAGTTCAGATGAATCTGATGCATGATGATGAAGAAACAAGTCACACACACACACACACACACCATTACACCAGCAGCAGCCTGAAGCGTTGATCCAAGGCAGGATGGATTCATGTTTTTATGATGTTTCCCTCTAATTCTGAGCCTACCATCTGAATGTGGAGCTGAAATGGAGATTCATCAGACCAGTAAAGTTTCTCCATTCTCTAATGTTCACCGTTGGCGAGTCCTGTTCTTAGCTGACAGGAGTGGTACCCGGTGTGGTCTTCTGCTGTGTTCAAAGTCACTTAAATTCACTTTCCTCCCCATTCTGATGCTTCCCGTTCAAATAAACTTGGACTGAACACAAATTTCCATAATCATTCATAATAAGGGATTCATATAAGGGGTGATGGCTTTGTTACCTCGACAGTAAATGTATAGATGTTCAGAGAAATCTTATTCTAATCAAGCAAAAGTAGTTAAAGGTCATGTTTCAGGATGATAATGAATGTTTCCACAGAACAAAGAATATTAAAAACATTAAAACATATCAACTAAATGACATGACCAGCAAACAGCGCAATGAACCCCCAAGTGAGATTTTTTTGTTTACCCTCTTCCCTCAAATGTTTAGAAATAAACAAATTCTAAACAATCCCAATCAGTTAGACATGAAGTCAGCTGATAGAATAAAAAACTTTTCAATGTTTGCAGCATCTTCCAGGAAAGAGCATGTCTTCAAATACTGTCACCATGGGGGAAACCAGCAAACCAGCTCCATGCAGCTCTGTGACTCAGCACAACTCAGCATGACTCAGCACTCTGCTTTGACAGACGATAAACAACATGGAGATAAAGAGGAACAGTATTTAAGTTAATCAACCAAAGTTTGATCCAGTCTGTGAAGATGCACAACAGGGATGGAAATCTTTAGTCACATCATGATTCAATTCAGTTAGACGGGACGGAGAATCTTAGCCCTCCTCTCGCCACGATCGGACAGGGACAAGAGTCATCTGATTGGATCTTGAGTAGGTGGTAAAATATTTTGTATTTATAAAGTTGACTTGCAGAATTAATCCATACCTGTAGATTTGGTAAATAGTAAACAGTAAGTGAACTTTACTCTCCCGATCACAAACACACACCCGATCATTTCCCATCATCAGGAATAAATCCACCGGTTGATCGATGACGGCTTTTTCACCTTGTGCTTGTTCTAGTTACAAATATAGAGCTAGCTCCATCCCAGCCCAGCAGGTATCTGCATACCTGAAGCTTCGTTCCAGAGAACATCCCTCAGAGATCTGAAGGTTTTCCTCACACTACAGAAAGAGCACTGTAAACCTCTGAGGTTAAATCTTCAGATAAACAAATGACTTTATTTTTTCAGATTCATTTTACAGCAATGATGCAGCGAGAGCATCCGAGCAGGTCTGAAAGGGGAAAGCAGGTAAATGTTGGGTCAGTTCTGAACGGGTTCTGAATGGGTGAAAAAGTGAACGTCTGTCCGGTGAGTCCAGATTCTGTCAGCCGGTCATCTTCCTGTTCTTCTCGAACATGCTGTTGACATGTAAACAACCAAAACCTGCACAAACAGGACGAGTCACAATAACTTAAACTACAGACAGAAACCAGATTATCCCAGTCTGTTCAGAGTTCCGGGTTCAGGCTCAGCAGGTCACAGCCATGATGGTGAATCCAGCAAATATTGAGCTGTTAGCCGTTAGCCATTAACTGTTAGCCGTTAGCCATGAACTGTTAGCCGTTAGCCATTAGCTGTGCACTATTAGCCTTTAGCTGTTAGCAATTAGCATGCCCCGATATCTTGTGCTTCTGATGTGTTTGGTTTGGAACCAGCAGATCTCAGGTCAGCATTGGACCCTGAACAGGAACCAGAACTTCCTGCTGGACCTGCAGATGATTAAAACTTATGTTTCATGAATGTTTGTCAGAGTTTTCCTTTTGATCCAGATCTGTCCTGATGTTCTTGTCCTGCCTGAAACCCTGTGAAGTTCTGAAGTTCTGGACACGGGTGTAAGTCTGATCTGTTCAGCAGAATCTGCTGGAGATGAACGTTCCCGTCTATCAACACATGAACAATAAAGCTTTATATCATCTTGATAAACATCCAAGTCTTCTTCTGTGGTGCTGATCCGGTTCTGGCTGGGTTTCTACTGGGACCAGCTCCCTGTAGGTCTGGGTTTAGTAGCAGAAGCAGCTGTGGGTGGGTGGGTTGGGGGGACTGAGGCTGGTTCTGCCTTACAGATCCAGACTCATCGTCATCTTCATTATCCAAGTTTTCAGGAAAACTTCTTTCTGGTGGCGGTGAAACGCTCCATGTACTGAGGAGGGAACAGAGACCATTACACACCAGCTGAGATCTGCAGAGACCAGAACCAGCTGTAGAACCTCAGGACCGGGACTCACCTTGTCGTACCCTTCCAGGTCCCGGAGCTTCTTCACTTCAAACAGGTTTCCCTCCACAGAGAACAGAGACACCTGGGAATCCATCAGGATGGACTGAGGGATGGAAGACAGTTCTAGACAGTTTTCCTCCAGACGGAGAACCTTCAGACGGGGACAGCGAGAGACCTCTGCCGACAGCACCGAGATCTGCACCAGAAGAAGGAAACTGGGTTACTATAGCAACATCATTTATGCTGATAAAACCAGCAGCTTTATGGGTCTGGCTGTATGATTTTCTCTCATTAAACCTTAAACGGGCTAACATGGCTAAAAGATCAAAGCTCATTCTGTCTGGTCTCCAGATCCTGTCTCCTCTAACGTTTCTAGACTAGTCAGATAAAAATCTGCCAAACTGCTGAAATCTGGAAGAATATCTGAGCTTAGTTTTGATATTCAAACATGAACTTAAGTCTGGTGTTTCCTGACAAAATCAACAAATTTCTTTATAAACTTCTGCAGCTTCTGTCTTTTCTACGTCAGGACTCCCTCCATCTAAACTCTGCAAAAAGACTCATTACTGGTTCTGGAAAATGATCTCTCCTGTGATTGGTTTATACAGATTCTAAATCTTGCTTAAATGTCCATTTGACCACTGAGATACAAACCCTCTAACCATCTCCAAATCACAGTTTGGGATAAAAAAAAAGAGGTCAATCAAATTGAACTCCGACCTGGTGAGTTAACTGGACGATACCACGCCTGCTGCCACCTTCAGGTTAGGAGGAGAAATTGCAACACAACACCAAAATGACGCTCGAGTGATTTCTCTGGGTGCTTGGAACTGGGATGAGCTGAACAATTAATGAATTATAAAATATTAAATGTATCTCAAACAGATATCGCTGCTCACTGAAGGGGTAACAACCTGCAACATTAAAAGAAGGTCCTTTAAAAAGTTCCAGTTTCAACTCCAGTTAAAAATTCCAATTGCTTACGGAGCCATACTGATAATATAACCGTAGCATGAAATTAGTTTTTTATACAGACAGCAACACCACCACCTTTTCTGGGATGGTCACATTTCTATTAACCCTTGATAGAAATGAGCCAAGCCAAGTCTCAGACAGGACAGGAATATCAGCATCAGTGGATTCAGTCCCAATTTTCACTAAACCCAGTTTCCGAATTAGACTTCTAACATTTAGGTGAATAATGCCCAGCCCAGATCTAATTTGAAATCATGTGGGGTGCTCTAATAATTTAGAACAGGGCCAGGGTTAGGCTAAACAAAATCTGATGTCTATCAGATTAGCTGAGGCATCTGTCGCTATCCGGCTGATCCTCCGCCTCTCAGGTAAGGTTACGGTTGGCTGTGGAAATGTAATGAGATTACAGTTTACAAACCATATCCTCACCCTAACCATCCTGACCCGCACCTGTTGGTGGAAACAGGGTTTACGTTAACCTGCTCAGTGAGACTCTGAGAGCTGCTTATGTCTAGGACTACTGGGACCTGGTGGACTGAGACTACACAGAGAGGCAGTGAGACCTGGTTCTGGTTCAGGTTGATCTCGATGACCTGCAGCTGCGACACCTCGGCTGGAACATTCTGAATCCTGTTCCTTGACAGATCCAGCAGATCCAGCTGCCTCAGGGTTTCCAGGCCCAGGGGGAACTCTGAGATCTGATTCCCTGCCAGGTTGAGGGTCCGCAAAGCTTTAAGCTGGCACAGAGTGGGAGGCAGCTGCTGGATCTGGTTCCCATTCAGGCTCAGGGTCTCCAGCTTCTTCAGCTTCCCGATCTCAGAGGGAAGTCCAGCTGCAGACAGAAAGACAGAACATGAGAGGAGGTGTGAAGGTAAAATGTGTCCATGGTGATGGAGCATCACTCACTGAGACGGTTGGAGTTCAGCGTCAGACTCTTCAGTTGCAGAAAGTTTCCGATGGTGGCGGGAAGAACCGGGATCTTATTCCCAGACAAATCCACTGTCCTGAGGTTGGCAGTGAGCCTCTGAAGCTCCTCAGGAAACTGGAACCAAAACACAGACCAGATGTCAACAAATGACCTCCACCGCCACAGACAGCACATCCTGCTAACGGTGAGGCAGACGGGCAGGCAGACAGCTAGGAGGACGGGCAGGTGGACTGCGAGGAGGACCGGCAGGTGGACGGGGAGGAGGACTGGCAGGTGGACGGGGAGGAGAACCAACAGGTGGATGGGGAGGAGGACCGGCAGGTGGATGGGGAGGAGGACCGGCAGGTGGACGGGGAGGAGGACCGGCAGGTAGACGGGGAGGAGGACGGCCAGGCAGACAGCTAGAAGGACGAGCAGGTGGACAGCGAGGAGGACTGGCAGGTGGACGG
>JBAFTB010000022.1:24359130-24379437 GCA_037177355.1 Melanotaenia trifasciata
CTCTTTAGTCTGCAGGACACGCCGTCCATGCTTTCCACAAACTAGTTCACATCTTCATCCATCTGACCACAGAACAGTTTTCTGCATTGTCTCAGTACATTATAAATGAGCATTGGTCCAGAGAAGATGGCGGTGGTTCTGGATCCTCTTCATATCTGACTTCTTTGCATGATGGAGCTTTAACCTGCATTTGTGGATTTCAGAGTAAACTGTGTTCAGACAGTGATTTCTGGAAGTCTTCCTGAGTCCATGCAGTGGTTTCCAGTAGAGAATCATGTCTCGTTTTAATACAGAAGCTCAGCAGCATCCAGCCTTGACCAATGCACACAGAGATTCCTCCTGAATCTCTAAATCTTGTGATATTATACACTGTAGATGACAGGATCTGTCCATCTTTCTGAGAGACTTGGCCTCTCTGAAATGCTCCTTTTATACCCAGTCATGTTACTGAACTGTTGCCAGTTAACCTGATTAGCTGTAAAATGCTCCTCCAGTTGTGTTTGACTTGTACCAGTTTTCCAGCATCTTTCGTTCCTGTTCCAACTTTTTACAGACGTGTTGCTGCATCAGATTCACTGTGAGCTCATGTTTTCCATCAAATTGTAAAATGTCTCAGTTTCAACATCTGATATGTTGTTCATTTTCTACTGGGAGTAAAATATTATTATTATGAAATTTGGAAATCATTGTATATTGTTTTTATTTATATTTTACACAGAGACCTGACTTTACTGGAACTTGGGTTGTATCAGTAGCCATTTTTAGACCAACACAAGTAATCAGATTACAAGTCAGATCAGAATAAAAATCCTTCAAGTAAACATATATAAAAGAAGTTCCTGAGGTGTGCAGGTGTTTGGATGTCCAGGTGTGTGTTCCTGTTGAACGTGCTGTTGTGTGTGTGGTGTCAGACTGTAGCTCAGTGGAGGAAGGCCGGCTACCAGGACATGCCTGAGTACGACAACTTCAGACACCTCCTGCAGGCTCCAGTGGACGATGCTCAGGAGCTGCTGCACACTCGCTTCCCCATGCCCCGATACATTGACACGGAGCATGGCGGCAGCCAGGTGGGGCACCATCACACACACACACACACAGACTTTGTACATTTCTATTTTACACTGAGTTCAGTTTCATGAAGCTAGGTGAGAAAAGACCAGAAATATCTTTAAACTGGTGTGACTGGGTTCAGACCATGATGTCTCATCTGAGCTCATATTTCATGTTTTGCAGGCTCGCTTCCTGCTTTCCAAAGTCAACCCTTCTCAGACCCACAACAACATGTATGCCTGGGGACAGGTAAGCCCTCACCTTTCACCTTTGACATCACAACTTTTACACCAATCAGACACTGACTAAGTCATTTCCTCTGCAGGAGTCTGGAGCTCCAATCCTGACTGATGACGTCAGCCTGCAGGTCTTCATGGACCACCTGAAGAAGCTTGCCGTCTCAAGTGCTGCTTGACCCCACACAGACCCCACTGCCTCCCAGACCCCATCCCCTCCACACTTCCTCCAGTCAGACCCCACCCAGGCTCCACCCAGACTCCACCCCTTCCACCCAGACGACCCTCCACCTGGAACTCCCCCCTTTTACTCAGACTCCACCCCCTCCACTCACCCACCAGACCCCACCCTGTACACAGACTCCACTCCAGTACCTGCCCTGTCACCTAGACACCACCTCCTCCACCCAGAGTCGATCTCCTGTTCCAGCTACTGCCAACCAGCCAATCAAACTCTCCTGCGCTGTTGTAGTATCTTCCTTTTTGTCAGTGTTACTTTAATCAAGCATCCTTCCAGAAAATCTGGAACAAACCGTCTCATCAGTTGTCAAAGGAGTTTTTCTCATGATGGCCACCCATGCTGGTCCAGTCAGATTCTCTGCAGGTCCAGGACTCGTGAAGTTGTGAAGATTCATGTTCTGATAAACATGTTTCAGAGACATTCAGCAGCTTTTTGGTGAAAAACATTTCAGGACCAGACATGAAGTCTTCTGCTGCCTGTTGAAATCCACGTGTTGTTTGCTTCTTCTAGGCGAACATTTTCTTTCTGTCTCTGTTCTGTTTGTAATAAAACTGCTGTGGAGAGTGTCTGTGTCTTCTGATGAGATGCTGCACTGCCTCCCTCTGGAGGGACACACACACATCACTGCCTAACAGCATTACCCTGGTGTCACCATGTAAAGTCAAAGTCAGCTTTATTGTCAATTCTGCAGCGTGTGCAGGATAAACAGAGAATGCATGAAATACAATATAACCTAATAAAACAAACACAAGTACTATCACTAAGTAAATAAAACACGATAAATAGACGAGGCAAATTACAGTCAGTGCAATATATGTTTATGGTTATGGAGCAAAAGAAGATTGGGTTAGTTTATTGCCTGGTTAAGGTGATTTAAGTGGCTGTGTGCTTGTTCTTGAGGGTGTAAAAAGTTCAGATGTTTATGGGGGTGTCAGAGTCCAGTGTGTGTGTGTGTGTGTGTGGAAAGAGGGCAATACAGGGAGAAAGTTCAGCATCCTGACAGCCTGATGGACAAAGCTGTCCCTCAGTCTGCTGGTCCTGGCCCGCAGGCTCTGCAGTCTCCTTCCTGATAGCAGCAGGGTGAAGAAGCTGTGTGACGGGTGGGTGGGGTCTCTCGCAATGCAGAGGGCTTTATGGGTGAGGCAAGAGGTGGAGATGTTTTGCAGGGAGGGGAGAGAGGCACTGACAATCTTCTCAGTTGCTCTCACGATGCGTTGAATGGTCTCCTTGCAGGATTGGGAGCAGGCGCTGTACCACACAGTGATGCCGCTGGTCAAGATGCTCTCAAAGGTGCCTCTGTAGAAGGTGCATATGATGGGGGCGGGGCTCTAGCTTTCCTCAGTTTACGGAGGAAGTAGAGGCTCTGTCCTCCATCCTACAACAGGAGGTTCAGCTCTGACTTGTCTGTCTGGAAGCTGCTTCACTTCTTACTTGATGTAAATCTTTTGGGCACCACCCTCAGGGTTCTTGTTTGATTTGACCTTAGAACCACACAAAGAAAACCACAGACGACAAGTTAAAATATGTATTGAACTATTCTACAAACTACATATGGTTAAAAAATGAAAATTTCAAGCATAAACAGAAAATATGTCAATGTGGTGTTCAAAGTTTATTATGAAGATGGAAAAATAAAACAAAAATAATAGTTTGAAGGCATGTTACACCAAATTACTAAATACAACTGATTAAAGGTGTGTTCCATCTGAACATGTTTTGTGCTTCAAACCTGTGAAGCATCACAGGAAATGTCTAATCTTTGGTGTCAGTCATCATTTTATTGTTTGAAACAAAAACTAAAACAAAGACTGAAACACTGACATAGTTTAAATCTTTTTATTGATCATCAGTGAAATGTGCACAGAAAAGAAAGAAGTCAAACATATTTATTATAAAGCCGAGAACACAAACACTATACTAGCATTTCTCAATGACGGCTGGTAGAGCCCCCAGGGGGTGTTCAAAGACCGTCAGGTGGCGCTTGGAGTGTTTTCTTAAAAGGCGGGGTTGACATGTTTTTGGTGGGTGGGACACTTAAATCGACCAATTCATGTCTGGAGAAACAGGGTGTAGTAAATAAATTCACCTTAGAAACATTAGAGTGCTCCAATGAGCAATCTTACTAATGATCTTTAACTATTTCTGATCACACAAAACTGAATTGTATGAAAAATACACGCAGTATTCTGTTCTGATGGCATCAGGTGTCCTGCAGCTGTAATAAACTTATGGTCAAACTGTAGTAAAAGCTATCAGACAACCATCAAAGAGCTCACACTAACTCGTATGATTCTTGTGTTCCTGTTTGTAAATTAGACTTGAATTAGTTTATATGTCTTTAAGCATTGCATTTCTATTCACATGGTTTTAGTTTCACTGCAAGGTTTCAATAATATAAGACAGAATAATCAACATTTGATTTTCCAAGAAGACACTTTGTTCACCCTACAGATAAATATAACTTTTTTGCCCACTTGCTGGTGATGAGGAACCGTGAAAGTAACTACAGTAAGTTACTCCTTACTCTTGCACAGAGTTTGTTAAACTGTAAAATGTAAATATCTTTGTATTTCCTTGTAATAACCAGGATGAAGTCACTTGCATTCACACATCAATTCACACTGGGAGCCACACACAGTAGAGCCATTACCATGACAACAGCAGTCCATTAGTAAAAACCCCACCCTCCACAACCTCATACTTCCTGTCATTCTTCCATCACTTCCTCCAGGAAACGGGAAACATCTGAGTCACCACAATCAGCAGCAGCGTGTTTCCACTGTTTGTTCCCATACAATACAGCTGTGTGTGTGTGTATGTGTGTAAGTGTGTGCGTGGTTTCAGCTACATGAATGTTGTCTTCATCTTCCTCTCCTAGAGAGGAGTTACTCAGGAGTTCCAAGAGACATGTCTCAGTTCCAGGTCCGTCCTGGAACTCAAGGCAGACTCCTTCCTCTAACCAGTAATCTCAGTTCGGTCCTACGAGGCCCACAATCCAGCAGGTTTTCCTTGTTTCCCTGCTCCAACACAGCTGAGTCAAATTAATGAGCCATTGTGTAGAACCTGACAGGCTGTTAGATTCAGGTGTGTTGAAGCAGGGACACATTGGAAACCTGCTGGATTGCGGCCCTCGTCGGACTGCATTGAGTAGCCTGGATTACAGGCTTTGTAGTTTGATTCCAGGTCAAAGTGTCCTTAAGCAAGGCACAGGACCTTTCAGTGGCTCTGATTAGGTTGACAAGCCAGACGAGGTTTCAAGACGGTTGTTTTGTCTCTGCTTCTTCCTACTCTGACTGATCAATGAAGTCAATTAAATCTGCAGAATGTTGAAGGTTTGATGCTGACTCCCAGCAGGTTTCTGGATCCACTCAGTTTTTCTCTAGAGGAAATTCACTCACTGTATCAAGATTGAACACACTTCCTGTCCTGGAGGAGGAGGAGGAGAAGGAGGAGGAGGAGGAGGAGGCGAGGGTCAGTCAGTCTGTCTGTAGAGCCACTGTGAAGGAGAACCAGGGAGGAGATGAAGGAAGAAGTTAAAAGAAAGACATTTTAAAGAGTGGAGGATAACGGAAGAAAAAGAAGGAAAGTGTGGAAAAGAGAAGAAAGCTAAGAAGAGAGAAGGAAGAAAGAGGAAGAGGAGGAGGTAAAGGAAGACAAGTTGAAAACGGTAAGCAAACAGACTCATTAATCCATCAGGAAATCGAGTTTTCTGTGGAATTAAGTTCAGCAGTGGTTTCAGTAGTTTTCAGAGAACAAAGGAGCAGAGTTACAGACTGAATCAGTTTTCTGAACAAATGAATAACAAAAACAACAGAGAACAGTCAGGAAGAGATTTTTAGGTCTTTGTCCTCTGGAAAATGAATGAAAACTCATTAATGTCGGTTACAGAGGAAATTTTCTTCCCCTTTTCTCTCTGATTCATCCACAGTAAAACACTGGTTACAATAGAATATATTTAGTGGCTTTAACATAGTTTAAATCTAGGTAATATTAATACTAATCTGAAATAAATCAGGTGAACTTTGGAGCACAAAATGTTGCATAAATTAATGTAGTTAGTAAATATGATGAACACATGAAAAATGGTGTTAACAACAGATTAGAGGCAATTCATTGTGTAAAATATATACATATGTCAATTTTCCAGTCATACAAATTAAAATGTCTCAGAGTTTCTCTTATTTAGTTTCTCGTTTTTCTCTGTTATATTTTGATTAATCAAATTGAATTATGTAGGAAGAATAAAATGTCTAAACATCATCTCATGTCTCCTTGATGATGTCTGGCTCCAGATCTGAAAACAGTTATCAGGAAAACATGTTCTGGTCTCCATATTGACCTCATATCAACAATAATCTACCTTTCACCACAGTATCAGTGTCTAGACAGCATGTTATAGAATTTAAACTACAGTTTACCTGTTAGAATGACGATGATGATGATGATGAATAAGATGAAGGATTTATGATTAGTGTTATTTATGATTAGTGTTGGTAGTGTCATGTGGCTGCTCTCCAGTTCCTGCTCATCCCCGGGTTTAAAACCAGTTATCCAAGCAGCTGCTGCAACATAATAGAGAGGTTGGTGGTCTGACATCATTTTAGTTAAAACCTCGTTCTGCTGTAAAGCAGCAACTGTTTACACTTCATCACCTACGTTAAGGGAGCTGAACTAGAAATTGTCGTGTAGGTTGGAAATAAAAACAAGATTTTGTGAAGTTTCTTTTCTAATTTATGTGGAATTTCTAAAGTTGTTTTCCCCCACAACCTCATGAACATACAGTAAACTTGGATTTATCAGGTTCATTTAACTCACTCAAAAGTTAAAAAAATGTAGTTTTTTGAGGCAACAAGTTTGCAGATTTTATTTAGTAAAGCCAACAAGTTAGATTTTAGAGTGTGACGAAGAGGTGTTTGGGTCTTTCTTGTCTGGAAAATGAATGAGAATTCACTCAGAGGGGGTTCAGAGTTTCAGGTAGAACAGACATTTTGCTCTCATGTAATTTCCTGAGCTCACATATCTGTAGAATACTGAATCAAAGAGGCCATCAGCTATAATCAGACTGATGTATAATTTCTTTGCTGATGATATTTAGTTGTATTGTAGATTTAAAGTTTCTGAACTCCATAAACTATCCTCCTCAACCGACTGCTGGACCAGCATCAACTTCTTCTACACTGTAAGTAGAATCATGTGTTAGGTCTTGTCTTGGTCTGGTGATGTTAAAAAGTCAAGAGGATGATGAAGAGGGCTGTTTAGACACAAGCTGTCATTGAACCAGTGGTCCATTCATGCCTTTTTTGTTTTTCTTTCTTTCTTTTTCTTGTGGTTAATCATCATGTTGGAGAAGCATGTTCTGCAATATCTACCTCAACACTGAACAGTTGTACATTTGCATTCAGAAGTTTGAAGTCAAATTAAGTCCACCTGAACAGGTTACAGTGGGTATCTGGTTAATTCTGACATCAGACAAAAAGCAGAAAATCTCTAACTTTATGTGAGCATTGTACAGTCAGCCAGTCCTCCAGCCATCGATCAGATTTGTACCAGTTGCTGCAGAAGCTTTTTCTGGTTCCTCCTTGGAAAGTCTTAGTGAAACTCTTGTGTTTTGATTGTGATGGCCCCTTACTTGGATATGCTAGAAGATAGAGAAGACAGATATAAGCTGAAAAATGACTAATTGTAGAATGTAACAACTAGCAAAAAACACCATTAAGAACTGTTATGGCTTTGGGAGGGGGCACTGCTAAGCAGGAGAGATGGAGGACGTAGCTTTTCTGGATTATGATTTTTCTGTTGTACCTCTTGACAACTGCTTGGACACCTAATGATGGCATGCTGTGGGAAACTCTATATGGCTCAGCCAGGCCATGACAAGCCTCGACCATCTCCTGAACTGGAGTCCCCTGAATGGCCCAGTCTCAGCTCCAGTCCAGCTCTGCTGCTGGGCATGAAGGAAATGATGGATGAAATACCTAAAGATATTGACAAGTCTGAATCCACCGTCTCGACTGCAGTTAAAAGGGAGATCAAAGTGGCTCTGGGGCCATTCAAGAACGCTTCACATAGTGAGACTATTGCAGACTTCAGTTAGCACCCATGAAAGTGAGCTAGCTGACCTTCGACCTAACGTTGATAAGCTAACAAGCACAGTCAACTTCCTGTCTAAGAAATGTAAAGACCTTTCCTTACAGGCAGAATTTGATGCCTTTGTGACACAACATGCAACAGAACCTTTGCTTCAGTCCAGGTCTATGAACATGGAGATAAGGCTGGTATGCTACTGGTACATCAACTCCGCCAATCATCAGCATCTCATTGTATCCAACAAATTCAAACAAATCCAGGCATTACTTTGGATCCTCTAGAAATTAACAATGTGTTTAAGAAATTCTTTGTCTCTTTATTTATCTAATCAGGGCTCCGCATCTGACTTTGACAATTTCTTTATTAACTTTGACACCCCTCTGATTGATTGTTTGGTTTCAATAAACCTGGACAAGCCTATCACCAACGCCAACGCCTGATGGCTATCCTTCTGAATTTTATAAGAAATTGTGGCACAAACTGGCCCCTTTACTACTAGACATGTTCAATGAATTAATTGAATCTAGCCAATTTTCCACAAACTCTTAAGTTGGTATTTTTCTCCTTCTGAAAAAAAGGCAAAGACCCATTAGCCTGCACCTCCAATAGACCAATTAGACTGTTAAATGCAGATTTTAAGTTATCCAATTACTGGCTCAGCATTTACAACATGTCCTTCCCTCTATTTTTTCTCCAGATCAGACTGGGTTAATTCAAGACAGGCACCTTTCTCTAAACTTAGATGTCTGTGTTCAATACACTCTATACTGTACTCACCACTCACCAAAGAGGCAGCGATATCTCTAGACGTCGAAAAGGCCTTCGATAGAGTGGAGTGGAATTACTTTTTCTATGCTTTGGAGAAATTTGGGTTTAGAGTCATCTTATTTTGTGTATCAAATTGCTTTATTTATCCGCGCAGGCCGCAGTTAAGACAAATGATACTCAGTCAGAATCCCTTTACCTTTCCACCAGACAGGGCTGCCCGTTGAGTCCATTATTATTTTAGATTGCCATGGAACCTCTTTAGATAGCTCTCCTATCCAACCCACTTGTCACAGACATATCCAGAAATGGTGTGGAGCTGAAGGTTTCCCTTTATGCCGATGACCTTCTTTTATATATCTCGTGACATACCTGTCACATCACTTTCTGCTGCTCTTGCCACCTTTCAAACATTTGGCCAAATTTCTGAACACAAATTAAAATTATCCCTGTAAACCAAGTTGCCAAGAATAATCCTTTACACACTCTGCCTTTCAAAGTTGCTCAGCACAGTTTTACCTATCTTGGGATCCAAGTAACACATAAATTTGCAGATCTTTATAAAAGCCAATTTTGCTCCCCCTTTGACTTGAATCCTGGAAGATTTTGAACGATGGTCTCTGTTCAGCTTATATGCAATGGCCCGTGTTAACTCGTCTCTCGAATCTGTTCCAACCAAATTTTAGATATTATTACTGGGCCTCCACTATCAGGATTCTTATATATTGGCTTAAGTACAAAGTCTTTGACCCTCCATCAAATTATGGTGCATTCCCCTATTCTCTTCACCACTGCCCCTTATACTGGCAAAGTGATTGTTAAAATTTCACTCAGTGTCTGGGTTCAGTTTAAGTGTTATTTTGGCCTACAGTCCTTTTCCACTTATGCACCACTAGCTGCCAACCAATTTTCCTCCCTCCCTGGTAGACAGCCTCTTCATAAAGTGAGGACTTAAGCACTAAGAACTTCAAGGACTTATATATTGATAATGTGTCTGCAAATAATGAGTTTTGATGCAGTACATTTATTTTTTTTGTTTCCTAATTTACCTAATGACACAGTTTTAGATAGTTTCTTGACACCACTTCCAAATCTCAAAAGTTCTGTTGCACACATCTATAACCATATTAATTATATATGACTGGAACCCTTACATAAATTCACTTTGGGAGGAAGACTTTGGCATGACCATTTCAGAGGAAATCTGGACTGAAATTTTAAAACGAATACTTAAGTCCTCCATTTGTGCCAGACATAGTCTTATCCAATGTAAAGTGGTACACAGTCTCTATCTATATCTGGTGGGGTATCGGCATCCTGCGACAGGTGTCGGCAGTCACCTGCAAAGATCACTGATGTAGTCTGGCTATGCCCATCCTTAAAAAGTTACTGGTTTGGCATTGCTGTCTTCTCTCATCATACTCCAAAAAGATGTCATAGTATTTGCCACCTTACTGGCTAGACGGCTAATTATTTTGAATTGGAAATCAACAAGATCTCCATGTCACACCCACTGGGTTAGAGAAGTTCTGTATTTTGTTAAACTGGAGAAAATTAGGTTGACAATAAGTGGTTGCTCCAGTAAATTTAATCATATATGGGGTCCCTTTGTCTGTTTTGTTAAGAGAGCAGATCTCCATCTCACCCCTGATTAAACTCTCTGTGTTAGCTTGGGGAAATAACCATTCAGTTGTGGGCTTTGGGAGTGTTGGCCTGTAAATAAGTACAGCTGTATTGCACTATTACTAGCTGGCTGTTTTTTTTTTTTTTTTTTTTTTTTTTTTTTCTTAATTTACTTATTTGTTGTCATTATTATCATGGACAGTTAAGAAATAATAGTCCCTAAGAGAAGAGAGGCCCCATCCTCCTTTTCCTTTTGCCAGTTGTAAAGTTTTTAGTTGAAATATATAACTAGATAACATTTTGTCCCATTTATTAAATTCTTTCTGGCTTATTTCTACTGGCGGGGTTTGAAATAAAAAGAGTTATTTGGGTGAAAGTTAATTTTAATTGAATCAGTTCCTGATGTAAAGTTTAAATATTGGATTGGAGTCCATCTTGCTATGACCGCTTTTATTCTCCTTCAAACCAATAAGTAATTACATTCTAGCAATTCTGCAATATTTTTGGTATTATAACTCCCAAGTATTTTACATGTTCTGTTTGCCAAACTAACTGGTACTTACTTTTAATTGCGTCTTGAGGGCTGTGATTATATTTAAGTAGTTGTGTCTTTTTCAGTGTTAATTTGATTCCAGCAGCATTCTCTATGGCATCGTGTAAGTAAGCTTCTGCTACATCGCATTTACTTTCATCTAGAGTTGCAATAATTTTTATTGTAATGATGATGGAAGAGTGGGATATCTGACAGAAATATTCAAATGATCTCATAAGTATAGGTAGAGAATTTGTTGGTTAATCCAAAAAGATCAGAATATCATCTGCATAGCAAGCCAATTTATGCTTCACCTCGTGCCGTGTTCATTGTAGTTGGACATCAGAGATTCACACTTGTAAATGTCAGATTTGCCATAATTATTATTTATTGCATTCAATGCTGTCAGCTGGGGAGGCAGCAAGAGCGGCAATTACCACCCAGTTTCACCCCGGTAGATCTGCCCATTGTATCTGTTAGGTTTAACAGTAAATGTAAAGTACAGGTTACAGTTGTTGTGGCTACCCGGGGCTAGATTCAAAACATCCGATGACTGGCGACACCACTGCTCACAACCATTTAAATTCTCTACTTTTCCCTGTCTGCAGCATGGACAAATCTGTCTTTTAAGCCCAAACTCATGAATGAGAAGTTAAAACACTCCATCACAGCTGTGAAGGAATGTTTTAACATTCATAAATGACGTTTCACTTATACACAGCCGATCAAATAGAAAGTCCCACACTCAAATATCTTGTTGGACCTCTATCTGATTCCAGCAGCATTCTCTATAGAACCGTGTAAATAAGCTTCTGCAACATCACAACATTTACTTTCATCCAGAGTTGCAATAATTTTTCTCCAAGATCTTGTAATGATGATGGAAGAGTGGGACCTCTGAAACTAGACCTGACCACCTGCAGCAACCCCAGATCATAGACTGTCCCCACAGTCTTGTACAGCAGGCACTAGGCACGAGGGCTGCATCACTTTATCTGCCTCACTTCTTACCCTGATGCTCCATCACTCTGGAACAGGGTAAATCTGGGCTCATCAGACCACATGATCTTTTTCCATTGCTCCAAGTCCAGTCTATGCTCCCTAACAACCTGAAGCCGTTTTCTCCGGTTAGCCTCACTGATTAGTGGTTTTCTTATGGCTATATTTCTTATAGTAGCATTGTTCATGTGGAAATGTTATTAGTTTTATTATTAAACATAGCTGAGTTATACTGGTGTTTTTCTTTCATCTAATTTACCAAATGTAAAGTGATCAAGACCACCATCATTCAGGATGTTTTTCCAGCCTAATTTCTTCCTGGAAGACGATGGTTTCCCACCATCCTTCTAGTTTTTAATAATGCATTGTACAGTTAAATAACTTGTTCTTGCTGAAACATCGTCATCCTTGCAGGAATTATCCAATGGGAGCCTCTTACCTGTTTACTTAGTTAAATCCAGGTGGTGACAGCACCTAAAGCCAAGTAATTGCAAATAACAAGTCTCTAAATCATTTAAAATAGGTTGTGGACCCCCTCAAGGTCGAGGTTGCTCCATGAGTCCCATCCTATTTAACTGACAATGCATTGGTTAGAACAAACTAATTAAGAAAGGTCTTTCAGAGTTCAGCAGATACTTGATGGTATAACTGTCTTTTTCTGCTTATTGAAAAACAATAAAGTTTAACTTAAAAAAAAGAAAAAAAGCAACGTGAAACTGCTAATGGTGCATTCAATGCAAATGAGAATTTTGAGAATTTTGACTGGGAAGGAAATCTAAGAAAACCAATCAGGCCTGGAGAAGGATTTTGATCTAATTTATTCACTGGAAAAACTGCCTTGGATGTTTGCAAAGATAAAGATGAGGAGGTTAAAGATATCTTCTCTGAGCTTAATTTTTTATACAGAAATCCCAGTTTCAAATGTTTTTATCTTGGAGTTGGTTTTCTCCCTCTGTCTGGCGTTTTCTCAGGTACAGCCAACCACTAAGCTTGTCTTTCTTCCTGTCTCATTTACAGAGTGACATCCTCCCTGGAGGGGGCAGAGCTACAAGAGATGAGGTTTTGGTTCTGCTGCTGTTGGACCGCCCTGTGGATGGTTATCTCAGCTAACTCATCCTTACAAACACTATACACTCTCAACCAGGCCAGAACCTCCTTCGAACAGGCCAAGGCAGCGTGCTCCCCTGGCGTCCTCACCACCTTTACCACTGAACAGGAGCTTCAGCAGATCAATGAACACCTCAGCACGCTGACTCAGCAGGAGGTCACAGCCTGGGTCGGCCTTATGAAGTTTAAGAATGAGTGCACCACCTTGATGGAGCCGCTGAGAGGGTTCAGGTGGTTGGATGGCAGCAGCCCGGTGTCTCAGGTTGTCGGGTGGTTGGAGGAGCCGCTGAGCACCTGTACAGAGGTCCTATGTGCTGTTCTAAGACGCCGGTCCAAGGGGGAGCTGGGTCTGATAGCTGTCAGCTGTAAAGACCGATACCAGTTCATCTGCAAACAGACAGGGAGACCACCTCAAAGCAGACAGACCACAATGACACCTACAAAACCAGAACCAACCACAAGACCTGCAATGTTAAAACCTGACCCAGTGACATCGTGGCCCAGTCTTCCAGCACCAGGCCCAGAAACCAAGCCCAGTGCCACCTCTGGAAATGATCCAGAGTCATGTCAGCCTCCCACCGTCCCAGAAAACCGCTCCTTAAAACTGGACTCCAGTAACAGTAGTCGGATTCAGGTGGAGTGCTGGTCCAACATCAAGCTGGATTTGTTCTGCCTGGGTCGGCCTGCGGTGTGGCGGATGCTAGATGGATCTCTGGCTGACTTCAGCAGCATTTGCAGGTCGTGTGATCTGGGCTTTCAGAAAGATGATTCTGGACGCTGCATGGACATCAATGAGTGCCTCAATGGCCCCTGTAGGTCCACAGAAAAGTGCCTGAACACTGATGGCTCCTACAGGTGCATCTGTGCTAACCACACCCACAACGCCACATGTAATGATCCAGGAATGACTGAGGACAACCAATCCTTGGCTGGGATTCTGGTCCCGGTTCTGGTGGCTGTTGCAGTGCTGCTGGTGCTGATTGCTGTGGTGGTGAAGTGCTGCTTGATGAGGAGGGAGAAGAAACATGCCAGAGAGGAAGCAGAGATGAAGGAAGCAACATGAGGAAGCAGAGCTGCAGTGATGTCCAGTGATGTCTGAGCTGGTCTGATTTTCCGTTAGTTTGTTTTTCAAGGTGTGTGTCAGTTTACCTGAGACCTGTTGCCTGGCAACGGGATCAGACCATCCAATCAGAGAAGAATATTCCACATCTGCCTTCAGCTGCTGCATGAAGTGAAAATCCTGGAACTCTGTCTGACACCACCGCTGTGGTCAGAGAAAATGTAAAGCTGTTGATATTCAGATTTTTAGCTTATTCTTACATCTTATTCTTTTATTTGACACTTGTCCTATTGGATTAATAATTAAGTTTTTTTTTTTCATTCATTCATTTATGTTATTTTTTTAATTTTCTAAAGGCAGACGTGTAAAACTTAAATAAAAATCAGTATTTGTATTCAAATAAATATAATTAATTTGCTTATAAAAAATCTTAAAATATATTTGGATTTTTTTTCCACTTGTTTGTTTTAATATTTTCTAACTGAAAAAAGTGTTGGAATCCATCTTTGTTGTGTTTTTCATGTTTAAAATAAAGTTTCAGAGGTAGTTCTTCATAAAGGAGCAGCTGAAATCACTTTATTTTTTTTCTCGCTCTCAGCAGTTTCAGTCAGCAACAGTTGAAATTGCAGATTAAAGAAGAAGAGTATGAGTTTGGCCGATCTGAGGTCCAGCTGTCTGCATCTGGAGCTTCTGTAGAACAGGAAACACTCACTGTGTTTACAAACTAATTTTCCTCTTTCCTGAAGAAAAGCAGTGTTTAGACATGAAACACTCCCACTCCCATCTTCAAGGAAAATTCAAGATGGAGTAGACGCAAACAGTGTGAAGTGATAATACTGACCTCCTGAGTCCAACTCGTTCTAAAAGACTGACCATATTTTTGTTCTGGTGCATCAGAGAAATTTGAATCAGAAAAACCAGATAGGATTTGATACAACATACTACAGTTTTTAAAAGATAAAGGAGGATCAGCTCTTTCTATTCTAAAATACTGCTACAAACCAGGCCCTTAATAAGCTGCTGGTTATGAAGCTGAAGATGAAAAGATACTGAACAAAAGATTGTAAAAGGAAAACGAATCAATGATAATTGGGGATCATTCATTACACAAAAATTTTACAGACCCAGATAATCCATGGATTATTAACCTCTTCTTGATGAGTCCTTTTTTTCTGCCTCCTATATGAAATGACATACCTGAAAAAAATTAAGTTTATCTTCACAACTACCAGGGATGTAATCTTGGTCTCTACAGAAAGCTGAGACATGTGACATTACCATAAAAGTGTCAGAATCATGTTATGTGTTACTGTGTCAGAGTAAATTCACCTGGAACACAGTAGAAAATGTAAATGGTTGTCTGTTTGTAAAAGAAAACCACATTACTTTCAGTTAAAACCAGAGGATAATAGCCCAATTAATCTAGGAATGAGAAAAGTAACCTTAGGAATGACTAAAGTAGTCCTAGTGTGGCAAGAGGTATGTTTTGGTTACTAAAAAAATTAAAAAGGAGTAGACCTAAAATCTGTTGAAATGATGATTAGTAACATAGCGCCAGAAACAAGAAAAGTAGTCCTAGGAAGGAGTAAAGTAGTAGATAAAAGAGAATGACAGAATTGTTTTCATTACTTCAGGGGATACAGTTTCTGTAGGGATAACTGCCTTGGCACGACACCGGTGCAGGCAGAGGCTATTTTGTACAGATGTAAGTATGAAGTTATTCAATCATAATTGTAATGTAAACGGCAGCACGCTACCTATCTCTTCTATCCCTGATGACAGTTATGGATCTGATCTTTTGTTGGAAGCTGCGGTTATACTGACTCAGTAGAGTTAGCACACGTAAATGTTAGCAGTTTTTAGCTGGTTTCGTGGACGTAGATAGGCTGTAAGTGGAAGAAATTTTTAATGCTATAGGTTCTGTATGTTTATTCATCGTTGTTAAACTCTAGATTAAGCACTGCAGTGTCTCTGGTGTAAACGAAATGGTTCTAGATCTGAAAACTGATTAGGAAACTATGCTGGTTAGAAAACCGGCCTGTTTCGATGGTACTAAGCCATAGCTGATTGTACATCACTTCAGAGTCTGCAAAGTACCCATAAATTTCATATAAACATAAATAATGTTTGCTGTTGTGGTGGGAAAGACTTCCACCATTTATTTTCCCACCAATTTGCACTCAGCAGTTGCAACCAATCAAGATGTAATTGTAGAGCAGAGCAGGCAGCAATAGAGCTGGTTTGGTGTCTTCTCAATGATTTTCTCACCTTTGAACATGATGCCGCCAGTGTCTGAGAATTCACTCCTGTGATTCCAAAACGGGCATTGGAACCTTGTATCCGGCCAGCCCTCTAGTGTGGCTTTTCTCATGGCTGAGAGTTGAGGATCTCTGCTTGTTGCATCTTTAATCTCTGCTAGCCTCTGATCTGATTACCGTATACACTTATGCTTCCATCACTTTGCACAGGGTTTTGTCGTGGTACTCTATGGATTTACGTGACAGCGTATCACTCTCACTCATGATTTCCTTTCATGCCTGGACAGTTTTGGACTACAGCAACACATCCACTTTCCAACACACACAAAAGGACACACTCTAGATTTACTCATCTGCTCTGGCATCTCCCCCTCCAATCTCCTATCCACTGTTATCCATGAAACTGATAACTTACTGCTCACTTTTGACACAGCCCTCACTCTTACTTTTGTAAAATCCCCTCACCTCATTTCATTCAGGAATGTAAAGGACATTAATAGCAACACACTCTGTTCAAAAGTTGACAGCATCCCTCTCCCAGACAGTCTTCACGACCCCAACACACTACTTGAACGTTACAACAATAGCCTGATCACCATTCTTAATTCTCTTGCCCCCCTCAAAATCCGGACTGTCTCCTTCACATCCTCTGCACTCCCTCTGCACACTCCCGAACTCCGGTCTTTAAAAGCCTTAAGAAAAACTCAAGAAAACTGGACTTACCATTCACAAAGAACTGTACATTACTCACATAACTCTCTACAAGGACTCCATTGCAAAAAGAAAATCTGTTTATTACTCTGGACTTATCTCATCGAATGAAGGAAATTCTAAAACCCTTTTATCTCTACTGCACAACATTTTTCAACCACTCTCTGCCGCCCCATCTCTATTACACTGACACTTGCAATTCTCTGTTGTTATTCTTCACCCAGAAAATCTCCAACATCCACCAACACCTCTGCTCCGACTATGTCTCCTCACACACGTGACCCTGTCATGCAGACTACCTTTTTCTTATTTTCTACTCCTTGATCCATCTGAGATTATCAGTCTCATTCTAAAATCTAAGCTCTCTACATGTCACCTTGATCCCATTCCCAAACTTCTTGTCAAATCCTCACTCCCCTCTCTGCTTCCCCTCATAACTGCCATTATTCACTCGTCACTTTTTACTGGTGTTGTTCCATCTTCCTTCAAAACTGCCTCAATCACTCCCATTTTGAAAAAATCTGGGTCAGATCCCAATGACTTCAATAACCTCCGTCCTATCCCCAATCTACCCTTTTTGTCTAAGATCCTGGAAAAAACAGTCGCTTCTCAACTTCATTCCCATTGATCCAATAATAATCCGTATGAACATTTTCATTCAGGTTTTTGCCCCCGTCACAGCACCGAAACAGCCCTTATTAAAATAACCAATGACCTTCTCCTCGCAGCTGACTCTGGTTTTCTCTCCATTCTCATCCTCCTTGACTTAAGTGCTGCTTTTGACACCATATCCTATTCCATCCTCCTCAGTAGATTCTCCTCACTCGGTGTCACTTCCTCTCCCCTTCCCTGGTTCCAGTCTTATCTCAATGGCCGCACTCAGTTCATCAAACTCAAATCTTTCACTTCCGACCCCTCCCCAGTCTCCACTTGTGTGCCCCAAGGTTCTGTCCTGGGGCCTCTTCTATTCATCACCTATCTCCTCCCCCTTGGTCTAATCTTCTGTAAATTCAATATCTGTTTCCACTATTACGCAGAGGACACCCAGCTCTACCTGTCCTGTAAACCAACTTCCACGCTCACACCCACCTCTCTCTCTGTCTGTCTCCTGGAAATAAAATCCTGGTTCACCACCAACTTCCTAAAACTGAACAGTAATAGAACTGAAATACTCCTCATTGGCACCAAATCTACCCTTTCAAAAGTTAAAGGTCCTCCCTCACCATCAACAGCGCCTCAGTTTCCCCCTCCCCTCAGGTCAAGAATCTGGGTGTCATTTTGGACAGCACTATATCATTCACCTCACACATCAATAACATCACCCGCTCAGCTTATTACCATCTGCGCAATATCAACCGTCTTCGCCCCTCCCTCACCCCCACACCACCTCCATCCTTGTGCATAGCCTTGTCACTTCCCACCTCAATTACTGCAATTCTCTTCTCTTTGGCCTCCCACAAAAATCCCTTCAGAAACTCCAAATGGTTCAGAACTCTGCTGCCCACATCATCACCCGAACTCCTTCCTTTCATCACATCACTCCCATCCTGCAAGAACTCCGCTGGCTTCCCATTAAGTACAGCATAGAATACAAGATTCTCCTCTATACATACAAATCCATACATAAACTCTCACCCCCTTACCTCTCAGATCTTCTCCACATAGTCACACTTTCCAGATGTCTTCGCTTCTCCTTTTCTATCCATCTCTCTGTCCTTCCTGCCCGCCTCAGCACCATGGGGAGCAGAGCTTTCAGTCGCTTTGTTTACCAACTCTGGAACGCGCTTCCTCCTGACCTCCACAATACCGACTCTCTCCTCACCTTCATTTCCAAACTCAAAACCCATCTTTTCAGAATAGCATACTGTTTGTAACCTTATTTTCAATCACTTCCTCGCCATGTAAAAGACCGCTAGTTCAAATTGTCTGTATTTAAAACCAATTTAAGATTAAATAAACGAGACTGGACAATGTTAAAAGCAGATTGTAAAAACTCAAAAGCCTGAGTGAGAGAGGTAGAACAGCAATAAATAATGGTATCGTCTGCATAAAAATGGTACATTGCATTTGATAATGCCTTCTGGATGCTTCAAGCAGATTCTGGTCCACCATCCGGCGGATCAGGAGGGGAAAACAGTGCTCCATTAACACTGTGTACAGTGTGGATTGGGGGCTGCTGACCTCAACTCGGGACAATGTGAGGTGGTGGAGGGAATACTTTGAAGACCTTCTCAATCCCACCAACACGTCTTCCGATGAGGAAGGAGAGTCTGGGGACCCTGGTGTTGGGTCTCCCACCTCTGGAGCTGAGGTTGCTGAGGTGGTTAAAAAGCTCCTCGGTGGCAGGGCCCCGGGGATGGATGCCCTTTGCCTCTGATTCTGTTCATAACCTTTATGGACAGAATTTCTAGGCGCAGCTGAGGTGTTGAGGGGATCCGGTTTGGTGGCCTCAGGATTAGGAGATCTCTGATCTTTGCTGATGATGTGGTTCTGTTGGCTTCATTGAGCCACAATCTTCATCTCTCACTGGAGCGATTTGCAGGCGAGTGTGAAGTGGCTGGGATGAGAATCAGCACCTTCAAATCTGAGACCATGGTCCTCAGCCGGAAAAGGGTGGAGTGCTTTCTCTGGGTCGGGAATGAGGTCCTGCCCCATGTATCTCGGGGTCTTGTTCACAAGTGAGGGAAGAATGGAGTGGGAGATTGACAAGCGGCCAAAATGAGTTTTTTCCGCAGGGTGATTGGGCTCTCCCTTAGAGATAAGGTGAGAAGCTTGGTGATCCGGTACGGTTTCAGAGTAGAGTTGCTGCCCCTCCACATCGAGAGGAGCCAGATGAGGTAGCTTGGGCATCTGGTCAGGATGCCCCCTGATGAGGTGTTCTGGGCATGTCCCACCGGAAAGAGGCCCCAGAGAAGACCCAGGACACGCTGGATGGACTACATCTCACGGCTGGCCTGGGAACGCCTCGGGATCCCCCCGGGTGAGCTGGTGAATGTGGCTGGGGAGAGGAGTCTGGGTTTCCCTGCTTAGGCAGCTGCCCCCGCAACTTGACACCGGATAAGAGGCAGATAATGGATGGATGGATGGACAGTTTTTATACTTAAGGCAGCTTTATAAATGAGGCCCCAGAATCAGAACGATGTCTGTGTGAAGGCACTAAGTGTCAGCATTCAGTCACTGCTCAGTGTTCTCTGAACATCACTGTGTCAGTGTGGAAATTAATTTCTGCAGTCTGGGTTCTGGTTTTGCTTTGGTGTTCAAACCTGATCCAGTATGAGAAGCAGAAGAGGCAGCCAGATGTCCACCATGTTGATCTACGTCACTTCCTCTCTTTGCTTTACTGGATGCTTCGTTTTCTTTCACACTAGAAGAGAACAGAACCAGGACACCCCCCGGTTTTCAAGTAGACCAGGGTTCATTTCTTTGGTTCGAACCAGAGTGAGAATGAGCGTTTGCGCTGCTCCAAACAAACCAGGCTAGCCATAGAATTGGAACAGGGTTTGTTTAAAATGGACCAATTCTTCTGGATAGATCCTAAAGCGCATGCGTGGCGTTTTTACTTCTCAGTGAGCTCGTCTCCGCGAATTATTGATTTTATTTGTTTTTAACTGGTTTTATATTGTTTTAACCTTTTACCA
>JBAFTB010000022.1:24402867-24415278 GCA_037177355.1 Melanotaenia trifasciata
GTTTACTTATTTTACATATTTTAGTTCATTTTCATGTGCTTAACAACATCCAAATCACAATGAATCTATAAAAAAAACCCAAACATTTATTTCCATGTGTGTAGTAATCTCACCACCTTAACTGACTCACCTCATCATGCAAACTGAAGTCACATCTATTAAGCCAGAAAGATAGAAAAAAATAGAACAAGTTTTCCCCCTGCCATGGAAATGTTTTACATTTAAACAGGAAAAAAATAAACCTCATGTGGACACACAGAATTTTTTATTATTTTTTATTATTAAAATATTAGTTACTTTTTAAAAAATATGGTAGTTACTTTTAAAAAATTAAAGTTAACATCGTTTTTGTTTGTTCATATTTAAATTCATCATGTGGCTCAAACTGGACCCTCTGGAGGGATGGCTTTGGGCCTCGGGCCGTACGTTGACACCCCTGAAATTTGAGTATTTCTACAGCAAATTCTATTTAGTTCTCTGAATCTAATGAAGTCGGTCAGCGAGACTCTAGTTAAAGTTTTGTTAAGTTCAACAAAATGCCCTAGTTCACCAGTTTGAACCTTCATTTATCAGAAATGATGAGTTCTGATCATTAGACAGAAACATTCACAGCTTCAGACAGGTGAAACGCCACCTGAACACCTGGTGGTGCTGGCATCAGGGTGGAGTAGGACTCACCTGAACCAGGGTTAGATCAGCTGATTTGACCAGAAGCTGCTTCTTTTACTTGGCAACAGGAAAACACTGAGTCTGCTACTGCAGCTGAGGTCTGGATGCAGAAGGGTCTGATCTGAGACAGCCAATCAGATGGCATGATTCCCCGCTGTGATGGACCTCAGCTTCTCATGTAAAGAATCTGAACGTGATTTTAGAGTTAACAAGAGATCTGAGAGATCAATGGCACGTGCGCGCACACACACATGCACACACACACACACATGCACGCACTCCCAGGTGGCGTCAGAAGTTGGAGCTCCAACAAACTGAGTCTTTCTGGAGAACAAGCAGATTAACAGCTGCAGGATTAAGATCGGGACACCCAAGTCGACCACAAGTGGTCTGCTGTTACCATGGTAACCAAACCCTGGTGGGAGGCAACAACCCCCGACGACCCACGTAAAGCTGCTGTCAGATGGAAAGTGTCAGACTGACATCTTAATTTCAGACAAAGAATAAACTTTAACTTGAGTTCAATTTATTGAGTTCTTTTATTTGTTTATTTAGCTGTTTATCTTATGTTAGTTGTTTATGTTTTTAATTTCATTGTTTATTTTGTTTAGGTTTAATGAGCATCTGAATAACTTTTATTATCTAATCTCACTAACACAATACATTATGAACAAAAACATTTATATTATTATTATAAAGATCATTAAAAAAATAACTAATCGTTAAGTTTGCATTAATGAGGGTCCTCACAAAACAGCAAACTTGTGTGTGTGTGTGTGTGGGTGGGGGGTGGGGCTTGCAGAGTTTAACCAATCAGGTTGGTCAATGATATATAGACAGTGTTAGTATGCAAGGCAGTGTGTGTGTGTAAAGTGTTGTGTTCAAGGCCGTAAGGAAACAGCAGTGTTCTGTGTGTTCTGATCAGTCAAACTGCAGATCATGTGGAGCTCTGCTCGAACATTATGGTCTACAGCAGGGGCAGCCAACGTTGGTTCTCGAGGGCCCCAATCCGGCAGATTTTCCAGATTTCCCTGCTCCAGCACGGAAATCTGGAAAACCTGCCGGATTGGGGCCCTCGAGGACCAACGATGGCTACCCCTGGTCTACAGCCTGGACCACCAGGAACTTCCTAAGAGACCAACCAGTTGTTAACAGACCACCACAATGGTCCACATCCAGCCGGATCAGAACCAGAATCAGAACCGCCTCTGTTAGGATTGTCTGAGCAGATTAAAGTTCCAGCCGATCATGGACCAAGTTGGTAAAAGTCGTTAAATTTTAATTTCAAGTTTTTAGAAAAGATGAAGTCAGAGATGTTTTGTCATTTGTCAGAGTGATCCTCTGAAATGAAACTCATGTTTCCTACAGCAGAGACGGAGCTTAAACTAACACCAGAACCATCAAGAGACTCATCTGATATTAGAGAAATGGAGGAGGAGGACGAGGAAGGGAAGGGGGAGGAGGAGTCGGAGAGAGAGGGGGAGGAGGGAAAAGAGGAGGAGAGGAGCAGGGGTAAAAAGTGGGGGGAATAAGGGAGAGGAGGAGGGGAGTAGGAGAGGAAGACGGGAGAAGGAGAATCTGTGCTGCTGTAAAGATGACTGATGATTTTATTTAATGACAGAAAAAGTAAAAATCAGCTTCAATCAGAGACAGAGGTCAAAGGTCAGAGATTGACAACATCCGGAACGAACAGCTCGGTCCAATGAGACAGACCATCAGGAGTCAGATGACGGCACGGAGACTTCCTGTTCCAACTTTCTTTCTCAGCACCTCCACCAGACGCTCCAACCTGAGGAAGACGAAGAGGACGATAAGAGTGTTGTAACTCTCCAACAGGGACCCGGGTCTTGCCTCCGTAAAGACTTAAAACCCAGGTCTGGTCTCTGTATGGACTTAAACAGAAAGTAAGGAACTTAGTACTATCATCATCATCATCGTGGTGTTGATGGTCAATAACCTGAGGTTTGCTTCAGTTTGAACTGAACCATGTCAATCAGGGGCGCAGCACGAAATTCTAGGCCCTATGTACGAACCATCTTGGTGGGCCCCTATGTTCTCACACATACTTTTCCCATGGTATCAGACTAAATTTATAAATATGATCTTCATTTAACCTCTAATTGGCAAAATGGCTTCTCTAGCCATTTTTCTGGTTCATCTGGCACTCTGCTGCAGTCCTCAGCCTCTCACCGTCTTCCTGTTTACTCTCCTCAACCACCTCACTGCCGTCACAGCAGAGGCGTTTCTAGCCCATTTTTGGGGGGGCTGAAGCACCCCTAAATTGAATCCTAGCACCTATAAATTTATATATATATATATATATATATATATGTATGTATTAAATTTTTTTAACAAACTAGAAAAGTGTAAAAAACATGCAGTACTTGACTGAAGCAAATTTTTAACAAGAAAAATACAGCACCCCCTTTGCCTCAAAAATAGTTTGACCCTGCCCACCTACTTTAAGCGTCTCCTGCACAGAGTGATGCCGCTTCCTGAGTGGCTGATATGCTGTAGTGATGTAAGTAGCTTAAACCAGGATACGTGGCACAATTCTTAACTTCTACCACGAAATACCAACACATTGTTATCATTAGCAGTCCTCATGTTTGCTGCATTTAAGCTTGTTGCTCTTTATCTTGTTAGATTAGTTAGTCAGCCAATGTTTTTTCTAGTTAAAAAAATGTTAACAGGTTGTCAGTTACTCTGTTTTCTGTTTGAACTGGAATGAGAGAAGCTAGCTGTTGTGTCATGTGCATGAGTAATAGTCAAGGTGACACTGACTAGCTGACTGACTAGATGCCCATTAACATTATAACTCCTGTTGTGTGTGCAGACAGCCAGACAGCCTCATCATGGACATAAGATTGTTTTTTCAAAAAAGAGAGCCAGGTTCAGGTAGTGTAGGATTAACTGGAGCAGAGAGGACTTTATTTATTAATATTCTTAATAGTATTTTTCATATTTATGTAACTTTTTCATCTATTTAAATAACAGTCCAAAGAGGCAGAGATGAAAAAGGAGAAGGAGAGGAGAGCATGGAAGGTCAGGAAGAACCAGTTAAGAAGACAGGCAAAACAGCAACTGTTAAGCTGACAAAGATTAACATCCCATTCACAAAATAATTTTACATATACGTCATGAAATTATGTGTGCTGCCATATTAAATGCTATTCATTTTAAACAGCATTCATTACATTAATTAATTATATATATGCTTTACTTTTTGCTTAATTTTAATATACAAGGAAGAGAACAGGGAGAGATTCTGGGAGACGAGAGCCGACCGGGAAGCGAGATGAAGAGAGCAAAGCGAGCCTTGAACACCAAAAAGTAATCCACAGATTTGCCAACCTCAAGGTGAGGTGACATGAATCACTTTTCTTTTTTTAAGTGTATTTTTATTGATGTATTTATATTTTATATACTTGGATTTAAAAAGTCAGTTTCTATTAATGTGTTTTACATGTTGTGCTTTGTATTTCAAACAAAAGTAAAAAAAATAAATAAATAAATTTCAACTTCCATTTTTGGTATTTTTGGTACTTACTATACTCCAGAAACATACATAATGTTTCTGTGTATGTTGAGGAGCCGCTGTATCAAAATGAGTTGTCTTCCTCCAGAATTTAGGGTTAAGATAAGTTTCAATCCACTCCTCTTTTGCTGTGGCTCAACATTTAAATAACCTTTATCAGATTTGTTGGTTTGGTCACAGACTTTACCAAAAAGTGTTTTGCTTTTCTTTCACAAATGTGGGAATGAAATAGTGTTAAAATATAATAAACAGTCAAATATCTCTTGCCTGGCCAGGCAGCTGTTTCGGTGCTCAGCACCCAGTCAGGTTTCAGGTCACACCACAGCACCGAGACAGCCTTTTAAAGAGTTTTTAACGACTCAGGAAATTATGCTGTTTAGCTGCTTTTGGACCCATCAGCAGCCTTTGATACCACAGACAACAATATTCTGTTATTCCGGTTGGAGCATCTTGGTATTAAAGGTACAGCTCTGTCCTAGTTCAAATCATAACTCACAGGCAGGAGCTTCTCTGTCAACATACAAGCTCATTCCTCTCCAGCAGCCCCTCCTTCCCTTCAGGGTTCCCCAGGGGTCCGTATTGGGACCTTTGTTGTTTATTCTGTGTTTGGTGCCGCTGGGTTCTATTTTTAGGAAGCACAACATACCTTGTCATTGTTCCACTGATAACATTCACTCATATGCCAGTTAAGCTAATTGGCAGGAACACACTTACACCCTTATTAAACCATCTAGCCTAAATTTAAATCTGGATGAGGTTGAATCCAGATAAAAAAAAAAAAAAATCTGAGCTCATCTGGTTTGGAAAATCTAACCAGATCTAATCTAACTTTATTTTATTTATTGTTTTAATTCAATTTGCCATTTTATGACTGCTGGCCAAAGTGCTATTGTGAAGCACTTTGGCCACCTGTTGTTTTTAAATGTGCTAGATAAAAAATTAACATTGACATTGTCTCATCAGTCTCATCTTGTCTTAGCCTGTCTCATTCAGTCTCAGCTGGTCTTAGCCTGTCTCGGTCAGTCTCAGCTGGTCTTAGCCTGTCTCGTTCAGTCTCAGCTGGTCTAGGCTGGTCTCCTACAGTCAGCAGGTCTCCTCCAAGCAGTAAACTGTGGAACTGTTTGGACCACTAAAGGAGAAGCTGACCATCCAGAGAGGAAGTGAACAAAGGAACCTGACGTCTGACCTTCTTTCTCTCATTGAGACTTTTTCTTCAGTTCAAATTAAACTTCCCATCAGTAATAAGCAGCAGATTTTCTGCAGCCCTTCCCATCTCAGAGCAAACATTCCTCTTCACTGCCCAGAAACCTGGAGCCCCCCTCATCCCCCGCCGGCAGCCAAATTAAAGCAGAAAGGTTTGAGGCTGGGAGAGCGGCACGGGACGCAGACGAAGACTAAAGCTGTTTTCATCCCAGATCTCATCCCTTCATCTTTGCGCTGATGAGATGAGAAGCAGCAGAAGAAGAAGTCACGTTACTCCGAATCAGACACAGATCAAATGAGAAAAGGTTTAATTTTCCTCGTCAGCTCGGCAGCAGTGATTCTCACTGAATGAGAATGACAGCAGATGATCATTAATGGAGACGGTTCTGATGGCGTGAAGCAACCAGTCTAGCCAGAGAGGGTCCGACAAGAAGTCCAGAACCTTTATGAGGAGCTCAGATTATCTACAGACATCAGAAAACTACAAAACTGACAATGATTACACACCGCAGGTTTTCTAAGTGATCTCTGCTCATCCCTCTGAAGATGTGTCAGATCTTGTTTACATGTAACCCTTCATGTGTAAACATGTCAACAAGCATGTTTGCATCGAGTAAAGGTTACTGTACACACACAGAGTGGAGATCAATGAGCACACTACATCACTGGATGCCTCAGTGTGACATCACAGTTGACATTCTGTTGTCATGGCGACTGCAGCCAGAGGGACGCTAGTACTGGTACTGTATGTTTGTTTAGGTTTCCCATGGTGTGGAAGTTATGTGAGGGTCTGCAGTCTGACAGGAGGAGCTGAGGAGGTGCAGTGGAGTAATGTGCTGATCAATACTGAAATATCAAAACCTCTTATATCAGTTATCTATGTACCTGAATATTCATCAAAATTTTAGTAATTTGGTGTTTATCATGTAGCAGAACACATTGGATACATTCAAGGCTCTTACAAGGAAAAGAAGGCTGGGAACCACTGGTCTAACTGGTGCTCAGTTTTCACACCTGACATGTCATTTACTGTACCTGACAATAATTTCATTCCAGAACAAACCAGACTAAACTTCATGATAGACGTTGATCCAAACGAACCGTGTCTAAAACTGATTCACGTTTCCTGGAGAACAATTGACAGTAAAACAACAAGAAAACCGGTTCTGGTTGGTTCCGACCTGCGGACTCTCTCGCTGGCCTCTCGCTCCGCCTCCTGGCAGCGTTGAAGCTCCGCCTCCATGCTCTGCTTCTCTCTGGACAACTGCTGCAGCTGCAGCAGGAGGGCGGGGGACTGAGGGGACGGGGCCTCCTGAGCTGCCGCCACGCTGTCTGACGGAGACATGACATCACCGGACAGCGAGGGAGAAGTGAGGTCATCAGAGCTGAGAGGAAGAGGAGAAGGAGGAAGATGTTCAGGATTGGTCAAAGTCACATTTAGCTGTTCGATTCTGAATGCTCACAGTGCATGATGGGAAATCTGAGAGAGTGGAAGACAAAGACAGGAATCATCAAGCAGTCTTTGCAAAAGTTTGAAGCTTTTTATTTATTATCAATTGATAACTTATTATAACCTGATTAGTGTTTTATATTCCAGGGTATATTGGTGGTTAATAAAAACAGTTTATCAAAGGCAAAGTAACTTTATTGTCCCATATAGGGGAAGAAGTTTACAGCCATGATTACAAGCAACAACACAGCCATATGTGAAGCTCAGTAAAGCTCAATTAAATATGTATAGGCAGAAAAAAATACATTTACTCCAGCTCATAAAATGCTTGAAACAGCTAAAAACAATGGAAAAGGTGACAAATGATAGTCTACATTAATGTCTAACTAACATGAAAAACAGAAAAACTCCAGATAAAATGCCCATATCAGTGTCTGACGTCTTCAGTCCATGATCCTGTCCATGAGGGCACAACAGTGTACATGGAGTATAGAGAACCTCCAGGTCACGCCATGGCCTCAAAAAAAAAAAAATAATAAAAAAAAAATTGGGATCCGAGCATCTGGTTTTTTTTCCCTTTTTTGTTTTGTGCAGATTTTTTTGTTTAGCTTTAGGAAATGAAAATAGGACAGACGAGTTATTTTTTGATTTCATAGTTTTTTATTTTGTGTGTCTATAAAGTGACACTCAGGCACAACTGAAGTGTTTGGAACTAAACTGCATGTTTTCAGTTAGGCTGGTTTTCTGACGGTTGTGGTTTCGGACTTGGACCCTCATGTCACCTACATTCTACATGAACACACTGTCCTGATGTTGACACCTGGCACCATTCATAAACAGATTAAATCAGGACGGAGCTCTGATTTCTAACAGGAACAGAAAACATGAGCAGGAAGTAAAAATGTAAAATTCAGTACACTGACAGAAGATCCAACAGAAACAACATGATCCTTTCATCATTTGGTTTGAACAAAACGACTTCCCAAAACAAACAATCAAAACTGGCAGAAAGAAAAAGACAAACAGATAATAAATCTCTTGATCTCAGACAAAACAGAACAAATTGAGAGTCTGAACCCATTCCCGTGGATCACTCAGATCACATACGGTCATGTTGAACGGGCAACCCGGCTGGACAACAACAGACACAAACAACCTGACTACAGGTGGTGTCATTTCCACAGGAAACCTGAACCTGAATCAGGACTGGGAAAATCCGCACCTTTCTGAAAAAGTTCAATCACAAAGAAATCCTTCTGACAAATCAAAAACAGTTATATATAACTTTTTTTCCTCGGAAAAAAAAAAAATAGACTAAATAAATACCCCCCGCCCCCACCAGCAGCCTCTGCAGGCGTTCAGCATCAATCCTGTTGATTTATGGAGGCTCACAGTTTGTTGGCAAGGGCCGACTCGCTGCTCATCTTTATTCCGTCTCTCTGCTGCAGCTGGACTCTGAGCTCTTTAGGAAATCCTCACCTCGGTTTAATGACGCTTCGTTTTCCTACAGACTGACTGTTGTGTTTGATCTGTTCGTCTGTGACTTCCTGTTGTTACAGAGATCCTCTATGATGACGGGATGAGTCACATCCATCAGAACAATCTGTGGTGTGCCAGAGAAAAGCAGAGTTTCTGACTCCTGACTGATTAACAGACGGTTTCTCTGGTCACATGGTACCATCAGACGGGGTTAAAGGCCAGCGCATTCTGTCATGTTTCCATCCACCGCTTTCACATGTGTACAACTGCTCTGTCTGGTGAGGTAAACAGTGGGAGGCGCCAATCCAGTGGTTCCAGATGTGGCATAGCTAAATAAGTTTATTTTGTTGACTTTGATTGTGTTAACAACGCCATCCTCCAGTCCTGGTTGGAATTAAGAATTTTATTGAGTTTTCCAAACTCAATAAAATTTAAACTCTTCAGTTAAACAGATCAGTTGTGGTGTACCACATGGTTCAGTTATGGTGCCCTTAAATTCTCTGCTTACATGCTGCATCTCAACAGCTTATTCAGGACCTTTAAAAGATCATTTTTATGCTGATAACAATTAGCTTGATGTAGTCTAGATGGTAGAAGATGTTGTTCTAAAACCTCCATGTACTTTTCAGGATTGACGGAGTGTCACAGATGTGGAAGCTGCTCATGCCACTAATGCAAGGCACTAACACAACCCATACCATCAGAGATGCAGGCTTTTCACCTGTCCACTGATGCCCCCCCTCCTCTTTAGTCTGCAGGACATGGCGTCCATGCTTTTCAGAACAATTTTACATTTTCATCCAGTTTTCCACTTTACCTCAGACCATTAAAAATGAGCTTTGGTCCACAGAAGATTGTGGTGTTTCTGGATCGTCTTCCTGAGTTCATGCAGTGGTTTCCAATAGAGAATCATGTCTGGTTTTAATGCAGAAGATCAGCACCCAGCCTTGTCCCATACACACAGAGATTCCTTCTGATTCTCTGAATCTTCTGATAATATTTTACACTGTAACTGACAGGATCTTCAAAGTCTTCACAATTTTAGGTTGAGGAACATTTTTCTCAAATTGTTCCACCATTTTTAGACCCAGTTTGTCTCAGATTGGTGAACCTCTGTCCATCTTTTAATCAGAGATACTCTGCCTCTCTGAAATGCTTCTTTTTTACCCAATCATGTTACTGCCAATTAACCTAATTAGTTGTCAAATGTTCCTGCAGTTGTGTTTGATTAGTAGCAATTACTTTTCCAGGCTTTTGTTGCCATGAAATGGTAAAATATCTCAGTTTCAACAACTGATATGTTGTTTATGTACTATTGGAAAAACAATATGTGTTGATAAGATTTGGAAACCGTTTACACAGAGACCCAGCATTTCTGGAACTGGGGTTGTATCATCTCAGCTTTATTGACCTGGTATGATTCCTCCTGACCACTGAGATCTGAAGATAGTTTCCTGTTAACTATTTCAAGATCTCAGTTTGGAACTGAGGACCTTTATCCATTAGAGCTTCTGTCTTATTATCATCTCTTTCAACTGAACACAGACTCAGAGATGGATGGATAATCCATCTGATCGAACTTTTAAGTTCTTTAAAACTTTTTATAAAAAATATGTCATACTTAATACAAAAACATGTTTTTATCATAAAAGGAGTTACATGGAGGTGGGCCCCCCCTCCCGTGGACTCACCACCTGCAGGAGGGGCCATAGGGGTTGGGTGCAGTGTGAGCTGGGCAGTTTCCAGAGGCAGGGACCCTGGTGGTCTGATCCTCAGCTGCAGAAGCTAGCTCTAGGGATGTGCAATGTCACCTCTCTGGCAGGGAAGGAGCCTGAGCTGGTGCGCGAGGTTGAACGGTTCCAGCTAGATATAGTTGGACTCACCTCGACGCACAGCATGGGCTCTGGAACCACTGTCCTTGAGAGGGGCTAGACCCTCTTAAATTCTGGTGATGCTCCCGGTGAGAGGCACCGAGCAGGTGTGGGCATGCTTATTGTCCCCCGACTTGGCGCCTGTACGTTGGGGTTTACCCCAGTGGATGAGAGGGTAGCCTCCCTCCACCTTCAGGTGGGGGGACAGGTCCTGACTGCTGTTTGTGCTTATGCACCAAACAGGAGTTCAGAGTACCCACCCTTTTTGAAGTCCTTGGAAGAGGTGTTGAAGAGCATTCCTTCCGGGGACTCCTTCGTTCTACTGGGGGACTTAAATGCCCACCTGGAGGGGCGTGATTGGGAGGAATGGCAGTTGCTAAGGCAAAAGCTTGGACATGGGAGAAGTTTAGAGATGCCATGGAGAATGACTTCCAGACGGCTTCGAGAAGGTTCTGGTCCACATCCAGCGGCTCAGGAGGGGAAAGCAGAGCTCGGTCAACACTGTGTACAGTGGGGATGGGGGGTTGCTGACCTCAACTCGGGGCATTGTGAGGCTGTGGAGGGAATACTTCGAAGACCTCCTCAATCCCACCAACACGCCTTCTGATGAGGAAGCAGGTGGATGAGTTCCTTAAGACTCTGTATGTCGTATGTAGGGCTGTCTTGGCTGACATGTCTCTGCAGCATCGTGTGGACATCAGAGACATTTACCCTGGACTGGCAGACTGGGGTGGTGGTTCCTGTCTTTAAAAAGGGGGACTGGAGGGTGTGCCCCAACAACAGGGGGATCACAGCCTCAGCCTCCCTGGTAAGGTCTATTTAGGGGTCCTGGAGAGGAGGGTCCGTTGGATTGTGGAACATCGGATTGAGGAGGAGCAGTTTGGTTTTTGTACCAGTCATGGAAGAGTGGACCAGCTCTACACCCTCTTCAGGGTCCAGAGGGGGCATGGGAGTTTGCTCAACCAGTCTACATGTGCTTTGTGGACTTGGAGAAGGTCTTTGGCCGTGTCCTCCAGGGACTCTTGTGGGAAGTACTCTGAGAGTATAGAGTGCCGGACCCCCTAGGAGCTGTCCGAAAAGAGTTTTCTCAGCAGGGTTGCCAAGCTCTCCCTTAGAGATAGGGTGAGAAGCTTGGTGATCCAGGAGGGGCTCAGAGTGGAGTTGCTGCCCCGCTGTATCGAGAGGAGCCAGATGAGGTGGCTCGGGCATCTGGTCAGGAGTCGGACTACATTTCTTGGCTGGCCTGGGAACGCCTCGGAATCCCCCCGGATGAGCAGGTGAATGTGGCTGGGGAGAGGGAAGTCTGGGTTTCCCTGCTTAGGCAGCTGACCCCACGACCCGACTCCGGATAAGCGGCAGAAAATGGATGGATGGATGGCGGGATTTCAGTTACACCGTAATAAAGATTGCTACAGGTCTGATATGAAGGATCAGCTGTTTTTTTACAGATGTTTTAACAGTGAAGGAGTCCATTGAGGCAAACTGACCTGTGATTGGCTTGTAGTGCCTGAATCTCTGCCTCCAGTCGCTGTCTGTCTTTCAGAGCTGCATCGTTCTCTCTCTGGAGCCTTAGCAGCTCATCCTAATCACATAAAACACATCAGTCACATTCACATCATGTCTGAACAACAATCCTCAACATGGCATCAGGTGATTTCCACCACTAACACCCACAGTTTCTATAAGAGTTCAAGTGTTATTAGCTGTTAACCCTTTAAATGTCAAGACATTTTTTTACTACTTTTGGTCCACCTGTTTGTTTTTTAACATAAAACAGCCTGTGGAAGCTGAAGCTTTTAATCCCAGTCAGCATGCAGACATGTTGTTTTCAGGACAGCCTCAGCTGCCAAATTATGAGGCTAAAATTATGTAAAATGAATGTATCAATAGATATAGCAGCATAAAGGCCAACCAAAAGAAGAAAACAGAATTTATTACTAACAGAACTTTGTAGGAATAACACACAGATCAACTGTGACAAAGCCTTTTCTCATCTGCACATTACATTACAGAGTTACTGACACCCTACGAGCTTCCCGGCAGCCTTAGATCCTCAGGCAGGTCCCTTTTTGCTGCCGGGGTCTAAACTCAAGACCAGAGGTGACTAAGCTTTTTCGGTCCGAGCCCCTCGACTCTGGAACGACCTGCCTGAGGAGATAAGGTTGCACTATCAGTATCATCTTTTAACTCACTTCTTAAAA
>JBAFTB010000022.1:24431944-24443910 GCA_037177355.1 Melanotaenia trifasciata
TGTTGGAGTACAACAACGGTGTTTCCCCTACAAAATTTTGTAGCCGTGGTGGTACCAAAGGTCGAACCAGGTGGGATGGGCTGTAAAGTAAATGCTCAGCGTTGTTGACACTTTAGAGAAGGTCTTCCTGACTTAGTTCTGTTGTCGGCCGCACACCGAACAATCAAATGATAATGTCAACCAGTCTCCACTTCAGGAGTGTCAAAACTCGAGTGAGGACTGTTTAACCGAGCGTAAAGTGACAGAATTTAGAGTCACTGTTGCGAGGACATAGGTCCCCATGTGTACGCAGTGGACTGATGAGCTCTCACAAGTGATGCACACGCACCCGGTGTTTGCCATGCGCAGAAACCGGCAAATTACCGGTGCATACCATTACACAAACCATTATATAAAATTTAAACCATAGTGTCGTCTTTCTAGATACACCAGTTAGCTAAAGCAATGCTGTATTGCTGTGCAACTTTCCCCCAAAAAGTCAGAATTTGTAGTTTTCTCTGGACCCCTTCTTTATCTGACCAGCATTGTTTAGGGGATTTTTATCCTTCAACTGCTGATTTTCTAGGTGGCGTCCAGAAAACAACTTGGGCTACATAGTTAATGTGCAAACTTTCTGAGGAAAACCTGGTCTGTTAGACACAGCATCCATCCCACTTTGGATAGGGCAAATTTATTCCACACTCTGTGTCATGTTCCAGTTGAAGCTTTTTTTTGTTTGTTTTTGAAGAACCACTTCATCACTTCACTCTCTTTCCCATCCCACTCACCCCTGATGGCAGTTGCCATGGTTACAAGTACTGCAGCAAGTTGGTTACCATGGTCACAACAGTCTGTCAGTCACAGAGAGGGAACAGATGAAGGTTTCTGATCTGAATCTTTTTTCATCTGAGACACACATCAGAAGAGGCGGGGCTTCTAAGCCTACCACCTGCCGCAAAGCATGCTGGGAGCATACCCTGTCTCGACATTCGATTGCCCCACTTTCTATCTCTCTCTCATCCCACCATCAGTCAGACTCCTCATCTTTTTCATTTCTACTGATTTCATCCCCCACCCCCATCCCCACAGAGAGTCATATATGAACTGTGGGTAATAAATCCAGCACTCTGCAGGTTTTGGTAATAAACTCTGTGAACTGAAGTTTGATAATAATCAGAATCCAGAGGAGAGATGGCAAAAAGAAAGTCTGGATTTGCTTCTTTAAACTAGAAAAAGAGCAGCCACATAAATACGACTGTCATATCTGACCATGGAGAGTTGTTATTTAATAATATAATTTCTGTTGGTTTGTTCAGTCAGAAAAACCCAATGCACTGATCTAATTCCTCTTTGGGATAATTTACTAATTGTTTGGTATTTTTCCTAGTATTTTCCTAATGAGCTGACTCCTCTTTGATGCAGAGGAGCAGCAGTTCCTCGTACGACCTGATCTCTGAGGTTGCTCCCAGGTGTTCTCCAAAGAAAACTCCTTTCAGCTGCTTGTATTTGTGATCTTGTTGCTTTCAGCTCTGTCTTTATCACAATGGACCAGAGCAATGTCCTCGTTACAGGTGATGAAGCTTCTGTTTGCCCAAGAACTCAAGATTCATCCTACCATCAACCATGAAGAAGATCTCAGGTACTAAAACTCCTCCACCTGAGCAAAGACTTAGCCCTGGCCTGGAGGGAGTATTTAATTCTTTTCCAGCTGGGATCATGGTTTCAGGTTTGGACCAACTGACTTGTATCCTGGCAGCTTCAGACTCAGCTGAAAACTGCTCCAGCGTAGCTGAAGGTCAGGGCATGAAGGGGCATCCACATCATCCTCAAAGAAGAGACATGAAAACCTGAGGCTCCAAACCAGAAAACATCTACTCACTAACAATGTCTCAAGATCTCCTGTCAACAAAGTCCACAAGCAGGATCTGTGACCAGGAACAATCCTGACAGAGTCCAGCGTCCAGTCCATAACCAAGCTCCACTTTGATCTAAGGATGCAGACACACCTCTGACTCTCCTGACAGGGAGCATGACAGCTCTCATAAACCGTCTAAATCCACAGTACAATTTGAACTGGTTTAGCATAACCCAGGTTTAAAACTGTGAACTAATAAAGTCTAGGTGGTTTTCTGCCGCTTATCATCTCATTAACAGTGTTGTCCTTAACAGTGTCCTGACCATCAGCAGGTCAGAAAGGACTGTGGAAATGGTTGCATGGCATAGTATTTTAAACAGGAACCCCTCACTTCTACTCCAAAGTCCATATAAAGAAAGTGTTGTTGGAAGTGTGAACCAGGATAATCGTGATCAAAGTGATATCAGTAGTTTTCTAACTCACACTGATGAAGGCTGATCTTGTCACGGCACCGTGTTCCCCACAGCTATCCGCTCACAGGTGATGATATCCAGAAGAAATGCAGCTGTTCTAAGATCACTGCACTGCAGACTGTCCATCAGTAATCAAACCCCCAACAGATATTACATCCACAGAGACAGAGGAGACAACAGGTGAGCAAACAGCAGGTGTTTAGTAAACAATTCATCAGGGGGCGCTAGCGAGCAGCCAATGGAGTAGGTCGCATTTGGGGAAGCTCTGCAGAATGCTGCCATAAAACTTCATCCTCTGGTGCTTGATACACCCCAAACAGGTGCAAAATATATGTCTTACATTGCTTACCACTCAGTTCTTTTTTATGGCAACCAACTTGCAAAACTACATGGGAAGAACCAGACCTATGGCCAACAGGGCTAGCGCCGAACCCAAGAAGTCACCGACTAGCAAGCTAAATGAGACCATGACCGACACTAAAGCTGAAATTCTCGCTTCAATAAAGGAAGATATCTCTGTGCTGCTTAGGTCAGAGGTGAAAGTTATACTTGCTCAGGAAATTGAGGGAGTGAAAATTAAGATACAAGCCGTTAAGAATGAAGTAGATAATAACATTTCACTGCTTCCCTCTGACCTGGACTGTGTAAAAAGTAAGGTAACTGATATGGAGTATAGCCTGACCACATGCTCGGACGACGTATCGAGTCTGCAGTCTACAGTCGGTAAACATCAGGTAGAGATGAGAAGCCTACAGGACAAGTGTATTGACATGAAAGGAAGAATGAGACGATCCAGTATACGGATCCTGAATGTACCAGAGGAGCCTGACTCAAGCTCTCCATCTTCCGTCACGAAGCTACTGAAGGAGGTCTTTCACATGGACAGAGAAGTGATGATCGATTAATCGCATCAGAGCCCACAGTTACAGCAAGTCAGGGGGAAACCATGTCCTACCATCGCAAAGCTACACTACCACCAGGACTGTTTGGACATATTACGTCGTTAATCTGAAATATGGCACAATATCTATCTCCATCTTCCCGGATTATCCCCCCAGTTTGGCGCGAGCGAGATCTGCATTCAACGAGGTTAAACAACTTCTGAGAGGCCAGCTGGGTGTTCGTTATGGAGTCATTCACCCACCAAAGTTCCGCATCTCACATAATTTAATCGAAAAAAACTTTCTGGACCCAGATAAAGCGATGTCCTACGTCAAGATGAGCGTCATCACTACAAGTCCTGCTAATAACGGTGACTGAGAGCCCATGCTCTTTTTTCTATTCATATTTTGTGGTGAGTAAATTTGGACAGTACAAGCAAGTAACCTCTTTTAGTTCTTTTGTTTTATACCAACTGAGTGTGTATGTGCCTGTATGTGTATGCGTATATGCAAGTGTATATATGTGGTGTGTATGTATATATGTGTGCATGTATCTACATGTATATATATTATTTTGTTATAACTAGCACCTGATGGGGTTTGGCTGTTTATGCATATCTGCATAAATTAGCGCCCTTTTTCTTTTCTTTAATACAGCCTAAGTGAAGCACCCTATGTTAGAATTTAAGTTCCCTATTATAAGCACAAGTGTGGATACACTGAATAACTTATATTGGCAGGGGATTTTAATTGCTGTTTTTCCACCCTGGACTGTAGTTCATCCAGCTCTATGCCTTTATCTAAAGCTGCCCAGACCGTTGAGTTGTTTCTTCATTCGTATGGCGTATCGGATGTTTGGCGCTTCCTAAATCCCACTTCTAGATCGCATTCATTTTTCTCACAGGTCCATAGAACGTACTCAAGAATAGATTATTTTTTTATTGATGAAAATCTTATCCCTCTAGTTATCCAATGTGACTATAATGCAATAGTAATTTCTGACCATGCTCCACTGTCCTTGAGGTTACAGATGTCTGTTTCACAAGTTGCTCATCATCCATGGCGTTTGAATATTCAATGACTTTCTGATGAAAGATTTGTTGAATTCATCTCATCTGAAATAGGTACATTTTTAGAATATAATAAGACACCAGGAATGGTATTTTCAACACAATATGGGAATCGATTAAAGCATATTTAAGGGGAAAAATTATATCATACTGCCCCCCCCCAAAAACAAACAAAATTCAACTTGAATGCCTCAGGAAACTGACAGACAACACATTAATTATAGACAGACTGTTAGCCAGGACCCCTTCACCAGATCTATTAAAACAACGATTAATGCTTCAGACCGAGTTTAACCTTCTTTCAACCAAACACATCGTCAATCTTATTAATAAAACCCACCATAAAACCTATGAGCATGGTGAAAAGATAGGGAGAATTCTTGCACAGCAATTACATCAGAAAACTGCAGCTCAATGCATTCCTGAAATAACAGACGAATTTCATATCAAGTGCATAAATCATTCTCAAATTAACCAGGTTTTTTACAAGTTTTACTCCACATTATATACATCAGAGTCACTGAAAGATAGGCGCTTATTTGAGTCTTTTTTTTTGATAAATTAAACATTCGCTCTGTTAGTGAGCAAATTGCAGCCAACCTAGAAAAGCCGTTTACAGAGTTAGAACTTCAGTCTGCTGTGAAATCTATGCAAAATGGTAAAAGCCCTGGCCCTGATGGGTTCCCAAGTGAATTCTTTAAAAAGATTTACCAATGAGTTAACTCCTGCATTACTTTCTGTATACCACAAATCCTTCGTTTCTAGCACGCTACCTCCAACAATGCATCAGGCCACTATTTCTCTTATCCCTAAAAAGGAGAAGAATCCATTGGAGTGTGGTTCCTATCAACCTATTTCTCTACTAACTGTGGATAGCAAAATACTAGCCAAAATGATAGCTTAGTGACTTCAAACTGCACTACCCACACTGATCTCTGATGGTCAGACGGGATTCATTAGGAATAGACAGCCGTCCTCAAATATACACAGGCTCTTTAATATCCTTCATAGTCCCAACCCATCCGAAGCTACAGAGGTAATAATAGCTTTTGATGCAGAAAAAGAGTGGGATTACCTTTTCTACACTTTGAGTCGTTTTGGTTTTGGATAAAAATTTATACGATGGATTGAAATTCTTTATTCGTTACCCATGGCTGCTATTCGGACAAATAATAACATCTCAAAATTTTTTCATCTACAATGTGGCACTAGACAGGGCTGTGCCCTGTCACCCCTTTTATTTGCCTTAACAATAGGGCCACTGGCAAAAGCTTTGCGTGGTAACACTGATATAAAGGGAATAATAAGAAATGGCATTGAAAACATAGTGTCTCTTTATGCTGATGACATGCTTTTATATCTGACTGACCCGCGTACGAGTTAGCTAAAAGTGCTTGATTTGCTTAATTTTTATGGTAAGATACCTGGATACAAAATCAGTATGCAAAAAAGTGAACTTATGCCCATCGAGCCAACCTGTCAGCTCACTCCACTTCGCTCTTTATCCTTACCAATAAAAATATGTAATCGTAAAATGAAATATTTAGGTATTTGGGTAACCCAACGATCTTTATGATGCAAATTTTTCTCTACTCATAACCAGCTTAAAGAAAGATTTGGACCGTTGGAATCTCCTGCCACTGTCTCTAGGGGGAAGAATAAATATTGTCAAAATGAATATTTTGCCTCGTTTTTTGTTTATTTTTCAATGCATACCTATTTTTCTAACCAGATCTTGTTTTTCCTCCATAGATAAAATTATATCTAGCTTAATATGGAACAAAAAAACTCCCCGCATACAAAAAGAGATGTTACACCGACACTGTCTACATGGTGGGCTAGCTCTCCCCAATTTTCAATATTATTACTGGCCAGCTAACATCAGAAACCTGCTACATTGGATGTGACCACGGTCCAAAGTGGCTACAACTCGAACATGCATCTTGTTCATCTGTCTCGTTACATGCTTTAGCCTGTTCTAGTCTGCCTCTATCAGAATCTAAATCTACATATTGTAACAGTCCAGCTGTGCGGCACTCCTTTAAAATATGGACTCAGGTTCGACGCGCCTTTTCTTTGACTGATATGTCAAAAAATGCCCCATTAGTCAGGACTAATATGTTCACGCCTTCCATCGCAGATGATGCCTTTAAAATTTGGACTGATCTAGGAGCGAAGAGGATCAAAGATATGTATGTAAATGGCACTTTTGCATCATTTGAATACCTGATAACACATTTTGAGATCCCCCAATTACACTTTTTTAAATTTCTGCAACTTCGCAGCTTTGTTTCATCCTGTTTTACATGTTTTCCATTATTACCACCAGACTCGCTGTTGGACAAAATGTTAAAAACACTTCCCTGGTTTAAGGAGACCATTGGCAATGTATATGCTTTACTCACTAAAGAGAATCTGAAACTCTTGACATTAATAAAGGGTAAATGGGAGAAGGAACTCGGTATTGAAATCCCAGATGAAGTGTGACAAACTTCTCTCGACAGGATACACTCATTTTCAATCTGTCAATGACATAAAATTATTCAGTTTCAAGTTGTTCACCGTTTACACTGGTCAAATGTAAAGCTAGCTCAAATTAAGCCTGAAGTTGACAATATGTGTGACTGCTGTCACATAGAACGGGGTACCTTGTCACATAAGTTTTTGAGCTATCCAAAATTTTGTGAATTCTGGAAATCAATCTTTAACTTTTTATGCAAGGCTTTGAAGTTCCACATTGAACCCTCCCTGATTACTACAATCTTTGGAGTGGTGTGACCAGGACTACATATTAATACATCGGCTAAAACAGTTATAGCATTTACAACTCTTTTGGCCAGGCGGATGATCCTCATGAAATGGAAAGCCAAATATCCACCTACATTCAAGCATTGAATCAGCGATTTGATGCAATGTCTGACTTTGGAACAAATTCGCTACTCAGTACAAGGCAGTCATTTTAAATTTTATGCTACCTGGCAATCTGTTCTCAGCCTGGTTGAAAAGATGGACTCTGATTAAGTTGTAACTCAGTAAACCTTTGTACTGGCCTCCTATTTGGGTCTTTCTTTTTTTTTTCTTTTTTTTTTTTTACTATAAATCTGTATAATATAGCATATTTTTTCAGTATACATGTCTGTATGGTAATCTGTATACTGTGAACTGTATGTTTGTTTCTTATATAAAAAATGTTATTATTATGATTTTCCTTTCTACAATTTGCTCTCCTTGTTATGATAAACTGGTGCAGTAAGAATAGGTGGTGGGTGGGGCTGCAGGATGTTGTTGTTAGTCACTGTTTGCTTTATACATGTAAAAATTAATAAAAAGAATTTTTAAAAAATCCTTCAGCGTTTTCATATTTGGATTAAAACTGCAGATACTTGATTTTTGGGTTCCTGAGACCACCAAACCAGGTTTAAAGTGCCATACCAGCCGGGTCACACAGAACAATAACATATGTGAGGCACTGCAGACTGAACCGAACTGAATTAACTACCACATCCCGAATTCAGCTCATAGCTTCACTGCTGCCATGTTCAGATCCTGCAGCTTGTTATGATGCACACCGTTTAGAACCAGATCCTGTCTGACAGTACAATAAGTACTGAAATCAGCTAGAACTGAGGTCTGCAGCTGTAGATGAAACAACACCTCAGACGATTCATTCAGGAGAAAAAAATTACAGGTGGACCGAAAAACATTTAATAGTAAACATGAATTCTTTGAGGATGTCACTAATAAAATCAATAATCTCCATCAATCTGAGTCAATCTTTCTTATACATTAGTTGACAGACTAGTTGATGGATCAGCTGACGGTTTAGCTGATGGATCAGGTGGCAGATTAGCTGCCTGACCAGCTTAAGGATCAGGTGACGGATCAGCTGGCGAACCAGCTGGTGGATCAGCTGGTGGATCAGGTGACAGATCAGCTGGTGGACCAGCTTAAGGATCAGGTGACGAATCAGCTGGCGGACCAGCTGGTGGATCAGGTGACAGATCAGCTGGTGGACCAGCTGATGGATTAGGTGACGGATCAACTGCTGGACCAGCTGACGGATCAGCTGCTGGATCAGGTGACGGATTAGCTGCCAGACCAGCTGATAGATCAAGTGACAGATCAGATGCCAGACCAGCTGATGAATCAGGTGACGGATCAGATGCCGGACCAGCTGAAGGATCAGGTGACGGATCAGCTCATGGGTCAGGTGACGGATCAGCTGGTGGACCAGCTGATGGATCAGGTGACGGATCAACTGCTTGACCAGCTGATGGATCAGGTGACGGATCAGATGCCGGACCAGCTGTAGGATCAGCTGACGGTTTAGCTGATGGATCAGGTGGCAGATCAGCTTCCGGACCAGCTTAAGGATCAGGTGACGGATCAGCTGGCGGACCAGCTGATGGATCAGGTGACAGATCAGCTGGTGGAAAAGCTGATGGATTAGGTGATGGATCAACTGCTGGACCAGCTGACGGATCAGCTGCTGGATCAGGTGACAGATTAGCTGCCAGACCAGCTGATGAATCAGGTGACGGATCAGCTCATGGGTCAGGTGATGGATCAGCTGGCGGACCAGCTGATGGATCAGGTGACGGATCAGCTCATGGGTCAGGTGATGGATCAGCTGGCGGACCAGCTGATGGATCAGATGACGGATCAACTGCTGGACCAGCTGATGGATCAGGTGACGGATCAGCTGGCAGACCAGCTGATGGATCAGGTGACGGATCAGCTGGCAGACCAGCTGATGAATCAGGTGACGGATCAGCTGGCAGACCAGCTCTGCAGAATGGATTTTTCTTGTTTCCTCCAAAAATCTAAACTCTTTTCTGTTTGTCATTGAGTTGATGAAGAAAAGTCTGATCACTCTTTGTTCTGTGGAAAGATTCAACATCATCATCATCCTGAAAACTGAACTCAGCATCTCCAAACTTCCTTCTGATTGATGGAACGAGAAAGGTGTTTGACATGTCGGGGTCCATCTGATCATCACCCGTAGAGGTACTAACCTGCCTCTCCTCAACCCCAGATCATCAAGGACAGAGGAAACCGGTTGTTTTTTGAGACAGCGCAGCTTACTCAAAATGCAGCTGCTCGGTTGCTTACATGGAGGAGGCAACGTGATCACATTACCCCCGTGCTTGCTACTTTGCATTGGCTTCCTGTTAGTTTTAAGTTTTAGTTTTAAGTACAAAATGTTATTACTTGTTTTTAAAGCCTTAAACGATTTGGCAGCCTTGTATCTGTCAGAGGTGCTGCTCCAGCCAGGGCTCTGAGGTATTCTATACAGCTCCTTCTGAAGGCCCGTCCTCTAGGCTCAAAAGTAGGTGTGAGGGAGCTTTTTAGGTTGTCCTCCCAAAGTTGTGGAACAGTTTGCCATTTCACATTAGAGCTGCCCAGTCTGTTTCCAGTTTTAAGTCCTTGCTCAAGACCCACTTCTTTGCACTAGCTTTCGAACATAGTTGAGCTTGACATTTGCCTGCTTTTACTATTCATTCCAGTCTTATGTAATTTGTTTGGTTTTTTATTGATTTTTATTGTTTTACTGTGTAGTGTTTTATCTTGTAGTTGTTTTATTTAGCACTCAGTAAATGTGCTATATAAATATACTTGAACATAGAAAGTGTTTCATTGGACCAGAACCAAAGTTCCAGCATCATCTTCTCATCCAAGCAGATTGGTGATTTATTTACAGTGAATCATCTACAGTCCACGACTGCTGCTCTTAGCTTCACTGGAACCTGGTTTTCATTTGTTTACATTTGACCTCTTTCAGTTGTCTCACAGACATCAACTCCTGTTTCTGTCCATTTGGTTTTCATCTCTTTTCTTGGACATTTTCTATTATGTTGGTTTGAGTTTTCTGTCCTGGTAGTTTGACGTCTTCCTTGGTCCGCCTGTATGCTTCCCTTTTCTAACCTTCCCATTTTCTTTGTTAGACCCACTGACGGAAAATTTATAATTGTCTCCATTTCTTCACCTGTAGACTCATTCACATATTTTCACCTGTGCATGTTTTCATGTTAGAAATACCTAAAAAGGATAAAATATTTCTGAAAATGTTTTATTACTTTGTGATACGTGTGTGGTTTCTGACTTACTAAAAATGAAAAAAGAGATGAGTCAACATCCTGTAAAGTGCTGATTAAATGTTTTTTTTCAGGAGCTTCATATAAATCTACTACCAGGAACATTAAAACTTTTCTCTGATCCCTGAGAGCGGACAGCTGCTCACTCATTTTATTCATGTTAGAAATGAAAGTTTCAGAGTGGATGAACTCTGATAAACCCTGATGAGAGCTAACCCCACAGATCACTGCTTCATTCAGTCTGGTTTCAGACAGACTCCATCCTGCAGGGAGACTGCAGGATGTATTCTCAATCCTGGCACCCCCACCCTCCCAGCTCCCAGCTAAATGTTCCACAGTCCTGCAGCATCTTTAACCTGGACAGGTGGCCGAGCTCCCCGACTACTCAGATATGACGCAACCTGAGCTCAGGTAGGTGAACTTACCTTAGCAACAGTTTTGTCTCTCTCATCCATCACAGCTGTCATCTCCTGAGCAGTGATGTCATGACGCCGTTGCCGTGCCAACTGAAGACGTTGAATGAGAACAGAACCAAACTGATGAATGTCCTGGATGGAGTCGGCTTCACAGATCCCCTGAAGGAGCTCCTCCACGTCCTGAAGATCAGAATCAGAAGATCAGAACCAGATCATCAGAACTGGAACATCAGACAGGGAGGGGCTTTACCATGTCAGAGTCCTGCAGGTGGAGATCTTCCGAACTAAAAACACAGAAACACACAGTTAGTCTGAATCAGCATCCAGTACTCCTGGTTCTCAGGGAGATGAACTGGTGTTGAACTGATATACTGAACTTGCTTTGAACTGGTGCTGGACTGGTGTTGAACTGGTGTCTTGTATTGATAAAACTGGCTCCTGACCATAAAACCTGGTTGATTTTAAATTCTCAGCTTGCATGGCGTTGAGTTTTCGCTCCCAGCTGATGGTGTGGTGATGGTGGACGTGCAGCTGGTAACTAGCTGATCTGCTGCCTCTCCTCTTGGGAAGCTCTTTTCATTTATCCTGCTGCTGTTTTGCTGTAATAAACTGTAATAAGGTGGCCGAGGCTGCTCCGCTCTGCAGGGAACAGCAGGTAATGAAAGACCGGCCGCCTCCAATAAAGCTCCTCTAACACCCAGCTTACAGCCCATCCAGCCCGGCTCAGCTCAGCCCAGCTCAGCTCGTGCAGCCAGTGTCATTAAGACTCCCACACACCTCCACTTATCAGAGGCACGCCACCGCCGGCAGCCATTACTAAGATCAGATGATGCGAGAGAGAATCAAACCAACTCATCCCTTTAAGAAAGTTTCACTCAGACTAAAGATTTCAGATCAGCAGCTGAACTTCATCTGCAGGACGACACACGAAGAGCTGCAGGAGGCTGACCAACACAGATGATTAACAAATAAAAACACAGAGAATAAATGATTCAGAGTCGCCACCTGGGAGATCTGATGGAGTTCATGTTGATCCTGGTCTTCCCTCATCATGTAAAACATAACACTTTTACTAGATCATGAAAACTGTTGTCACACACTGAGATATGTTGGTTGTTTTAATAAAGTACACGTTTCTATTAAAACAACAAACTCGCTCTGTAAGAAGAACCATCAGAGATGCAGCTTTTCACCTGT
>JBAFTB010000022.1:24461225-24477614 GCA_037177355.1 Melanotaenia trifasciata
TACACCTGCAGTTACACTAAAAACCTGTAGTTACCCTGTACACCTGCAGTTACACTAAAAACCTGTAGTTACCCTGTACACCTGCAGTTACACTAAAAACCTGTAGTTACCCTGTTATTTTGCACTTGGATACATTGGATACCAGAATTTTATTCTGGAACACCTGCAGTTACTCTGGAACACCTGCAGTTACTCTGAACACTTGCAGTTACTCTGGAACACCTGTAGTTACTCTGGACACCTGCAGTTACACTAAAAACCTGTAGTTACCCTGTACACTTGCAGTTACACTAAAAACCTGTAGTTACCCTGTTATTTTGCACTTGGATACATTGGATACCAGAATTTTACTCTGGAACACCTGCAGTTACTCTGAACACTTGCAGTTACTCTGGAACACCTGTAGTTACTCTGGACACCTGTAGTTACTCTGAACACTTGCAGTTACTCTCTAACACCTGCATTTACTCTGGAACAGCTGCAGTTACTCTTGACATCTGCAGTTACCCTGGACACATTCAGTTACCCCGGAATACCCGCAGCTACCCAGGAACATCTGCAGTTACTATGAACATCTGCAGTTACTCTGGACACCTGCAAATATCTGCTGTCATTGTAATGTTTTCATTTCCTGGATTAAAGCTGGGTTTAGATTAACTAAAGAAACAGAAATGTTCCTTTTATCTTTTACACCTTGATCTAACAGTTTAAAGCAACAACTCTCTCAACTCTCCCTTTCTTACTTTCTCAGAAATTCCTGTTTTAGTTGCAGGTCAAGGTTCGTATGGGATAGCTTTCTGACTCAGATCTAGACCCGGACCTAGATCTTGGCCCACCTCTTTAGTGCCCTTTGGTCCAGAGTAAAACTTTTCAGAGTCCATACCTCTGTACATGTCCACCAGGGAGTCCTTGAGCTCCTTGCTAGGGGTCCATGAGGACAAACTGATTCCCTCTGGACTCTTCAGACTGGTTTCACTGGAAAGATAAATTGTGCACATATTTAACACCACCCATACATTTGGAAACCGTGTAATTGTTTTCATTTACTGTGCAATCCAGCTGTCCCCATAACATGTCTTGTGATGTCTGACTATGTGAGTACAAGGTGTAACTGACAACTGCCAACACTTTCCTTGTGTGTAAAGATGCTTGGCCAGTAAAGCTGATTCTGAAACACAGAACAGGGGCCTGTTCCAGAAAATAGGTTATGTTGAAACTGAGTATGTTAACCCTGAGTTGAGGGGAACTGTTTGTTTCCCCCAGAAAGCAAGATAATTTTTGTGTGTTTTTTGAGCTATAAACAACATAGTATTACTTAACTGTGCTGAAAACCACCTATACTGTTGATGAAATCAGTAGCCCTACAGGGTAAAACCAGGATTCATTTTTCATGATGTAGAGACATACTTAGTGCATCTCTACATCACAAGAAAATTTTAAAAACTACACAACCCCTCCCTCCTGATGCAGGTGGGCGGGTCCTCGCCTCCTGCATCATTCTTTCACAGAGTTTCTGATGAAATATTTCTGCAATGGGACGGATTTGTGCTTTTGAGGAGTGTAAAAGTAACACCGGCCTTTATTCTTTACCTGCTGATCCTCATCTGGTGACAGACAGCAGCTGAAATTATAGAAGCAGCAACTTCCAGCAGCAACTTCCAGCAGCTGCCACAACCTTTCGCGAGTCTCCACAGCTTTGCAGAGCTGCTGGAGCTGCTGACAGGCAGCTAACAGCACTAACGGCTCACAGTGATACATTCAGGACCACCTGGTTCATGTGTAGCTGAGGAGATTCAGGAGGGGAAAGTATTCCATCTCAAATGCCGCTCTGCCGCGTATGTGCTTTGTGAATCTCATTTTCTATATTGCCCGAGGCTGCTGAGCTGCTGTCTGTCAATCCTTTTCTACCTGTTTATCCTGACACACCTCCCACTCCAACCCTTGCAGTTTCTGGCATCTTTCAAAATTTGGCAGTAGGTAAAGTTGTGCAACAAGTAGGGGGCGCAGTTACACTTTAATTATATATTGTAGGGTTTAATGTTAAATGTTTTGACTTTAGGGTGGGAGCTCACTGCCCAAATTCATTTACTCACATGGAAAAAGAAGCTTATTTTGCCAATATGTGTTGAATATCTATTGATAAAGAGAGACCCATCATACGATCGCCTAGCCCTACCAGCCGTACATATCCAACATGACACCGTGGATGAGATGACGTCACAGCAAGATTTGTACTTGCGTGTTGTACCTCCTTTCCGGAACAGGCCCCATATGCTCACATCAAGAAAACTGTTGACAGACACACACACACACACACACACACACACACACACACACACACACACACACTGTTTTTAACCTGTTCTTACACACACCTGAGCTTTACACCAGGAGCAAACGGAGCTTAACTCTCATTTGACTCTAAGTCATGATTAACAACAACAAGCTGTTGTCATGGTAACAGAGACCTGAAGAACCTTGATGATCCATTAAAACCAAATCCTCTTCAGACCCAACAGATTACAGATCCCCATCCTGGAAACCTGCATAATTAACTTCCATACTACTAGAACTTGTTACACTGGGAGAACTGGTAGAACTAGTAAAACTGGTTAAGTTTGATCTGTCTGGAGTTGTTTTCTCAGTTACTGTGTTCCAGGTTTTCCTCTGTCCATGGCTGGTTTATGGTGGTAATTTTCAGTCTGTGCTCCAGATGTTTTCAGTTGTGTCTTTCCTTCTGTTTAAACATCTGATTTCCTCCATCTTTCTCCGGTGCCTTTGGGTTCTGCCTCTTCATCTCCTGCTGAATACTACCACCACATAGCAGCCATGGACAGAGGAAAGCCTGGAGCACAGGTACTGTGGGACTAACTGCTAACAAGAGATAGACTCTACAAAATTAAACAAGAAAAACAGAAAACGTTAAGACACCAGAACCCACAGACCACAACAGGTGTGACTATGATGTACACAAATTACCTGAGAAATGATCAGATTTCTACTAGCAAGTTCTTCTCTATTGGAAATTATTATATAGACAATTTTACACCTCACAACACCCCCCTTTGGAACTACAGATACACCCATGTTAGAAATCACTGAAGGAATCTGGCCTGTCTCCCTCCTAGATGACTCAATGATCGAGATTTCGCTAGAAAATTCAACTTTCACTGCCCAACCAGAGTATATAGCAGAGTGACAAAAAGAAAAATAATAATTCAACACATCATAAATTATATCTACTTTAACAATAACTTTGTCCCAGACTGATATTGGACATCCATCCTACATCAGGTGGCAATCATTACAAAAAAGTACAGAATTATATTAATGATAAACACATTAAAGGGTTAAAAACAGCAGCATGGGGAGGAAACAACACAATTCATACTAGCAGTACTAAAAACAGGACGACCGGATAAAAACATCCACAAAGGAATTCTAAAATGTCAAAAGTAAAAAGAAAGGATGCATTTAAAATGGAATAAAAAAATCTCTGAACTCCGAAGGAGGTTGGAGCAGATTGGTAAGCAGTGTGATGGATGAAGGAAAGTTTATAACCATCCTTCAGGTCTGAAAGATCTATATTATCTTCCAGGTGATAGGAATTCCTTCTTCGAGAGAAGGAATGCAAGATTCTTGAGGCCTGACTGAGCAGCTTGTTCAGAAGCATCACTCAGTGATTTTAATTCCTTGTTTCTGGACACTTTGAAAGGAAGTGAAACTTAACTATGGAGCTTGGATTTGTTCTGGTTTCTTAGCGAACCAAACCAGCAGCATTTCTGTACCTGAAGATGCTCTCAGATAACAGAGTAAATGTAGGTCAGGATTTGTGTTTGTAGATATCGGGGTGTTTCCCTATCTTTAATCAAGAGTGTGATCGCTTAATTTGAAAACAAGATTTCTTGTTTTCACGCTCACATATTTTGCTCTCACTCAAAACTCTTCTTACAATAAAAAAGTCCCTTCTTCCTCTCAAAACTCTGCTCCTCTTCGCAGGTTTAGGGTTGCAGGTTCAAACCTCCAGCACACAGACTTGGTCTCTTTCCTTCACACTCACACAGGCTCTGCTCTCTTGGATGTTTTTCCTCTCTCTTGGCTGCTGAATGAGCTGTCTGTCAAACGTTCTCCAATAGAAGACTAGATAAATGCTGACTGAGCAAATAGTTTCCACCTTCTTCAGGGTGCGCTTGTTTTACCTAAAGGTGTCATCACCTGGTCTTTTCATGTAGCCACTGTCCTCTAAAGGCAGAATTATACGTTACAATACGTAACCAACGTTCTATTGTGTATAGGCTAATCGTTTTTGGGTGAAAGGCGAAGCAGGATGTAGTCTATGCCTCACTGGGTCCCTACAGTACCACGAGCACAAACGCACCTGCATGTAATAACCCAGAAATGTCCAGTGGCTGTGTCATGCGTAATGGCGCAGCATGGTGGCCCTGTAGAGAAGAGCAGCAGAGAGGAGGTTCTGCATCAGGACGAGGCTGGACAATGAAACGGCTCCTGCTGCGAAAAACCCCACAATGAAGGTCCAAACGTGAGTGAAGTGGGGACAAGAGAAGCACCAAATTCACTCCAGTAAAACACCCAAGACAGAATGGCTCAGAGAGAAGCCGGAGACATCCCACAGATAAAAATGAATAAAAGGGCATGGTGAAGACCATGAAGCTGCTTACAAATTTCCTCCACTGACATTCCCCCATACAGAGCTGTGGAGGAAGAAATCCCTCTGGAGGAATGAGAGTTTTGAGACCCTTTGGAGGATCATAAGCTTGGGAGATGGCTTCACGCAGCCAGTAAGACAAGCGCTGAGCAGACAGGGGCTGACCCAAAGTGCTCCCTCCATAGCAGCAAGACGTAGTAAGACAGCGCGCACACTGGGCACAACAAATAAGATTTCGCTGCCTCCTCTGACCCGTGGGGAGGAGGATAAAAAAAACATTCAGTGGGATCACTCTGGATATGAAAGAACTGACAATGTTTTTAGGAGTGAAAGCTGGGTTAGGACGCAGTACAGCTGTACTACAGGGGCCATCACCCTGGATCCTGAGGCAGGAAGGAGCCACAGTGAGGGCTGATAAATCACTGACTCTTAGCAGACGTCAGCGCCAGCAGCAGAGCTGTCTTCATAGACAGAAACCTTAGTGGAACTTCAGTTAAAGGCTGAAACGGGGCTTTAATAAGCGCATGTAAAACCAGCGGTAAATCCCACTGAGGTGTTAGAGCGCGTGTCACAGGCCTCATGTGCAGCAGCCCAAGGGGCACGACCATGTGACCTGCTGACATCATGCCTAGCAACCACATGACTGACAGGGCTGTTACCATGCTGTCAGCTCTGTGGCTCTCTGCTGAGACAGCCGCGTTCTCATTGTGATCAAGCTCAATTCCACTCCCAGATAGACTATGGTCTGAGATGGGAGTGGGGAGCTCTTCTCCCAGTTTATGGAGAAGCCCAAGCTCGACAGATGCATCACCAGTTTCCATGTCTGCACCGCTGCTTTGTCTCTGGATCGGGCCAGCAGAAGCAGGTTGTTCAGATAAGAAAGGACTCTTATTCCTGCAGAGCGTAAAGGCTGCAGCGCTGTCTCCACGCACAGAGAACGTGCGTGGGGCAAGAGAGTAACCAAACGGCAGATGGTGGTACTGATACTGGTTCCCCTGAAAGGAGAAACGCAGGAATTTCCTGTTTCTGAACGATTGGGATGTGAAAGTATGAGTCTCTCAGGTCGATGGAGGTGAACTAATCGCCCCTGTGAACGCAGCTCAACATGTCTGATCGTCAGCATGTGAAAGGATCTCGTGGTTATCGATTTGTTGAACAGTGATGGGTCTCATCCCGCCCGTCTTCTTGGGAACCAGGACTTAATGGGAGTAAGAGCCCAGATTTTCCTCCCCTCGAGGAACTCTGGAGATCACATCCTTCACCAGAAGTTCCTGCAGCTCTGTCTGGAGAGCAATGCACTGTTCGGGGGATGACAGCACAGTTTCTAGGATTCTGCTGAACCGCGGGGGGGTCGATGCAAACTGCAGCGTGTACCGTGGCTGATCAGTCCGTCCATCCATTTGTCTAGGGGACATATGTGCCACCATTCCGAGCAGCGCTCTGAAAGCGGTCGTGCATGTGCCATTTGTGCCATCGTGTGACGTGCTACATGCTTCCTAAACTTTTCAGCTTCATCTGAGGTTCTCAGCATATGTTCAAGGAGGGACTGGAAGTGAGGTCCGAACAGTCCGTCCAGACTGATGGGACCCTCGAGAAGCTCTTTTTTGACTTCTTCCAGGACAGAGGATGACAGGTGGTAACGTTTCTGTGTATCATCTGCTGCCAAGCCGCGATACGGCCGGGCTGTGGTCACAGCCGTAGCCGCGTAGAGGTTTAAGATGGTGCTGGCCGCATTGGCAATATCTTCGGCCCGGTCTGGAAGCAGATTGGGTTCCTCCGCCAGCTCAGTAATGCTGTAGGCTAGCAGCGCAATGTTGTTAGCCGCCGCTGAGGCCTGAAAAGCACACTGATGCGGCTGGTCGGATAAGCAAATGGTGTGCTGGTCCTTGGCAGAGAGAGGACAGGGCCGTCATCCGACGTGCCGTGTTGTTTTGACGCCAAAGACGGAAGACAGGCTAGCCTCCAACAGTGGGACGGGTGGAAAGCCCTATTCGGAGAAACTGTCCACCCTGGTGATTGGAGTGTAGGTGGAGACAGGAGCCCTAAGCTTCCGTGGTTCAGCTGCTGCACCAGACTGGTAAGCTTTAATGGCCAGGAAGCGAGGCCAGATCAGGTCATGGCGGCCAGAATATTTCGAAGAGAATTTTCCTGCCATGTCGTCTGGTGAAGGTGGTGCCTGCGCTGAAGGAACAGTGAGGTTCTTGAAGGCTGCAGCTTTCTCCATGATGCTGTTGAGCTCCTGCAGCAACGCGCCAATGGCTGGCAGTGAGGTGGAGGCTGATAGGGGAACCCTGGAAGCCTGGTGCTCGCTGTCCACCTCCTGTAAGCGTGCCCTCTCAGACCCTTCCAGCCAGCGTTGAAGATGTCCACCGCAGTGTCCAGGTCGTATTCTGGTGCAGGGAAAACATCCTCGGCCGTAGCAGTGAAGAAGTCCACCCTGCGTTGTTTCTCCTCCAGGGGAAGAAAGGCAGGAAGCCTGGGGGGTCAATGCCAAGCCGGCATGGTGAGCGCCGAGGCAGCCTTCGCATTTCCCGTGGAGGTCGGTGCTGAGGATGTAGCTGGTCTGGCAGACTGGGCACTGGTGGACATGATGAAGACAATCGTGGATCAGGAATCAGTTCTGCTAGCATGCGTAGCTGAAGAAAAATGGGAGCCGATTGTCCTGTCTCGTCCTAATTAATACTCGAGGCCGAGGTGGGGTCCACCCAGCAGGCGGGTGTGGACTAAAGATTTCAGTACTGCGCGTGCGCCTGGAGGGCTATACCCAATAGCGATGAGCCTTAAAGGGCGAAGCCTATACGAAATAGAACCGTAGTGCAACCATAAAGGAGGGGTTAGCGTCTTTAAATATTTTTTTGAAAACTTTAACAAAAAAATAAGTCAAACATGGAGCTTGTTCTGACCCTTTTCTGATAAACAACTTTGTCTCATGAAAATTCATGCAAGCTTTTGACTAATGAGATGCACGCTGATTGGTCACAGGGAGGCCAAAAGGGTGGGGGGGCATTGCATGCACAGTGCGTCCAACTCCAAAAAATCAACAGTTTAGTACCTGACTGAGCGAGCGAACCTGACTGAGCAGCAGCTTACGAAATTCAGCCATGTTTGAACCAGACTCAAAGCCTGAGAGTGAAGATACCAAAATGGTGGAATAAACATGTTTACAGCAAAATGTTTACAAAGATTCACGTGGCAGAGCACTTCACCCCACTTATAAGAAAACACGGGGCTCATTTGTACATTTCAGGGGGTTAAACTTTTAGGCTCATCCCTTAGCATTAGTGTTAGCATGAGCTGCGTCAGTAGTAAAGCATGACTTTATATCATTATATCATTCCACGCCTAGAATATGACTTTAGACATGGAAGAAGGGCTAGCTTATACAAATAGCCTCCTATGATGATGAAATCCCAGGAGCAAATTAAAATCTGCTGCTGTGAACAAACTGCCCAGACAGAAAAACTAGACAGTCTTCAAAAGAAAGGCTTTCAGGGAAGTTAACACTTCAGTCCAACACCAATACACGTTTTAACTTGAAAAAAAGTACCATTTCTGGGAGATGACTCCTTTAACACAGTTTAAAAAAAAAAAAAAAAAAAAAACTTTCAGCAAACCTTTCTTCAGACTTCAGCAAGTTAGTTCCAGATAAACTATTTTTTATTATCTAGTGGTGGCAGAATCATTGTAAAAGGAGTTTATTACCAGAACCGATGTTTAAACTTACATAAACTTTACCGCAGCCATGTTTGGTATGTTCCCCCTGCACAACCTCATCTCTATGATCTGATAATAAAACACCTTAAACTGAAGAAAAAAATGAACGTATTGGGACCACAAATACACAGTTCATCATATCTCATTTATAAAAAACTATTTATTACAAAAAAAAAACATTGTTCATTTTTGGTTTAGTAAAAGGACCCCCAAATAATTAATAAATAAATAAAAAGAATATATCAAAAGAAACTCGACGTCTTTCCAGCCCAGTTTTACACCCAGATAAATATTTTATATTATTAAATATAAATACTAAATATATTATTCAAGCCATCATATCTCTGGTTTCCATCAGCGTAAAACAAAAACTGGGAGCAAGTTCACCTGCAGCTGCAGGTGAGCTGGTTTTATGTTGCACAACATGAAGATGTCATGTGATCTGATCACAACGTCTCTGTGGCATCATCTCGATAAGCTCCTACAACATCACATTTACTTCCATTCAGAGTTGCAATAATTTTTCTCCAAGATCTGGATGATGGAAGAGTTGGACCTCTGAACACAGACCTGAACCTAGACCTGGCCAACTGCAGCAACCCCAGATCATAGACTGCCTCTAGAGTCTTGTACAGAAGATACTAGACATGATAGCTGCATCACTTCACCCTCCTCTCTTCTTACCCTGATGCTCCTAATAATTCTGGAACAGGGCAAATCTGGATTCAGACCACATGACCATCTTCCATTACTCCAGAGTCCAGTCTTTATCCTCCCTAGCAACCTTTCTCCAGTTAGCCTTGCTGATTAGTGGTTTTCTGCTTGATGCCAGTAAGCTGACCCTCCTTAAACAGGTGAACATCTTTTTCATCTGTCTTTCCACATGTTTAAGAAATGAGATGCTGCTCACTGCATCAGTTGGGGTAAATAACTTGTTGCAGCTGGAAAATCATCATCTGCTCAGTTAAATCCAGGTGGTGACTTTGGACGAGCAATCCCATAAAAGTCACAAAAGTAATAAAAAATATATTTGATCTATTTAATTTTTTCCTTTACTATGGGCATTTGTTTGTTCAGATTAAAAGTAAATCTTATCTGATCGTGTCCAGCACTTGCAGCACTATATTCTCTATGTACAGCATTTAATTTTTCCTTTAAAACTCATCTGCCAAACGTTTGTCCATGCAGCTTAATAAAAACAAATAAAGAAAAAGATCAGGTTTCTGATGTTCTTACTCGAGTTGCTGCTGCAGCTCACAGATCTTCCTCTTGGCTCTCTGTACAGCAAACTGAACATCCACAGATCTGCTGCTAGACGCCATCATCACACCTTCAGCTTCCTGACACACAGGTGACATCTCCATGGCAACCATTACATCAGCTCACATGCTACACAATCAGTAGGTTAAATATTGATGAGCTGACAGGATCAGGTGACCCCGCAGCAGTCATGTGACTCCAATGTCCTCTTCGAGGTCAATGACATCAGATTTAGATCATTTCCTGAGATGTCATCACATGACAGCTGTTCTGATTAGACAGAATCACACTCAAAGAAAACAAAGGAGCCACCAATTGATTAATCACCTCCGTTTATTGATAACTGAGTTAAATCTGGTGAGTCTCAAAGTCCTGCAGCAGTTTGTCCAGGAGGACAACGTCCACTCGATGCTTCATGACAAACCGGCCATTCAGATGGAATACAGGTATGTCCCACCTATACCTGTCCCACCACAGCCTATTCTCTGGAAGACTGATGTCCACCTGCTGCAGGATGAACTGGAGGACACAGAAACAGACGTCTGAGACTCACAGAACAAATACTGATCATGTGTCTGACCTGATTCTGTTCAGGTCATCCAGGTTGGTCTTCATCATCACAGAAAAACCATAAACCGGAGCTAACAAGTCATTCACATCTTTAAATCAGTCACTGATGGAAAAAAATGGACTGTTACCATGGTTACAGTAACATTAGTGTTACTGACAATGAAACGTGGAGCGCTATTATGACTAATCGGACTGAGGTCCTGTTTACACATAAAACCTCAAACTTTTCCCTTTGCATATTAGAACAAGCAGCATTTACACATCAGCAGAATGGAAGTTTCTCCATGCAGATGGAAACGTGACAGGAATGATGTAGTATTCATGCCAGGCCTCTAGAGGGAGGTAAAACTCTCCTACAGTAATGTGTGAACAAAGTCCTCATCAGACCAGAAGAAGAGAGGTGTACTGACTATCTGACACATGAAATCCCTGTAGGTTTTATTTTTAGAGACAGAATAACTTAAAAATATTCAGCAGAACTAACAAAAAACACAGGTCGGCCATTGTTTCTGTTGTGCTGTTCGCAGGTGTGAAGAAGACCTGACGTGACCAACATCATCATTGCCAAAAGATCCCAGTTTACATTTATATGGACAAGATTCACCTTCTGTTTCAGAAAAATTCCTGTCTGGAGCCCATTCCAGACACCGTTACCGTGGAAACGAGAGGCCAAAACTCACAACACTTATGTTTTACTGTTTCAGCGTCTCCTTGTAAATGGTATGGGACAGATCAGTACAGGGCGACTCGGTACAGGATGGCTTGTTACGGGAACGCTCGGTACAGACTACAGGATGGTTCAGAAGGGTACAACTAAGTACAGGACAGCTTATTAGGGATGGCTCAGTTTAGGACGGCTCATTTCAACCTTTCAGCCGATGATCAATAATCCAGAACTTTTCCTTTCTAAAGATGAAAGTTGTTGTAGACCCTCAGGTCCTGATGAAAGACCGCTCCTCTTACATCATGTTAAAAGATGTGTTTGGTAATATGTGAGGTTTATCTCACCCTGTGTCTGAACGGCTGCAGCAGCTCTTTAGCGTCATCACACAGAGGACACGGATCCTACAGAAAGACAGTTTTTAGTCCTCCACATACCACAACGATGCATGCATCATGGCGGTCTGGGTCGGTGGGGCCGTTACCTTGGTGAACAGAGTCAGAGTCGGTAAAGTTTTGGTTGACAACAGCCTGAGAAGCTGCAGAGTTGAAGGTCCACGCAAAGTCCTGAGCACAAACATCTGAGAACACAAACAAACAATCACTGAACTCCAGCAGCCAATCACAAAACAGGGTGACTCGTCCTCACAGGCAGCGGACAAATCACATGCAGGAGGCGGGGTTATTATGGTGAACACACGATAAATGGTGGCCATGATGTTCAGTGGAGCCAAACCTAGAGCCAGACCTAGACCCTGACCTAGAGCCGGAGCCGGAACCAAACCTCGAATTGGAACACGAAATGGCCTTTGAACCAGATTTGGAACCAGACCTGGAATTGCTAACATACCTGGAACCACACATAGTGCTCAGGCACTAGAAACAACAAGGAATTGGAATGAGACCTGGACCTGGCTTGAACCAGACCCAAAACCAAACCTGAATCTGGAACTGGCCAGGAACTGGCCTGGAACCAGACTTAGAACCAGATCTGATGCTGGATCTAGAATCAGACCTGGAATTGGAACGGAAGCCTGACCCGGAACCAGACCGGAAGTCAAACCTTGAGCCAGACCGTGAACCAGACATGTACCGGATTTTGAACCAGACCTGGAACTAAACCTCGATTTGAGACCTGGAACCAGACCCAAAACCAAACCTGGATCTGGAACTAGGATTGAATCAGACCTGGGGCCATAAAAACAGATCTACTGTGCTGATAGTTTTTTTCCATTGTCATCAGACCGTTTCTGCTTCTCAAGTGGTTCAGGAGTCCAACAGAGTCCTGCTGGGTCAGCATAAACACAGCTATGGTGCTGCATGGAGTCTACCATGAAAACTGGAGGAGGTGTACCCTACTACTCAGGTCTGATGTCCTGGATATTTTAGGCTACTTATCAACATAACCAGGTAATCTCCTGGTTATCTGGTTTAACTAATGCGGATCTAGTTATGATGCTGGTAATAAACTTTGTCAGCCAACTCTGGACATGAAGCTGGTGACGGCTGAAGAGAACCAGTTTCGTTATTGTGAAAATCCTGGTCCAGACCTGAACCCCACTGAGAATCTTTGGGATGTGCTGGAAGTCCGACTCTCCCATCATCACTACAAGTTCTTGGGAAAAAAAAAAAATCATGCAACTCTGGACAGAGGTCCAGAGGTGTGCAACATCATATCATTCACAATAATACTGGTAGATTTTATTGACACCAACAGAAAATGTAATATATCACATGACCACGCATTTCTGCCGCAATTACATCATTTAACTGCACCTGAACCTATACAGCACAGGTAAGCTCAGCTGAGCGAATAAACAATGAAACATGCTAGAGCAAAACAAAAAACAGTGATAAAACACAACAAAAAAAAAAGATTTTTATTAAAATAATTCTGGTAGAATATGCTCTGCTATTTAGTCACGTACTGAATGAACACTTTTAATGATATTTAATGATATGATATTCTTCTATCATGCGCTTCTGGTGACTGTGGGGTTCTTATTCTACTGGATTTAACTTTGACACTGTTGACCACGGTATTTTAATCTCGCGTTCGGAACATTGTGTCGGCATAAAAGATGTGGCTCTGGAATGGTTTAAAGACTGAACCTTCTCAGTTCATCTAGGAAATTATGAGTCCTCCTGTGCTCCACTGTTACATGGTGTCCCACAGGGATCCATTTTGGGCATCTCCATTCACTGTCATTCAGACTGCCAGATATATCTTCCACTTAAAAAGAAGATCGGGCTTTCCGTGAATTCTCTACAAGTATATTTGAAGGACAGTAAATCTTGAATGGCACTGAACTTTCTCTAATGATTCCAAAACAGAGGTGATGGTGTTTGGACCCAGTTCTGCTGGTGTTCCTCTTGTAGATCGGCTCATTTGAAATCATTTTGCAAGCCAGACATGTACATCAGGGTTTTAACATGAACTAAAGCTTGAAAGCTAGATTCTGTCATTTATTAGGTCCAGGTCTCGGGCTCTCAGGTGGGCTGACCAACTCCTCCTGAGTGTGCCCAGGACTAGCCAAAAGCTCAGAAGGGACCAGGCCTTTGCGGTGGCAGCACCTAAACTGTGGAAGGAGCTGCCTTTAAAACATTAAAGTGGCGTCCTCTATATCTGCTTTTAAATTTCTTCTTAAGACCCATCTGCTCACCTTGGCTTTTAGTAGAGAGGGATATGTTTACATTTAAATGTGATTTTATTTTGATGTTATTTTAGTTTAATTATTTTATTTAAAAGTATTAAAATTTTAATGTCTATCATATGCAGTTTGCTTTAATAGTTTGCAGTTACTTTAATAGTGTTGAATGTGTGCACATTGTAGCACTTTGCTCAACTTTGTTTTTAAAGTGCATTATAAATAAAGTTGCAGCTGAAGTTGCGCATATTCCGAAAGATACTTACGTATGTACTGAGATTTTCTGTTTATTTTATTGTCAATTATCACACCAAGAAAGTCATGCCCAGAAAGTCTTCCAATGTTTAAACTGTTTGTGCCTGTCCAAGTCTATTTACCAAATATCACTGGTTTACGTTAAATTCTTGTTGTCAAACCAGCATTTTAATTTGCCCATTTCTGACTCAACCATCACCACAAGATCCTTTAAGTTTCTAAACAATAGAAAATAAATGCATCATCTGCAAAAAGCTGTATTTTTAATATTTTAGAAAAATAGCAAAAAATCATGAAGCGCTTTGGAACCAATACTGACCCCTAGGGGCCACCGCAGGTAATGCCCAACCACGATAACAGCTGTTTGTCCGATTTAAACGATTGTTTTCCACCTTTTAAATTACTTTTCACCTACGGGTTCTGGTTCTGGAAAACTAGAATATGTGTAGGCTACAGACAGAAACCCGCAGTTCTGGTTCTTCAAACACGACCAGAACCACTTTAAAGAGACAATACCTTCAGATTGTGTCACGTATTTAGGCTTTTCATCTCTGACTTCGGAACCAGAACCAGACCAGAGCGTTTCACTGCTTCATTCCTCTTAGAGTTATTCAGTAGAAGCTTAGCTCGGACACTCCAGAAGCACCACCGGTTCGCCACATTACAGACACTGGAAAAACTCACCGAGTCCCACCGCGAAGTCCCTTTTCTTTTATCCGGTACCAGAACTTCAAGTTGAGTTTGATGGAAGTTACAGACCGAAACTGAACGACCGCAAATTTTCCTAAAACTTATCTTCCTTTTTCTACTATCATCTACTCCTCTTTCTTCTTCTGCCGCTGTTTCCGTTTTCTTATCCGGTTTGAACCGAGCGGAGAAGCCGCTGGCTCCCTGGACTCGCGCCCCCTGCCAGTGTTGGGCTGAAATAAGCACAGATTCACATGAAGTGTGTGGTCATGTCATTTATGAAGGTGTGTGTTTATGAGGATTTCTGTGGACAAGTTTATGCGGGTGTGTGTGGCCATGTTGTTTAAGCACGTGTCTCTGTGTGTGAACACGTTTATGTTGGTGTACAGGTGTGTGAGTGGTCATGTTGTTTACACAGGTGTGTGTGGGAACATGTTCATGTGTGTTGACATGTTTAAGCTCGTGCGTGAATATGTTTACGCAGATGTGTGTGTGGACATGTTCTTTATGTAGGTGTGTGTGTGGTCATGTTGTTTACATAGGTGTGTGTGTGTGGATATGTTGTTTATGCAGTGACATCTCTGGATGTCCTGATCGGGTCAACAAGCCAAACACCAGAAAAACCGCTTTGTTTTCTTTATTTTTACACTTCAACATTCAAACTGTGCAAATGAATCAGAAAAGTCGGGTGAATTCTGGGGACTGGGACTCTACTGGTTTATGTGTCCGTTTCTTCTGAATCACAGCCCCTTTCAACTGGTTTTATTCCTTTGAATTTGGGGATGTTCTGGTTTGGTTCAGGTCAGGTCCTGTGGACTGTGGACCCTGGTAGACTTTGGTTTGCTATCACCGGCTCATCAGCCACATCGCAAACTTCAACTTGTTACTGAAAGATGCTGTGTGATCCTGATAAACACAAACATGTCTCAGTGTTTTCTTTCCTTCAACAGATTTTACACCAAACCGGTTTAGAACCAATGCTGAAACCCAAAATCTGCTCCCAAAGAGTACAGGTAGTCCTTAATAAACACCAAATTCTGTTGAAAATACCTGAACCTGCACCTAGAAAACAGCATCAGCACGACTTAAGAGGATCAACACTTGTCCTTACCAGTCAGATATGACTTTCAGAGTCACCAATTTGGAACCAGGTGGTCTGACTTGAACTGGTCAGAGACCAGTTAGGCTGTTAGGAAAAAACCTAGTGTGTGAACGCAACAAGCTAGTGTAACGTTAGTTATACTGACAAAAACCAGGAAGTGGAGTCTCCAAGGCTCCTCCAAGCTTGTCCATATGGATTTTCCGCCTGGTTCTGCTCTTCTGTTCTGATGTGAAGTGGATTTCTGCAGGTTCTCAGTGATTTTCCGGTGAATTCCTGGTGAGTTTTCAGTGGATTCACAGTCTCCTCTGTGACCTTGGCAGATCTCCCAGCATGCCTCAGTAAAAGACACAAAGTCAGGTTTGATGCACAGCATCAGTAATGAACAGCATCCTCACTGCTGTGGTCATGTTGGCCCTCAGCAACGTCACCACTGTGATGTCATGACAATGCAGATCCATTCACATTCACACACGCGCGCGCACACACACACACACACACACACACACAGACACACATCTGCAGTCCACCAAACAATTTGAAGAGGATGTGCTCCCCCCCTCTTAGGTGCTTTAAGGTTGACTCTGGCTGCTTCTGTCCCTCCTGTCAGGGTTACTGTCAGCTCCACGAGCCTCCATCATCCTTCCCATCATCTTTTTATCTGCTGGGCGTGCACTGATGAACTGATCTCAGACCAGCGAGATTACGATGTCAAGGGTCAGGAAGGTCAGAGGTATCCACGGTAACCTGCCAATCAAACCAAGCAGCACAGACATCAGATGATCTCATCATTGTACACATTGGTACATACATACATGTATATGTATACA
>JBAFTB010000022.1:24477714-24495651 GCA_037177355.1 Melanotaenia trifasciata
ATAAAGAAAACTCTTTGAATGAGAAGGTGTGTCCAAACTTTTGGTCTGTACTGTATATATATATATATATATATATAAAAAACCATCAATTCTCTATGATTATCCAGGGTCAGGTTGCAGGAACAGCAGCCTAAACAGACCCAGACTTCCCTCTCCCCAGCTACTTCATCAAGCTCCCCCAGGAGAATCCTGAGGTGTTTCCAGGCCAGCCGAAAGACATAGTCCCTCCAGCATGTCCTGAGTCTTCCCTGGGGTCTCCTCCCAGTGGGACATGCCCGGAAAACCTTACCAGGGAGGCGTCCACACCCTCTAGATGTGCAGCAGCAGCAGTTCTACTCCAATCTCTTAGCTCTGAACTTCTCATCCTATCTCTAAGTAAGAGTCCAACAACTTTAAGGAGAAAACTCATTTCGGCTGTTTGTATTCATAATCTCCTTGTTTCGGTCACTATCTATAGCTAGTGGCCATAGGAACGTAGATCAACCAGTAAATTGAGAGCTTCTCATTTCAGCTCAACTCCTTCCTTACCATGATAGACCAATGCAGACTCCACATCACTGTAGATGCTGCACCGATCCACTTTTGGATATCCCACTCCATTTTTCCCTTACTCAGGAACAAGACCCCAACACACCTGAACTCCTCGACCTGGGGCAGTATCTCATTTCCAACCCAGAGAGGACACTCCAGCCCTTTCTGGCTGAGGACCATAGTGTCAGATTTAAAGGTGCTGATTCTCACTCCAACCACTTCACAATCGGTTGTGAATCGCTCCAGTGGGAGTTGGAGAACACGGCCCGATGAAGCCAACAGAATCACACCATCTGCTAAAAACAGGGACCCAATCCTGAGACCACCAAACTGGATCCCCTTAACATCTTGGCTGATCCCAGAAATTCTGTCCGTAAAAGTTATACAGAATCAGTGACAAAGGGCAGCCTTGGAGGAGTCCAGCCCTTACTGGAAACAAATTCAACTTACTGCCGGCTGGACAGCTCGTACAAGGGGGTCCAGAACTCCATACTCGCAGAGCACCCCACACAAGACTATGGGTAACACAGTCAATGCTGTCTTGAAGTCCACAAAACACATGTAGGCTGGTTGGGTGAACTCCCATGCTCCAGGAAAAAAAAGGGAACCACGACCTCAGTCTGCCAGTTCAGAGGCTGTGTTCTTAACATCCATGTGACATTAAAGAGGCATGTAAACAGAAACAGTACCACAACATCCAGAGATTGGAGGAACTGCCGGCGGATCTCGTCTACCCCCGGGTCCTGCCATCAAGGAGCATTTTAAACACCTTGGCAACCTCAGCCTCCAAGTCCCCCGACTCCAATTCCTCATCCGAAGACATGTTGTGGGATTGAGGAGGTCTTAAAATTATTGCCACCACCAACCCACAATGTCGAGATCACCAGCACGCCATCCCCACTGTACACAATGTTGATGGTGCACTTCTTCCCCCTCTGCTGCCGAATGGTGGACCAGAATCTTAATTAAAAGGCTAAAATACATTATACTAGGAGGTAAAATACGAGAAGGAGCTGATCTGCAGACATCAGTGCCCGTGATGGAGTGTATAGGTCAAGTAGGTCAGGTATGTAAGTGGGTGCCAGTCAGTTTAACGATTTAAAAAAAGTAAAATATTAAAATGAATTTTAAAATTGACAAGCAGCTAATGTAGTGATGTCTGGCTGGGGGTGATATGTTATCGCCATGCACGATGTAGGGACGATAAAAGACTTTACCTTCTTGAGAGGGAGGGGATTGCCTAATATGTTTGGAAAACAGCAGAACATTACAGTACTCCTAACAAGATGTAATAAAAGCATGAATCACACATTCGAGATAAGATTCCTTCAGGCATCCCTCACAGCCAATTCCTACCAATGGGTTCGGGGATTACCAGTAGGTCCGAATAATTAATTGTTTTTAAATCAAAATCACAATTGAAAACATTACAATAAGCAAATGTCCATTGTTTTACAAATCCACTCACTTCTGTCGTAATTCCATGTCCAAGTAATTTAAACTAGGGCAGCAAAACGGCCTTTTTTTGAGAGCTAATAAGCGTGTCCAGCCAGAGTTTAAGAATAGTCCGGGAGGGGGGCGGGAGGCAGCTGCAGTGCGGAATGGATAGAGTAATTGGATGTTTGTGCAAAACTGGGGAGAAAGTGTGGGTGAATCTCGGATGGGCTTCGCACCCGTGGGGGATGAGAGGCTACGTGTTTAAATTAAACATGATATCAAAGCAACACTTAGCTGTGAAGTCGCGTCCTCAGTCCCTCATCATCAAACACTCCATCCAAGGACTCCAAAAAGGGTGGGTACTCTGAACTGCGGTATGGTGCGTAGTCACAAACAGTCAGGATCCATCCCCCCACCCTAGGTGGAGGGAGGCTACATTACTATCTACCTGGATAAACCCCAATACAGGCACTATGCTGGGGGCAATGAGCATGCACTCTGCATCTCACTGGGAGCAACTCCACAGTGGAACAGAGTCCACCCCTTCTCAAGGACACCGGTTCCAGAGCCCAAGCCTTGCATTGAGGTGAATCCAGCTATGTCTAGGTGGAATCTTTTGACCTCATGCACCACCTTAGGCTCCTTCTCCACCAGAGAGGTGACGTTCCATGTTCCTAGAGCTAGCTTCTGCAAATGAGGATCCGGATGACAGGATCCCCACCTTCAACCACTGCTAAGCTCACATCATATCCGAGCCCCATGGCCACCCCACAGGGGGTGAACCCATGTTATCTCTTCCGGCTGAGCACCACCGGGCCCCATGGTGCTTGCCGCAGAGCCCACTTCTAGGCTTGACTCCAGATGGGGGTCCTGGTGATCTGGTGAGGAACAACTGGCTCTAATGAATGAAGGTCACTTGAGCTGCAATTTGTCTGGTCCTTCACCCAGAATCCTGTTTGCCTTGGTGATCCAACTAGGGGCAAGAATCTCCTGATAGGATCACTGGCACACACAAACCCCTCCACTGTGGTAAAGTGGCAGCTCAACGAGGGCGACCTTCCTGTAACCACATTACTTTCAGTGAAAACTAGAGAATAGCAGCCCTATTCTTTTTGGAATTAGTCAAGTAATCCTAGGAATGAGTAAAGTAGTCCTAAAAATGAGTAAAGTAGTCCAATAAATTAGTAAAGTAATGTCTGATTAGGAACTGTGCTATAGTAGAATATATCTTAAGGATTGCCCGATGTTGATGGTGGACACCTTTTTAAAGGTCAGAGTCAGGAGAATCCAGGGATGGCCCCCAAACTCAGCTGACAAACACCAGAGGGAAAGAGAATACTATGATTATATGAAACCCCCTTCATCTCCATCGAAACCAGCAGGACCTCATGATTAATTTCAAACAAAGGCAGAGTCATAGGAGAACACATTGAGTTTTGTTTAGAGCTGGAATAAAAATTTTTCCACAAATCAGCAAAAGTAAGAGATGATTTCTGATTCAAGCTGCTAGTTTCTAGAGTTCTTGTTTCACAGATAGACATCTTTGTAATCAGCAGAGTGTCTGTTTTTATATGACATCTCGCTTGTATGGTTTGTTTAAAGTGGAAAAATGAGCAGAAGCTCTGAAGTGGACAGTGCTGTTCTGTTTTTCTAACATCCCCATTTAATTGTTTGGGCTTTGAACTGTCTTTGGTTTGGATGCCAATGCTTGGTAGAGTCTTTTAGCCGAGTTCCTCCTCAGCTTTTTGGTATGCTACATGTTAAGATTGCTGCTTCCTGGTGTTTACAAAGATCTTCTGGACTGTAGGGATCTCATGCAGCCCCTTGTACAAACGGATGTAGTCAAAAAGAGGTTAAATAAACTGAATAAATGAATCAATCATCTTAGATACTTAGCATCTGCTCCCACCTTGATGAATATGGTGTCGTCCTTGATGTAGCTGCCATTCTCCAGGATGCTCTGAGATACGAACAGAGGACAGCCGGAGGCAATGTTCATTTCTGCTGCAGGACGCCTGAAGCTGCTGCTGTTTGGGTCGGGTTTAAAGGCGTCGCCCAGGTGTTTTCTGGTGGGACCCTGGTCCATCAGCATCAGAGTCACCTGAACACAGAGACCAGACTAGTGTAAAACCCTGGTTTTCCTGCATACTCCTGAAGATCAGCAGGAAGCAGACGGTACCTTTTGTTTAAAGGGCCAGGGCAGAAGGGCGTCATACTCGCCCCTCATCACCACAAAGAACAGAGACAGGTGCGTCCCCTTGCCCATCCCGTCGCCGTTCAGATAAACTCGAGCACACATCTTGTATCCAAAGTATCCGGTGTAAAACGGCTGTGAGTAAAGGGACAGTGTCTTCCCCGCCACTGCGTCCTGTTTCCGTCTCTTGTAATCCCGGATCTTCCAGATTAGAGTCCCATTGTAGCTCGCTGTCTCCAGCACCTGGAAACGCAGGTCCATGTCAGCCAATCGGATCTCGTGCACACTGAGCATGTCATCGTGCCGTTTCAGCTGAGCTTCCAGGGATGCTGCAGAGAGGAAAAACATTCACCAGAGATTAGGATCAGCTCAGTCATCTTCGTCATCTGACCCAGAGTGTGTTGTTACTGACCCAGAGTGTGAGTTGATCCGGTTCCACTGCGTCCCCCTTGTTCCAGAGCACTGAGCCTTGTCCTGACGTTTTCCAGCGTTCCTCGGAGGTTCTCCATTTCATCTCTCATCAGACGGAGAGAACGTAGTTCCAGCTCCAACTCCAGCAGCTTCTCTGAGTGGGAGCTCATCAGTTTCTATGGAAACACAAAGATGATTGGCTGTTAAGGTATCAGAGTTAGGCAGCATTAATGCACTGATCTTTTCCAGGGACACACAGTTTTCAACGAGATGATGAAGAACCACATTGCTGTAATAACATTACAGCAGCATGGCTGAGGAAGAGGACGGCATTAGTTTTGGACTTGTGCTGGACTGGAGTCCTGACATCAAGCAGCCAGGATCCCGTAGTGCTGGACACCTGAAGATGAGTTTGTAGGAAGAATGAGATAAAAAAATAAATAATAAAAACACCGGAAACTCTTCATGAGTTAGTATCCTCTGTTAGAACGACTAGAACGGAAGTGTTGGGATAAAGAATGGGAATGTTAGAGTGGGAAAATATTCACTGAACCAATTTTTTCTGGAATGTTTTAAATCTAAGATGGAAAATGGAGGAATATTTTGGTTTTATTCTGTCTGATGGAAAAATTCCAGGGTTTATTATTCTGACATTTATCATTTTTCAAGCATCCCAATATTTTCTAATTTGTTGGATGCTCTCAGCATCTTTCCGGACTTCATGGGATGTTGTCAACATGTTTAAAGCTCCTGTAGCAGTCCTACCTGCATGGTGGCCAGTTTCTGCTCCATCTGTCGATTCTTGTCTCTCAGCTCGTCGTTCTGGTGCTCCAGCTCAGACATTCGGCTGCTCAGAGCAGGAAGAACCTTGTACCTCTCCATCAGCTCCCCTTTGACATCCTCCACCTCCAAACACAGACACAGCTCAGGAAAACTCTCTTCAATGTGCTGCAGTGATAACCTGCATCTAGTTGCCACGGTTACCTTGGTCTCTAATGAACAGTTTCGTTTGGCCATCAATCTCAGGTGTTCTGCTGCATAGGATGAATCGTGTTGTCTCATGTCCTGATTCAAACCCTGAAACACACACAGTATGAAGGAGGAGGAAGAGCAGGAGTAGGAGGATGACGAGATTGAGAAGGAGGTGGAGGTAGAGAGGGTAAAGGAGCAACAGGAGAAGCACCAAGAGGAGGAGTTACCTTGAAGGAGCAGCCATATCGGTGGAACTGACAGCTGACCTGAGCTTTGGGACAGTCATGTTGGTGGTTGGACAGCTGGAACAGCAGATCAATAATCAATCAGGTCCTATCAATACTTTTAAGATGAAGCAGAGTGGAGGGTCAGTGAGTCAGTACCTCGCTCCGGGTCAGGGAGGAGAAGGAGCAGTGGTTGGGACATGACACTGGGAATGCCGGACACACAGTCTCTTTGTGTTTCTGGAAAAAGTTTGAAGAAAAACTTTATTGATCCTGAAGTTCCTGACAGACACAGGAAGTTCAACCATAAACAGTTTAAAATCCAAACAAATTAAAGCTCCAGTATGTAGAATTACTGACATCTAGTGGTAAAGATGGGTATAGAACAGTAGCGAATGGACGGTGGCCGTCAGTGACCAGCAGTGTCAGTGGGGTACATTTCTTTGATGATTCAATGCCATTGACTTCATTCAGTCTCTGTAGTGAGACATCAATTATGTCCACTTGTTACATTTGGTACTGAATTCCGTTTGTCTTAGTCTTAATGTATATCTGAGTCTTTTCATGTTGAAAATCTCCTCTACTGTGTCCATCCAGTTCCTCATAGTGGCAGTCTTTTCTACACCATGTCCTGGTGATTCCTTTCTTGGCTGCAGCTAGCAGTATTTTACCCTGATATCTGTCCTCCCCAGGGATAAAAGTCATTTTAAATTCTTGCTGGTACTATTGTGAAAACCTAAATCTCTCTCACACTTGATGCATTTTAAACTTTTTCTGGGGGTGAAAACATCCCAGTGCATTAAATCAAATGCACCGATTCCCATAGCAACCGCTGTGTTTCAGAAGTAGCCGTGCATGCCTAGTAAACTCTCCGGTTGTTAGTTCATAAGCAGTTTCTTTTCCAAGATGTTCTTTTGTTAAAATTGGAAAAAAAGAAAAAAAAACACAATTCCTTACTACTGATTTTAATTGGGGTGTTAGAGCCATTTAGTTAATGTTGGTAAAATATTGATTTAGCTAACTATGAGACAGTATTGGGCTTTCAACAAGCTTAATTGAAGTCAGTTAAAGCTGCTCTGAGCTCCAGCCTCTAATTGGTTCTGGCTTAACTTTATGCTCAGTCTCTGCAGCCTGAGGAGGGCTTTTATAGGCATGGGGGTTTTTGCAATGAACATAAAGATATTAAACATGTGGTACAATTTTTGAAGGCTCGGCGTAGAGGAGACCACCGGGCTCTCTTTGGTGGGAGGGAAAGAGAAGCGGGGCAAGAGCGGGAGAAGAGAGGGAGATGCCCGGCCAAGGCTTCGACTAGCATGGATTAAAACACAGCACTGACAGTTCATAAACAATCCAGAATGAGTTAAAGGGAATTTTTAAATGGACAAGATAGTTTTCAAGACTACATATAGGGCATGGTAACATGACATCATGACAATAGCCCTGCGGTGGCTGAAAAGAAAAACAACCATTTAAGTTTTGAGGACACCAAAGACGACGTGAAGCATAAATTAGACCTTGTTCTGCCTCTGGTTCAGTGAATCTTGGTCATAGCGATATGAAAGTTACAGTTTTGGAATCTGTGAGCTTTCAGTAGAGGAGTTGTTGGTCTGTGTTCATGCTGTTGGGTGGACACGGGGAGCCTTAATTTGTTTACATAATTTTTTGGACTTTGTGTACTGGTCTTTCAACGGTTTGTTGTCTTAACTGTGTTTGGTGGTCACTGGTTTAACTGTGCTGTTGGCTGAGATTCTAGACTTTCTGTGGATACCACACATGTTTACCTTTAATACCATATCTTGGTTTTGTGCAGTGTGCCCATGGTCTTAACATGACCATAACATATTTTAGCCTGCCCTTTGCAAACTAAGGTTTCCTATTTACACCTGTTGCTCTCTTTCCACTCAAGTGTTTGCTTCTAAACTCCTGCAGCCTTCTTTTCGCCTTAGTATATTTTTTATATTAGAGTATGCTTTAAGCTTCTGTATTGCCTCGGCCACGTAACTGTGGTCAAACAACAGAGCCATGTTGTCCATTCTGAAACGTTTCTGCCAGGCTTTCTTCAGTATTATCTCTTTGGTGTTAAACTGGTGGAAATGAATGATTATCGACCGCGGTGTCTCACCTGGACGAGGTCTCTTTGCTGTCGCTCAGTCACTTGTTGAATTAGCAGGTTGGGCCTGGCGGGAAGTTAGCTCTCTCTGTAGTAGATCCTCCTCACGGACCTTGAATATCCACACTTTGCTCCTCCTGAACCCTGCCTCGAAATCTATTAGTTTTTCCTGTAGTTTTCTATGCCCGAGTGTTTTCAATAGAGCTTCCATGTTGAATGTCTCTAGCTTTTCAATGCGGGCCTTTGTGAGACTTTTCGTCTGGTCCAGTAGTTTGTCATTGTTAGCCTTTAGCTTGTTGTTAACATCTTTGAAACTGGCAAACTCCTGTTTGAAGCTTGAGTCAAGAGATGTTATGTCATTTTTCATTTCTTCTTTGAATTCCTGTATTTCTATGTTGATGTCCATAAAATATGTATATTGTGCTTGAACTACAATTACTTATTGTCGCAATTTGCCTTTTCTTCCTGTACGGGTTTTGGCTTATCCTTGACTTTTCTGACTGACTCAACTCATCACAATTATAATTGAATTCACATTTTTGTAATTTAGGAGGGATTTATTTACCGTAGACTTGAGGGAGCTAAAACCTCGCCACCATTTCTCTCGCTGCTCAACCGGAAGTCAGAAACACAGTTTTTATTGGTAGATTACATTTTGTTTGTTTTTGTCACACACTGCACTTTAACATCTAACATTTAAGCCCTGGATCAGACTCAGGCGCGGATCAGACTCTGACATGCATCAGGCTCGGATCGAGATCAGATTCGGACCTGAATCAGACTTGGACCTGAATCAGACTCAGACTCTGATTCAGAAAAGACTGTGACCTGTTCCTGAACTGAATGTGACAAATCAAATGGACACAGTTTACTATTACCGGTTCTGGTGTTTGCAACTGGGGGTTTGAATCAGGACTATAATGGAGACGCTCAGAGCAGCCCATCATCACCTGTTCTCACCTGGCCCTCTCCAGGCCATCCAGAACCTCCTTGGCCCAGGACTTACCTGCAGGTCCGTCAGAGGCATCTTGATGGTGCAGAACTCGCAGGTGGTCTCTCTGTGTTTACACTTCCAGGCCAGGTGGTCGGGAATCTCTTTCCTCATCATACGCTCCTTACATTTTCCCAGCGGACACGGCACCTCGAAGAAGGGGCAGACGTTCAGGTGGTCCTGCAGACAGACAGGTGTGATTTACACAGCAGGAGTGATCAGAAGGGGGGCTCTCTGTGTGAAGCTGGTGTTGGTACTCACAGGTATCTGCTGCAGACTCATCTGCTCCTGACAGCCATTAGCTTTACTGCGACAGTAAACCTTCAATGCCATGATCTCTCGATGGCAGCAAACATCCCTAAAGATCTGGAACACAACCACAAAAACCTGAATAAAAAAAGAGCTGTGGTTGATCCAACAACTCTGCTTCTGCTGCCACTTCCTGCTCACCTTGTCTTTGAACAGAGGCTCCATGTCAGCTGGACACACCGGGTTCTGGTGACTGTAGGAGGACAGAGGACAAACAGTTAAAGTGCTGATTCTAGCCCAAAAAGTTCTGACTCTGGCCAGGAGTTCTGTAGAAATTCAGTTCTACAGAGGATCTGTTCTACAGAGGACTGGTTTTCCAGAGGATAGGTTCAACAGAAGATCGGTTCTCCAGGATATTTGTTCTACAGAGGACCATGCGAGAGGATGATGTAACTCTCTGTAAAATGGTTTCATTCAGTGTTACCTTACAACGCGAGAGACATCATGTTGAAACTACAAACCACAGAGTGATGGGTCAGAAGCTGAACCAGAACCACAGCTGCATCTCACATGTCTGTAGGTGTGTATCCCGCATCACACGTGTGTAGGTGTGTATCCAGAGTCACACGTGTGTAGGTGTGCGACCTGCTTTAAACATGTGTAGGTGTGTATCTCACCTGAGGATGTCGCTGATGCAGCTCTGACAGAAGCGGTGTCCACACTCAGTCTGGCGGGGCTGACACAGGACCAGCCTGCAGGCCTCACAGAGGTATTTGGGTTCTGGAGTTTCTACAAAGTGATCTCTGAATCCACCATGAAGAGGCAGGAAACCTACAGGAGCACCTGAACGGACAGAGACATACCTGAGCAAGCCTGCTTGCAGGTGTCATTGGCTTACTCTGATAAAAAGGTTCTTACCTTGCTGCGTGGCGGGCTCACTCGGAGGCCAAGGATTGACTGGGCGGTGGGAAGGCGTTGCGATGGCAGGGGCTGCTGAGAGGGGCTGGATGAGGGAGGGCATCACCTGCGGGAGGGGAACCTGCACCTCCCTCCCATCAGCACTCCGCCCTGCTGACATGACCTAAGGAAAAGAACACGGCAAGATGAAGTGTTAAAGAAAAGGCTCTGAGCATTCGGCTCTAAGCCAGTTCACACAAAAAAACTGCAGTCATCTGGAAATTGTCTGGAGATGACTAGAAACTGTCTGCAGACAGCTAAAAACGGTCTTTAGAGGCTAGAAACTGTCTGGAAACTGCCTGTACACATATGGAAACTTCCTGCAGACGGACGGAAACAGTATGGAAACTGCCGGTACACATCTGGAAACTTCCTGCAGACGGACGGAAACTTATCTGGAAACTGCTTCCAGAAGGCTGAAAACTGCCTGCAGACGGTAAGAAACTGTCTGGAAACTGCATGCAGACGATGAGAAACTGCCTGCATATCGGTGAAAACTGTCTCCAAATGACTGAAAACTTCCTTCAGATAGAAGAACAATTAAGCAGAGGATTAAGGATCTAGATTCTCATGATCCCTCGACTTCCAGTGAAGCATTTAAGACTAAATAACAGAAATAATGAAAGTGAAGCAAGTCCTTCAGGCTCTCGTTACTTCCTGTCAGGGCTGATGCAAGGGGCTTTTCCATTCACTGCCTCTTAACACTCTCTGTGAGGACTTAAAAATCCTAAACAGCAGTCAGACTAAAGATTAGTTTTCTGGATTTTTTAAATAATTACAATAAGAAACCTTTATCAGTCCCTCAGTGGGGAAATTGCTTTGTTGCAACAGTACAGGTGCAGAAGCACACAGGTGATATCAAAAAGAACACACACACATACACACAAATAATAGTAAATACTATGTACAGTAGATGGTCTGAAAGGTCTGACAGTATGTACAGTATATAAATATGTACATGAACATGTATGTTCATGTTCATGTGTTCATTGTAAAGTCTGACAGCTGTTGGGAGGAAAGACCTGTGCTATCTCTCCTTTGCATTGAATTTTCTCTAACACACTGGCAGTGTAACAAATGAACAAAAATTTGCATAATTAATCTGAATCTCCCTTATGAATGAGGCTTCAGATCAATCGCAGAAACTTGTGAAGAGATAACAGGTCAGATCTGGAAGATTTAATTGAATCATCTTCCAGCTGGAAGCCCTCAAAGAGTTCATGAGAGTTTTAGTTTGTGTGACTTCAGACTTCAGAGAAAACAGGTGACTGAGATCATGACTGAGCACTCTGTTTTAGAAAGAGAAACTGATTCTGTCAGGGGTTTTCCTGTGATACACCAACTACCAGCCACACTGCAGTCAACCTGATTTCTGTGCATCTGGCAGCCTAACACTAAACTGAGAGCTGCAGTCCAGAGATTAGTCCTGGGATCAGTCCTGGGATCAGTCCTGGGATCAGTCCTGGGATCGGTTCTGAGTTGAACAAACAGACACTCGGAAACATGTTGGCTCTCTAACTTCTGAATATAGGAAATGTAAAAGTCCATTTTAATGCTCCTCACTAAAGACGTATACAAAGCCTTCCCTCAGACGTCTGCTTTAAAATAAACGATCTAAACCAGAAATCACCAACTCCAGACCTCTTGGGCCAGTGTACTGAAAGTTTTAGATGTTTCCCTGCTGTATCACCTGACTCAAATGAATGGAGGCTTAAGAGAATTGTGTAGAACTTGACAATAAGCTGATGGAGAATCATTTCAGTTGAATAGGTGTGTTGAACTTCCCCAGGAACTCCAAACGTACATCAGAAACACTCCGAACGCACACCAAAAACACTCCGAACGCACACCAGAAACACTCCAAACGTACACCAGAAACACTCCGAACGTACACCAGAAACAATCCATTCCAAACGTACACCAGAAACACTCCGAACGTACACCAGAAACACTCCATTCCAAACGTACACCAGAAACACTCCATTCCAAACGTACACCAGAAACACTCCATTCCAAACGTACACCAGAAACACTCCAAACGCACACCAAAAACACTCCGAATTTACACCAGAAACACTCCATTCCAAACGTACACCAGAAACACTCCATTCCAAACGTACACCAGAAACACTCCAAACGTACACCAGAAACACTCCAAACGTACACCAGAAACACTCCAAACGTACACCAGAAACACTCTGAAATCGAATCTGTCGCTGCTATTTTCTAATATAAAATCAGTTTACGTGAAGATTGTTGTGATTATAGTCATTATTGCTGTTGTTATTGTGTAAGGTTTCATCAGGCTGTGGTAAACCACATATCACTAATGTGTCTGTGTCAGTATGTCTGTAGCTGCTTCATTATCTTAATAAAAACAAAGTAGTTATAATTTAGCAGAAACAACCGACTTTTTAATATTAAAGAGAATGTGTTGAAAAGGAAGCAGGATGTATGTGAATAATCTGGGAACACTAGACAGTCTGACAGCGTAGCACTGGTTGTGGTCTGCAGTATCATCTCAGAGGGCTCATTTCTGCTGAAGAGGACTTCTGATCATAGAAGCTGCTGTTCAATCTGGCCAGAACGTTCTCATGGAGCTGATTTGCAGGAATTTTATCTACAAACAGACCGTGCTAGTTGTGAATGTTTAAAATTCTCCACAGTTTAGTGTGGAGTGAAAGCGTACGAGCAGAACAACCCAAGCTGGAGATTCCCTTGTCTTTCTTAATCGTCATCATGTGAGTATCATTGTCATACAGGACTTTTCCAGAATTTTCCTTGACAGATTGAAACTGATTGGCCAGAATGATTTGGAACAACTTTCTGTGGGCTGATCTCTTGGTTTTCACCTTGTCAGCTGGAAGTTTACCTGGAATGCTTTAGGAGAGTCTGCTGCACTCTTTTCTCTTTCCTTCTTAGCTGAACAACGTTTTAACTTGGAAACGAGAAAACCACAGCTGTACACACATTTCAATTTGACATCTTGCTTTTTCATTTTTCCAGACTAAAATATATCCAAATTATTGACATGCAAAAGTAGCAAAGGCAGCTCATTCAGTCCCGGCGGCGTAAGCGGGCATTGTGGGCTGTGTGTAAAAGCAAAGTCTTCTGTTCATTTTATTTAGGTTTTGTTTTTTATGTCGGAGTATTCATCTTCTATTAAACCTATTTATCTTGATTTATCAAAAGTGGTTGACAATCACAGATAGAGGGGGATGGGTCAGTGAGTCAAACGATTGCGGCCACCGGTCACTAGAATGGTAAATTACCACTTATTACTGCTGGTAAACAAACCTGAACATACAAAATTATTTCCACAAAAATACAAGAAGGACAAATGAGTGCGCGGATGGGAGCAAGAAGCAGCACCATACAGCTCAACTTCTACTGGAAACAGTCAACAGTCACACTGGAGTTGACAATCGTGCTAGGAGGATTAGCTACAACAGCTGGGGAGGAGCAGCACCTGCGCCAAGCAGCGAGACTCATCTGCACGGAATAACGTGAGCGACACTAATAACTACACAAGCACCGAGGTTCATGGTAACATTACAGCTGCGAGGAACAACAGACCATTGCAGCCTAGCAACACTGGCTTTTCTGTGCTAATGTCACTAAGCCAAATTAGTTTAATGTTTTTCATGCAAATTTTGTTGTAATCTGTACAGTAACAATAAGGGGGGTTGTCTTTTCTTCTAGGTTTGCAACTCATCAGCAGTGCATGCACCTGCCTTGAGAATCTCCACACTGAGACAGAACTTCAGGCAGGCCTAGTGCGTTGGTCACAAGGCCGTCAAAGAAAAAATGCACACAAAACTCTGCCTTTGTATTTTGTTTTTTTTATATATATATTTTCAGATGAACTGCCCCTTTTTTGTGAGAAAAAATGATTAGTCAATACTGTAGGAGCTACTGATCAGCCTGAGGCTAACCCAACCACTCACACTCACTCCCCGGGAGAATTTAGAGTGACCTATAAATCTAACATGCATTTCTTCAGAAGGTTGGAGGAAGCTGGAGTGTCCGGAGAAAACCCACGCATACACGGGGAGAACATGCAAACTCCAAGGGGAGGAGTATTTGAACATTACACCAGGCCTGCTGTGGGTGTTTTGGGACATGGGAGGGGTCTATGGTGGCATTTTTTTCATTTTTTTTAAGGGTCTAAAGATTAGATTTTTGCATTTTTGTGTGTTGCTTTGTCCATTTATGTACAGCACTTTGTTTCAGCTGTGGTTGTTTTAAAGGGCTATATAAATAAAGTTGAGTTGAGTTGAGAATTAAATAAATTTAGCCACAGAGTCACTAGTTGGCACCATTGGGTAGCAGTGGCGGGGGGTTTACTTCCAGTAATCACCCAGATTCAACTTCAGAAGCAACAGACGTGCTGTTTTTAGGAACAAGTAACAAAATTGCAGCAAAAATATTTTAATTAGCACAGTTTTCAGTTGATTTCACTGTTTTATGATTTTTTTAAAGCCGAAATCAACATTCTGTATATTGTACAGCCGCGTTCTGCTTTGCCATGTTTCTTTGTTCACTCGTTCAGCTGAGCTCCACTGTGTTGCATGGGTCGAGGTGCAGTTAAATTATGTCACCAGAAATGTGTGATCACATGATATCTTTTTATTAACTTTTGTACCGGTGTAAAAGAAATCTACCGGTATTATCGTGAACAATATGATATTGCACACCTCTACTCCACAATTATGACAGACCACAGTTTGTGGGACTGAAAGGTTGTGTGTCTGAGATCCGTCCGTCAGCAGCACTGAATACTCTGATTACTCTGCAGCTGTGGGGAGTATCCGGTGATGGACAAGAAGATGAGAACAGAGAACTGGTCAGTCAGTTTACTGATTTTGATTACTGTTGCCTTCAGAAGGAACGAGAGTAAACAAAGCACCGTTTACATCCTGGGAGAAGAGGTGAAGGTGGTGGAGGAATACAAGTACCTCAGAGTTCAGCTGGACAAGAGACTAGACTGGAAACAACACAGAAGCTGATCCAGAAGTTCTGGTTCTGTTCTGGAGCTGATTGTCCAAAGAAAGCTTTACAAGCTGATGACCATGATGTACAATTCTCCACATCTTCTACACAACACAGTGAGGAAACAACAGTGTTCAGTCAGAGGCTTCTTCAGGTCTGCTGGAACACAAAGCGGAGCTGCGGCAGCCATCAGCCTCTGGAACAAAACAACTTCTAACTGATTAATTATCCTTGTTTCATTAAAAAATAAAAACCTACAACACTGCACTATCCATCTGAGATAAATTAAATATTTTCATTTAATTTTTTTATTTCAAACACCTGAGACCAGCAGAGACCAGAACTGATGCTACATAGTTCCTCCGGGTTCTGCACCTCTCCTCAGCTTTCTTCTTCCTGTCTCTCTGGTTCGCCTGGACGGTTCTCGTTGCTGATCACGTTATGGATCACATCATTGATCGGTTGGATCAGGGAGCGGATGTAAACAGTCAGCCTGCTGATGCTAACGGACCGTTAGCTTCTTTAGCTCAGTGTGTCCCGTTGTTTGTTCAGTAATTACCGTTTTTACTGAAACACGCTCGCGGACACACAGCTAGTTGTAGCATTTCCACACAGACAGCTAATGTTGACCACTCCACAGATGTTCCTCCAGTGTGTGCGTGCTGTGCGTGCATCTGTGCGTGCCGTGTGTGTGTGTGGACTCACATGAATCTCCTCCGCAGGCCACAGCTCGGCGGCTCAGCAGCTCTTCAGAACGGCGGTCTCGGTCTGCGCATTCAAACCGTCAACGTGCCGCTGACGCTGCCGTGGAGGCTCCGGGCCACAGCGGACTCCTCATGGTCCGGGTTCGAGGATCTCCGACCTCCGTTTATTCTGTCACTTTGTCAGAGAAAAATCACAGGGATCTAGATACAGATCCAACAGGGAGGACTGGGCTGATCACACTGGAAACCCCCTCCGCTGCTTCCGCTCAGGAAATCCCCCAGCTGCCCGGCGAGAAGCGCACCGTCAGAGGGCGCCGCTTCCCGGACACTCCCGGGACAGACAGGGCCGCCAGGGGCGCTGCTCTCACGGCTCCATGTCCCACAGAAAACACCCGACAGGTTAAAGTTTTACCAGACAAAAAAAAATGTTTTCACTTTAATGTAAATAAATCCAATCACATAAAAAAACAACCACCCAAACTCAACACTGGTATACAAACACACATGGAAACGTCACACTTGGTTTAACTCTGACATACAGGTGTGTGAAGTAAAACTGAAAGACCTCACTACACATAAACTGGAGCAGGATCTGGGTTAAAGAGTGAAACTCAGCTGTTTAATAGTTGTTTTGAGCATCTCAGGAGGATCAGACAACTCTGCTGTCATGAACACAATGTTCATTTCCAAAGTTTCATTCTTGAACCTAATCTCCACATTTTCTTTCTAAAAATTTAAGAAACAGAACTTGGACAGGCTGGTATAGGTTAGCAGGGGGTCAAATTCATTTTAGTTCATGTTCCACATTTCAGTACAATCTAATCTCCAGTGGGTTAGACCAGCATAATAGCATAATAACTCCACTTTTTCCCCTTTAAGAAGAAATACAGGTGCATTATCAAGATGTTTACATTTAATGAACTATCCTTTTAGAAAACATGAACAGCCAGACATTTCTGTAAAAAAATAAGTAAAGTTTCAAACATTGTTTTGCCTTAATTATACATTTACATGTTTATTCCAACTTAAATATCACCCAACATTTAATCCCAGGTATCTGAAAGTGAAAAATCCGGTATTTCATCAGTTGATCAGAGTAACTTTTCTAAATGTTATTTTAAATGTACATATGTGTAGATTTCCACATGTGTGTAGTAAACCTGACCACCTGGACTGACTCACCTCATAATACAAACTTAAGTCACATCTATTCAGCCAGAAAGATAGAAAAGATAGAACAAGTTCTCTCCCTGCCCTGGAAATATTTTACATTCAAACAGAAAAAATTAAACCTCGCATGGAAAAATTATGAATTAGTTATTATTAAAATATTACAGTTAATGTTATTTTTACATTTACCAAACCTGCGGACCAGGCTGGCAGGCCAGTTTTGGTCCCTGGGCCATATGTTTCACACTCCAGGGTTGTTGAGTTGTTGGTGTAGATTCTCAGTCATCCAGAAACCTGTTTCACCAAAGTACAATTCAGTTTTCCAGGATCAGAGAAGATAGCAGGACCTGACCAGCCTTGTCAGTGCATCCTGGTTTAACTGGTTTCAGGAACACCAAACCAGACTGAGGAGGAGCGACAATGTGTTCAGGAGTCAGTAATCCTTCTGAGTGAACGTACACTCTTCTACAAATCATGGGGTGGGTCACAGATTAACTGATGCTGTCATGGAGAAGTTGCTGCTTCTCTGGGGCTCTGGCTGGGGCCTTCCTCTGCTGCCCTCTGGGTGGGTCCACGGTCATCTTCGTGGTGGAGTGGCTTGGGTTCGTGCTCTGGAATTGTAGCTGTTCGCCCGGGTCTCTGATTAAACCAAAATAAGTTCAGATTTACTTAGTCTGCCTCCAGCCTCTATAGAGGTGTGGTTGCATTTGCACGATCACACTCACCACTCCTCATCACTGATCACTCCACATTCCTCATACTCTGCATGCTGACACAGCCACTGAGTTGTCCAGTGGGTTTTTACACTAAGACTTTTTTAGTTTAGAGTTTTTTGGGGTGTGTGTTTCTGGTACTTTGGTTGTTGTTGTGATAACTGTCTTTGCTGTCTTGTTTTTTTTTTTTTTTTTTGGTTCCCCCTGGTGCTTTTCGATTTAGTTTCCCTTCAAAAAACTTTGGAACTTCTCAGTTTTTTTTTTTCAAAGGTTCGACATTTT
>JBAFTB010000022.1:24504879-24521374 GCA_037177355.1 Melanotaenia trifasciata
GTCACCACAGAGCTTCAGTCTATACACCTAAAAACCACCAACCAGGCCAGAAATCTGGGTGTACTGATGGACTCAGATCATGGAGAAGCTGCATTCAGCTTCTGTGCTCCAGATGTCTAGAACAAACTCCCAGAAAGCCTCAGATCAGCTGAAACCCTCAGTTTATAAAGACCCACCTGTTCTCTGCTGCATTTTGATAGTTTTATTTAGAAGTCCAAATCTGCATCTGCTTCTTTTAAGGTTGAATTTTTAAACTTCATCATGTTTTAATACTGGGTTTATCCAGTGTTCTTTTTCCTTTGTTTTGTTTTTAATGTTAAATTATGCTTCTTATATTCTGTAAAGCACTTAGAATCACCTTGTCGTTGAATTGTGTTATTCAAAAAGGGAGATGATCCTAATAAGAAGCTCAACCACTAACATATGTTCAGTCATTGTGAAACAAAACTTCCATGTTATAAAATCCTTCCATCTAAATAAGGTGACAGTCTGCTGCCAGCATGTAGCAGTCAGTGTGGAAAGTAGCTTTGGTCCTTCATTCCAGCAGAGCGGGACCAGACTGGAGGCTGGAGGTCTAGAAGTGATACAACGCTAATGAAACACACAAGAGGAGGATTTCCTATTATTCTTACACAATAATTTTTATTCTTGTCCCAATTTCTGTCCAGAGGGTCTTTATTTCCCGCAACTCCTTGTCCACCGAGTTAATGGCGGTGATTTTTTCCCTCTGCACCACCCACCCAGCTGGAACACCCAGCAACTAGAAAGAATTATTATTTAACACTAAATAAATTGCTACCAATCTCAGATGTATCTGTACACATTTGTTTTATAAATTAAAATAAATTACTAAATTACCAGCATCATTACTGTCATTTAGCAGACGCTTTTATTCAAAGCGAATCACCCCTGTGGGATTCGAACTTCAATCTCCTGCATGGCAGACGGATGATCTATCGGCTGAGACATCCAGCCGGATGTTCCGATGCCTCTTGCATGTCTTCCTTTCTGACACTGCGATGACAGGATCTGCCACCTGCTACCATTCTGCCTTTCTGACACCAGTAATGCCCACGTCATGCCAACGAAGGACAGATTTCTTTATGTTTTTCCAACGTGGTCCATCAGGATTTCAGTCTCACGACCCAAAATATTACGCTTCTCCCCTCTTTTTCCAACCCAAGCCGTTGTGCAAATAATGTGATGAATATGTATTACAGGCGTCCACCTGACCATTTATAGCCACCATGTGGGCGTGGGATAGCGCTCCCTCACATGAGCCCGCTTTAGAGTTGATTCTGATTTATAAACGGAAATAGGCGTAGGACATGCATCCATACGCATTTATAAATCTGAAAGTTGAAGTGCGCAGCATTTCCTTTTTGCGCTGCAGACGCCGCCTGTAGTTTGCTTTGCTACACACAGTTTAGTAAATGAGGCCCCTAGTCTGCTACATTCATTATCAGGGAAAATTCAACAGCTGTAAAACTTTCCTGCTTCCATCTTCAAACCGAGGTTGAGAGGCGGAGGAGAGGTGATTACTCCTGGGTAAAGCAGCAGCTAGCTTCAGGGTTAGCTCCCTTCTCTTTACCCAGCAGTGGCGAAGCAGACACGGGACTTTGCTGGAACTAGCAGAGCTGTGTGGTGTTTAATGCTAAAGCTGATAGCAAAACATTCACCACTAAACAGGAAGTTTATCACAGCAACTTTCTCTGCTCCTACGAACCTGATGTCTCAGTGAAGACTTGTTCTTCCCGAGTTTAGATTCAGATTTATCCACTTTTATGGTTTTTGGACTACATATGTTTCCCTGATTTTTGAGATGCATTCATCTTTTTACCATGAAGTCAGTGTGACAGGACTTGGTCTGGACCAGAGGCCTATTCTAACATTCAATTAATTAATTAATTATTACGTTTGTTGTATAAATGTAAATAAACTGAAATCAGACTAAATAGAATAATCCAGGTTTATTTGTTTAGCTTGACTTATGGAAAAGGCTTCAGCTGATCTTACCTTCAGACCAGAAGCTGGTTTCACCTCTGATCTCTCTGAGGCAGAACTCATCTGAAACCAGTATAGGTATACAAGTCAGTAAAACAGTCAGTAAAACAACAGTTGCTAAAACAAAAGTCAATTAAACAAAAGTCAGTAAAACAACAGTCAGATAAATAACAACCATACCTCCTTCTTGTCTTTATTGGTGTCCAGCTCTGGGTCACTGGGAGGATTCCCATTTCCATCATCAGCTTCATCATCACTGCAGAAACACGGTGTGTGTTGTGTCTTATCAACCAATCACATCACAGCACTGAAATGTGTTACCTGTACATGTTTAACTCACCTGTCGCCTCTCTCTCTCTTTGGTTTTCGTGTCTGTCGGTCCATCAGACTGGTTTTACTGCGGCTTTTCTTCCAGGAGTAGTAAAATCGAACCAGACTGGCCATCGACTTATCAGGTAGCTACACACAGAATGTCTAATAAGTCACTGGTTCTACTGGTTCAACGGAGTATGATGATGTACAGAAAGTAGCTGTACTGGTACCATCTGCTGGATGCGGTGGAAACTCTTCCCGTGGAAGCTGAAGGCCTGTTCGAATAAGACTCGGTCCTCCACCGTCCACTCATCAGGAAACGGAGTGAAGTTCGGCAGGTCGGCCAGAGATTTCTCTACGTTGTGTTTGTGCCAAAAGAGCATGCCCAGAGCCTGAGACAGGTGGGACAGAGAGACAGGTGGGACAGAGAGACAGGTGGGACAGAGAGACAGGTGGGACAGGTGAGACATGGTTCTGAAGCAGAAATGAACACAGAATGGGTTTTTTTACACTGACAGTTTAGCATTAAAGCTCTGCAAGATGGTTAAATAAATAAATAAAAATTAAATATATAAAACATATATAACCATAACTGAACAAAAATATAGATTAAACTTTTCTTAGTTTTCTCCAGAAATTTCAGGCTCTTCATGATGTTTTCTAAAAGGAGAGTTCATTAAATGGAAACATCTTGATAATGTACTTGTACTTCTCTGTATTTAAAAAAGGGGAAATGTGGAGTTTTCATTATTCATGGGTTATTATGCTGTAATTTTACTGGTCTGACCCACTGGAGACCAGACTGCTGAATGTGGAACCTGGACTAAAATGAGTTTGAAACTCCTGGTGAGTCGGGTCGAGGCTGTGTTGATGCTGGAGGAAATGGTTCAGGTGTGAACTCCTACCTGCTCCATGTTGTATCCGTGCTTCTCTTTAGCAATGGCGATGTACTCATCCACTAGAAGAAAACACAGGATCAGTGTGAAGACATCAAACTGGTTTAGACTCAGCAAGTCTGGACTTAACATGAGGAATTGGTTCTTACACTGAGTCTGGTTCAGGCAGCCGCTGGGAATCCAAACCAACATTCCCAGGTTTTCCCTGAGATGAGCCGCTTTGGCAACTTCTGCAAACACACACAGAAACATCACTTCTCGCATTATAAATCAGAAAACAGAACACACACTTCCTGCTTGTTTCAGGAAATCTGCTCGGTCTGGGTTACAGAGAGCGGCACCTGTTGTTTAAAACCGTGTTCCACCATCAGACTGGAGACATGAAAACCTGAGTTTGATAGAAAATAGAAAACAAGTCTGATCCTCAAAGACAGCCTCTAGAGTGGTCCTCTACAAAAAACAAGAAACTCAGAACATCAACAGGAACAGATAATATTCCTGACACGGTGGCTAAGAAATGTTTAACGAGACGCACAGGAGCCATGGGGAGTGTGAGTGTGTGTGGTTTTACAAAATCCAACCAAAATCTGACTGTTGAGATGTGGTGCTAAAATCACCTCCGGGCTTTGAGGATATAAAGCCAATTCATTGTGATCCAATCAGTGTTCATGTAAATCTATTGATAAAAATAATGACCTAGCTAAGGAAACCAACGGATTGCATCAAATCCAGACTTCGTTTCAATCCTCCATCCTGAGCTACACAGGGTGGTGGGCAACAGTGAATGCAGCATCAACATCTACATAAATACCACCATGCAGTAGATGATAATGCAGCATTCATACAGCATGGTCTCACCAGCTGTCTCCATGGTGATAATATCTTTCTGTCCTGACTGTTTATAAGTCATAATCCACCAGAGTTGACTTATGAAGTTAAACAGACTAATGATAAAGAAACTGATAAAATTCTGATTTGGTTCGAATATAGTTTTTGGTTTATTCAATTTGTTTCCTCAAATTGGTCCCCGCAGTCCTGCGGGTCTTCATTGTTTCCCTGCTCCAACAAACCTGACTTAAACTAATGAATCATTGTGCAGAACTTCTTAGGCTGTTGGATCCATTTAGTTTGATACTGTAAAAACCTGCAGAACTGCAGCCCTGCTTGAGGTGACCTACATCAGTTTTCCACACATCTATATCCAGTCCAGGAGAACACCAAAACTAAATTTTCATCGTGGTTCTGTGTCTGAGGGAAGGAGGTACACAGGACTTAGACTGAAACCGGTTTGACACTGGAACCGGCCTAATGAGCTTGTTCGAGGCTACCACTCCGCCTTCAAGCTATTCAGTCATGTTGGAGATCTTACCCGGGTCAAAGTCGGGAACCACGGCCTGGTACTGCGGTCCAACCCGCATCCCTCCTCCACCTGTACGCGTGCAAATAGAGACACACACATCCGTGCTGAGAACAGTTCCCAGAAGTACACGTACCCAGTATCAGTGACCGAGGCTACCCACCATGCTCCTCGTCACTGCTGGAGCCTGAACTTCCCTCTTCCCAGAAGCTGTTGGTACTGGTTCCATTACCGGACAGATGCTTCCCGCCGGTGTTCGCCGCTGCTCCGTGGCCGATGTTGGCGCTCCCCGCCGGGGCCCGACCTCTTCTCTTCCCCGGAGCCTCCGGGTTTCTCTCCAGCATCGCTGGCATCAGCAGGACGAGGGCAGCTCGAGCTAAGTGCCAACGGCTAACTCTCTGAACAATTAGCCTGTTAGCTTAGCTGCCCCGCTGCTAGAAACAAACCAGCAACCAGCCCTGGAGCTGAGGCGAAGGTCCGGCCCGGAGAGCAGCGACACGTTTGGTCAAAGAGGTGAAAGTCCGGGACCAAAAGTTCCGAGAAAGAAGGTCGATGTGCTGCAACTCTCAGATGCTAACCGCTAACTGAAGCTTAGATGAGTCTGAAAAGTTTAGGAAGAAACAGCTGGGCCCCAGAATGGCCACATAAAACCAGAATCACGACAAGAGACCGACTCACACCCGAACACGGTCCAAACCGCAGATACCCTGTCAATAAAACTGATCAGAGGGACCGAAGCACGTGAAGCTGATCGATCTGAGCTGAGCATCAGAGGGATCTCTACTGCCATCACAGGTCGGCCGGATCACTGCGACAGTCCAGAACCGTCCTGGTGGACTCCTCCAAGACGGTTCTGGGAGGGTTTAATCCACAGTTTAACTTTAATAAATCCTACTAAATAATAAAATAAGAGGTAAAACAGCACATTTAGGTTCTGATCCGGATCCGAATGGCAGTTTTTCTGAATGATCTGTGAGGCTTAACACCATCACCAGCTTGATGGGTTTAACTGATGAATCATTAAAACTGTTCAAGATAGTTCTTCTTTACAACTTAAAAAACCTGGAACAACCTCACAATTTCACAGTAAAATGTAACACAGGTGTAAGTTATTTAGTGGATATAACCATTTTAATTTAGTTGTTGTTAACATTAATCTGAAATAAATCAGATTAACTTTGGAGTACAAAATGCTGAATAAATGAATGTAGTTAAGTTGAATCGATGTAAATATGAACACATGAAAAATGGTGATGTTTTCCCACAATGCTGTTCACTTTTAACAACAAATTAGAGGCTATTGGCTATATGAAACATTTACTTTTTACTTTGGGAGCTTAGTAAAGGTTGAGATCACTCAGTACATTTTGAAAATACTTTTTTCATTTTGTTTATTTGGTTGATCAATATTTCAAGTCACAGAAAAAAACGGTTTCTAATGATTTCAGTAAGAGATAAAAACAAAAAGAAATAAACTCCAATGTCATGTCCATTTTCCATTTGTAGAAACTAAAATGTCTCAAAGTTTCTCTGGTTTAGTTTCTTCTTTTTCTTTGTTATATTATGATGAATCAAACTGAGTTATATAGGAAGAATAAAATGTCTAAACATCACCTTATGACTCCCTGATAATCTCAGGCAGCTGCTGCAACATAACAGAGAGGTTGGTGGTCTGACATCATTTTAGCTAAAACCTCGTCCTGCTGTAAAATTGTATTGATCCACATTCACCTGAGAAACACCATGATATAAGTAAATGACGGGATCATTATAAAACCTCCTTCATTTTCATGGAAACTAGCACGACCTTCATGATTCATTTCAAACAAGGTCAGGGTCGTAGGAGAACACATTAGAGCTGGAATCAAACTTTCCACCACAAAACAGCAAAAGTAAGACATGATTTCTGATCCTGGCTGCTAGCTCCCAGAGCTCTTGGCCCACAGTGATGAGACAGAGATCTTTGTAATCAGCAGTTTGTTTGAAGTGGAGATTAGCAGAAGCTTTAAGTGGACAGAGCTGTTCACGTGGTTTTCTTACATTCTCATATAAGGGGTTTGAACTGTGTTTGGTTTGGATGCCAGTGATTAGAGTTGTTTAGCTGAGTTTCTCCCCGTCATGTTGCTACATGTAAAGATTGCTACTTCCTGGTGTCTGCTAACATCTTCTGGACTGTAGGATCTCATTTTGATCTGTAGTAAAGAGGTTAAACAGCTTCAAATAAACAACAAAGAAACAAAAAACACATCTAGTTTACAGCTGCAGCTGTTTCTGTTTATAGCAGAAACACAATGGAGGGTTATAAATCTACGCTGTGGTGAGGACATGTTTTTGGATTTGATGGGAGGATAAAATCCAACATCATCTTGATGAAGCTATGAGAAATGAGTATTCTGTAATTTTGTGGAGATGCAAATCTTTTCTATAAATAACTGTGAGTCATGGTATCCATCCATTTCTACACTGTTTATTCCAATTCAGGCAGGCAGCAGCTACTGGATGAGAGGCAGGGTACACCTGGACAGGTCACCAGTCCATCACCGGACCAACACAGAGGGACAAACAAGCATTTACTTCTATGGAGAATTTAGAGAGACCAGTTAACCTGACATGCATGTCTTTGGACGGTGAGAGGAAGCCAGATTACTCGGAGATAACCCATGCATACATGGGGAAAAACATGCAAATTCCAAACAGAAAGGCCCCCTTCAAACTAAAGCTCGAACCAGGAACCCACTTGCTGTGAGGCAGCAGTGTTAACCACCAAACCACCATGCAGTGTGCACTGTATGTTAGATGAGGGATTTTAAACTTCACTGTTGGTTCAGTTCATACAGGTTTCCCTTTACTCGTGTTTTGCCAGCCAAACCACCATCCCTGACCGACACACTTCCTGCTCATGATGACAGAAAGCATGGTAAAAGTTGGACTAGAAGCACTTAAAGGAGTTATCTAAAGAAAGTAAGTGGTGGGTGGATCGATCCAATTATCAATAATATCAGAATCAGAATACTTTATTAATCCCGGAGGGAATTGTGTGCACACAGTTGCTTCATACCAAATAGGAAAAGGATAAAATAAAGATAGCAATCACAATAAGAAAAATTACAAATTCGTTACAATACAAACATTGGTATTAATACTGATCGATTTCCGTGTGATAACATTGATACCCAGAGGCCTTTCAGCATGGCAGAGAATAAACAACGGTGGTGAAAGTCTGATTGTAATCTTCACTTTCATTCATCCCGTACCAACCTGAACCGGAGTGTCCTTTTCCTTACCAAGCCTTCCTGTTTCATATGTCCTGTACCAAGCCATCCTGTGCAGACCTGTCCCATACCGAGGTGTTACATACCGACCCGTTCTGCCCTGTACCATCCTATCACGTTCCGATTGTAGAGACCCATCTCTTACCGAACTGTTTCATACATATCTATTCTGTCCCATACCAAGCCGTTCTGTCCAAGTTGTCCCCTACCGAGCCATCCATTACCATGCTGTCCTGTGCTGAGCTGTCTGGTATCAACTCATTCCTTACTAAGCCATCTCTTACAGATCTGTTTCGTCCCGTAGCATCCCATCACATCCTGAACTGTACCAAGGTCTCCCATTCCTTACCAAGCTATGCTGTCCTATTATGTCCTGACCCGACCAGTAGCCTACTGACCTGTACTAAACTGTTCCAAACCGCACAAAAGTGTCCCATTTCTTACTGAGCCTTTCGTTGCCATACGTCTTGTACCAGCCCCTAATGAACCATACCAAGCCGTTCCATATGGACCTGTCTGACCCTTAAAAATCCATTAAGTCCAGTAGCATCCCATCCCATTTTATATTCTATCAGAATTTTTTAGCTTCTTTTTTTCATTTTCTGACATTTTTCTGACACTTTTCAGACATTGTCAGACAATTTTCAGACTTATCTTTTACATTTTTCTAAAATTCCATTTGTCACTTATTTCACATTTTGCACTTTATTTTAAAACATTTGTTTGACATTTTCTGACTTTCTGACTCTTCTGACTTTTGAATTTTCTGACTCTTTCACATTTTTTTAAATATTTTTCAGACACTTTTCAGACATTTTTCTGACATGTGTCTTTCAGACACTTTTCGGGTACTTTTCAGATGTTTTCTGATATTTTATGACTTTATTTTAATTGTTCTCACGTTTTTCTGCCTTACATTTTTATACATTTTTCTTGAAATATTGCTTTTTCAAATTTTTTTACATTTTCAGAAAATTTCCTGACTTTTAATACATATTTTTTTCTTTTTAAAAATTTCAGACATTTTTCAGACATCATGCTCAGGGGACCGGTGCCTGGCGGGCCTTGCAGGTTGCAGCCTCCCTCTACCTCCTTCTTGGTGGGTGCGTGGCCGTTTTTGCAAATCTTTTTAAGAATAGTTTAAATCAGTGGAAATTTGTTTCTTCTCTGCAACAGAGATATGCAGCGTCTCATGGATGATGGTGATTAGTAATCTGATGTCAAGAGATCAGATACAAAAGTCCGAGCTGAATGTAAGCACCATCGTCAGTTTAACCAGATAATCAGCAAATAACCTTGATATGCTGATCCTGGTCAAATATTACCACAAGCCACCAATAGGTGGCACTGTTTAACAGGATGATTTTTCATCATCATGCAGTTTCACAGTAGAAGAACATAGAAACAGGAAAATGAAGCATCAGTGATGTATATAAATATTCAGATCTTTACCTCAGCACTAATATTAATAATCCTGCCCCTGGTTTTCTCTCTCCTTCTGTCTTTACCTTGGTCAGTGAACTTGAAGCATGAACTGCAGCACTGATCACAGAGTGGGTGGCGTGGCTCAGTGGGTAGAGTGGTCGTCTTGTAGCCTGAAGGTTGCCGGTTTGATCCTTGGCCTGTTGAGCTAATGTCGAGGTGTCCCTGAGCAAGACACCAAACCCCAAATTGCTCCTGATGGGTCGTGGCCGAGTGCCTTGCATGGCAGCTTCCGCCATCAGTAAGTAAATGTGTGTGTGAATGGGTAAATGTGATGTAAAATGTAAAGCGCTGGGGGTATCATTCGAGGTACAGTAAAGCGCTATATAAATAAAGACCATTTACAATTTAAAAAACAGACCACAGATGCAATTCTGATGTACCAGACTGTAGCTCTGAGTTAATTTTCATCAGACAAAAACAAATACATCACACATATACAGAAAATACTATATTACATAGAAAAATACAGTAAAATAGCAGAGAAAATGCTTTTTCCTGGTAAAGTGAAACCTGAAAAGTTGAGATGTACATTTTTTATTTCTGCTCTGGCATATTTTTAATTATGTTGTAAGTTTATGTCGTTCTGTTATTGTTGAATCAGTTGAATGCTGTTTTTCTTCTGGGTATGGAACATTGACCGTGTTGTTCTGCTCATGCTCACACATTTGATTGCACAGGGATATTTATTACCTACATTTCTGCTGCCGTCTCTTCTCAGCATTCACAGCAGCACCACAAGGCTGAACCACCTCACCAAATTTTTCTTCCAGGACGCTGATGATGTTGCAGCTTAGATTCATTTCACGCACCGCATCACATGCTAGACAGTGGATATGAACACACAGGCCGCTTTGGTTGATTCAGCAAAGAAACCCAAGAAGACATTTTTGGAGGAAGACAGGAAAAGAAAGAGATAAAAGACAAGAGTCAGCACCAAACTGACATTTAGTGTCTGGAAGGATCTCAGAGAAGAGACGGGGAGGGGAGCCTCACTGAGAAAATCTGACAAAGTTCTGTAGGGCTTCTTTAATTCATCAACATTTCTAAGTGGTGGAGGGCTGTATTATTGGTTATCTTGAAGAGTAAATGTAAATTTACGTATTTAATGTAATTTTGAAAGATTAACTTGCTGTGTGTATTTGACAGTCATGATATTGTCATATTTATAGACTCCAGCAGTTTCAAAGTTTTCTTGTTTTTATGTGACCAACATGATAAATTCATTACATTCAAGTAGATTTTTTGGCTCCTGTCTAAGTGTCTGAACTCATCTACATTTCTCAATTTTTTCTCCCGTAACATTTACATCTGATGTCATGTTTGTGTTTGACAGAGGGAAAGTTTTATTCATGGAGCAAAATCATATTCTGTTAGTGTGAATGTGGTATATGTGTTATATAATCTGCTGCTCCACTTACACACACACCCCACCCCAACCGTCTGTACACATGTATTATTAGTACACACTGGCTTACTTGTAAACCCTCAACAGTACCAACTCATACCAAATACAAACTATCCTAATATGACACCTGAGCCTTCAGCAGGACATAAAATAACTTCCTGTCACATGATGACCGATCTTTAGAGTCTTTGATCCTCCCAAATGCTACTGGTCCTGAGAAGGTCAGTGACTGAGGCAGATTAAGGCTCATTTACTAACAAAAACAAGAACATTCACACACACACACTCCATTCTAGGAGGATATTATGTGTTAATCATCTGATTTTCATCAGTAACTGACACGCAAAGGTGTCAGTTACTGATGTGAGCTGATGAGGAATCAGAACCGACTGTGTTTCCATTGAGTTCTACTGTTGTTTACTGTCCTCATTAGGAAGTGCAGCAGTCTGGAGACCACTATGTTCGCTATGTGAGACATTTGATCCCCCCTGTCCTGATAAAAACATACACACATGGAGCTGGGGAAGGCGGAGCTGTGACAGGGTGGTCCTGGTGGTTGGACACTATAAAAGTGTGGAGGGCCTGAGGACGGGGGTTTGACTCTGCTAAACAGGATTGGAGCTTTCTGCTGGGTTTCAGACACATCTCTACAGACACATCAGGTGTCCTCAGCTGTGAGCAGTGATGCCGTGGATTCTGTCCTCCCAGCAGGACTGTGCGTCCTTGTCACCATCTCAGCGTCAGTGTGAGCGGACGGCGTTTTCCTTCTACTGTGCGGTGCGTGAGCAGCTGCCGGTCTGGCTGCTGGAGGATATGCGCGTCATGGAGGTCTTCTGCTGGGACGACGGTCATCCACGAACCTTCCTGCCATCCGAAGCGCTGCTTTATGCACTTGTACACGACCACCAGGACTATGCACGTTACCTGCTCAAGAGGTACTCAGTGAGCGCACTCAGAACACCACGCTGCAGCTTCTGCTGTTGTCATGGCAGCGGTGCACAGCAGCTAAATGTGGCTGTTCGCTACAACCGCGTGGCAATCCTCAGCATGATGGTGGAGGCTCTTAAGGACTGCGATACTCAGGGTGAGCAGCAAAACTTCCTGGACAGTCGTGGCGGCTGCGCCCATGTTGCAGACGCAGGGAAAAGCGCCGTACAGCTGGCCGTGGAGCTGTCACATGCCAACTGCCTGCTGCTGCTGCTGGTCCAGGGAGCACGGCCTGATGGGCTCGACACTGCGCTGCAAAGACTCATTTCCTGTGATGTTTCAGAGCGATGCCACGCCCAGCGCTGCCTCGACTTCCTGCTGCTCTTCCTGTCCAAACCACCGCCGCTGCGCTGCCTGAAGGACGAGCCACAACGCTGGCAAAGCTTGCTGGGAAATGAAATGTTCGGCTGGCTGTGTGGTCTGGCCCCACCCCCCCTCCTGCTGCAGGCACTTCGCTGTCTGGCTCGCTCCGGACCTCCGGACCGGATCAGCTCACTGCCTGACTTCTTACAGCTGCACAGCTGGCAGTGATCTGTTACCATGGTAACAACTGTGATGGACTGCTATGATTGAACAGATTGGTGATCATGTAAATAAAATGTAAATAGACTTTCAAGGACCTTGAACAGTAAACTGTTGGACTTTAGGACCCTGAGTAAAGGAAACATGGTACATGAGAGAAACTGAACTTTCTTGACAGTTTTAGGTCACACGTCCTCTCAGTTTTCATGATTAACCTTTATTTAGAGACCAGACTCTGGATTTTAAAGTCTGGTTCTGTTGGGGTTCTGTTGTGTGTCAAAAATAAAAATGTGTCTTTTAAAGGAGCATTCATGTCCCCAGTTGGTAATATTTGATACGATCAAATATAATAATGTTATTCCTCTTGCAGGAGCTTCTCTTCAGTTTCAATGAAGCAGCTTCAGCACAAGAATCTGAGACGTTAACTTCAGAACTTTGATAACTGCTTTATAACATTTACTGACTCAAACTGAAAAAAGATGGATGTTTTTACGGGTATAAAGCCAATGATTGCTGAGCTCTTTGAAGTCCCATTACACATTTTCTCAGTGAGTTCCTCCTAATTACGGCTAATCCAGCATGATCATCATCCTGTCTCTTCTCTGAGATCTCTCCATCCAGCAAAAGTCAGTCTGACTGACTCATCTCTTGCTCGAAAGAAGTGGTTTCACTTTCGACAGCTGTCTTAACTGAATGAAGTTGGTTTTAACCACCAAGCTGACTTGTACATCAAGTCTGAGGTTTCTGTCTTTATGCACCCAGGTTTGTTGCTGCAGGTTTCAAATAAATGCTCAAGAAACCCAGGTCAACCAGAGCCTTGGAGGGTTCACTAGGTCCAAAAGCACCACCTCAGTCTTTTTGTCATTGAAATACAAGAAAAAAAAAAACAAAACAAAACAACAACAAAAAACAGTGACTTCCACATCTTAATTTAATTTAAGTAATCATTTTTTGGGAGTAAAGACACGAACAGATTTAAATTCTGAGACAATTTCCAGCTTTTCACCTTCTAAAAATTCATGAATGAGAGATTTTTGTGGGTTGTTTGCTGAACATTATCACCAAACAGATCAGATTTACAGAGTCAGTCATGTATTTCAGACATCTCTTGTGTGAAGATTTTGGTGGCTTCAGGAGGGTTTTTGCAGGTGTAAAGATGATGGCATCATCAGCATACGTGTGGAGATGAACATTACTGCATGTGTTTGGTAAGGCGATATTCATGGAGAATAAAATCGGTCAGAGTATGGAACCTTGCAGGACGCCTGCTGGACATTTCAGGTGTGATGATTTGTTGTTGGCCACTACATGCTGCTGCCTGCTTGTTAGATAAGATTTAGATCTTATGGGGGTGGGTGTTGCAGGTCACACCCCACAAAGGACGGCTACCAGATGGCCCAAAAAGTCCAAAGCTGGACGGGTAGAGGGGGACAAGAGCAAGGACCAGGTCAAAACAAAACTGTCCCGATGACAAGGCTCAGGAGGGAGGCCTTGCCGATGGGGGACTGAATTCAGGAGGGCAGTCCAGGGGCTGTGCCGACAGGAGAGTGGGTTCTGGAGGACGGCCCGGCGGCTGTGATGAACAGACTGGGATCAGGAATCCCAAGAGACAGAGGAGGAGCGACCTCCTCAGGTGCATAAACTTCAGGAAGCGGAGGAGGAGTGTTCCTTTTTGAACCCCCCTTGGGAGCCAGAGGGGAAAACGGAGCATCCCTTTCCGGGACCCCCTCAAAAACAGGAACCAGCGGCAAGGACCTCTGAATTGCTGAACTGGACCTGGATGCTGGTATGGGACTCTGGAGCTGGCGTGCTTGATAGGACTTGGGTTCTGGCATAGGACACTGAAGTGCTGGACGGGACCTGGGCACTGGCGTTGGATGATGAAGCGACACTGGAGATGTGGGGTGTGGAGCTGGAGATTTTGGTGTGAGGCAAGGTTTTCTCTAGCCTTGCCTCCTTCTGGCCAACACACCTGTCCATGCAGACACACAAGACCTGGAGTTCCCAAACAGTGTTGTCTGTATCGCCAATCTAGTACCCCAGAATGGCAAGTTCAGTGCTGCCCGGCACTTGATCAAGCCCCAGCAGCATTCCCACTAGTTCACTTGAGCTAATGCTCTCATAAGGCCTGTAGCCTGGTGGGTCCATGTCTGGTCACGATGCAGCAGAGGTGAGGAGTGGCCCAAATGCAGGACTCAGAGGCACAAGGCAGACGGGTGCAGGAACAAAGGATTTAATCCATGAACACAAATTACCATGAAAAGATGCTTAAGGAAACAAAACAGGGAAACAAGATGGATGATCTGACAAAGGACAACTGAAACCAAGAGGTAAACATACAGAGGGGAACTAACAGGAAGTAGGTGAGGCAAATGAGCAAATCAAACCAGGTGTACTAATGAACAGGAACACAAAACAGAATGCAACATGGAAGGAACTACAAAATAAATCAGGAAACCACACAAGACAATGAACCCACATGACAGGAAGACAAAACCAAAAACACACAGACCATGACAAATCTACGATCATTGATCAGATCAATAGCTGCTTCAGGATGGATATAACCTCCTGCTGTAAGAATGTATGAAACAGCAGGTGTTGACTGGTCTGATTTCAGGCCCTTTTAGTGCATTACCCAAACCAAATATGCCATTTCATGCAGCATCAGGATCAGGACTGAATCTAAGAATGTGATGTTATCAGTACTCGGTACTGATAAACACACCCAACATGTGAACTGTCCTGGGAAACAATTGAGTGCAGCTTCAGTGCTTAAATGTTTATTCATTCAACATCTGAGACACAACATGTAAGTTTACAGTGAATCATATTGGTCAAACATCCATCCAGTCAGCTGACAGCACAGTGACATCACTACAGGTTTCTATAGCAACACTGCCAAACATCTGGGAGCATCATTTAAAGCAGTGTTTCTCAATCCTGGCCCTCGGGGACCACTGCCCTGCATGTTTTAGTTCTGTCCAACTCCAGCACACGTGATTCAGATTAATTGAACTGCTTGTCAAGTTCTTTGCAATCCTGCTAACGAGCCATTCATTTGAGTCATGTGTATTAAAGAAGAATACCTCTAAAACATGCAGGGCAGTGGTCCCCGAGAACCAGGATTGAAAAAACACTGATTTAAAGGACCATATCATGTTTTTCTGTAGATATAAATCTCAGGACCAAGCCCCCTCTGCAGATCCAGAGTCCACCACAGTTTATCACAAAACATCATAGTTAGGGTTCAGGTTTAGTTCTTCATCCTGTTTCAGGAAGTCCTTGAAAGTTTTTGTCATTTTTCAAAATAATGTAAATTTTCATTTCTATAATTTCTCTGCTTCATTTCCACCATATGCAGCTGCTTCCAGCATTCAGCAGTCCACAAGACAAAAATCATTAAACACATAGAAGAAACATGTTATGAGTCTTGTTAGAACCAGTTCAGTCGTAACTCACAAAGTAAAAATCAAAACGGATCAGGAGGCTTGTTTAGTCCCTTTAATTAAACTTAAGAAGAAATATGACAGAAAAGGACAGAATGACTCCGTTTAATTCAAATATCCCTTTAAACTCCTATATCATCATGAAGCTGATACAGAATCAACATTTTAAATAAAACCAAAACAACTTGGTGAAGGAAACGCTCTGACAGAGAACCAGATAGATCAGCCATGAACTGGAACATCTTCAGTTTGTTTCACTTCTGAAGTCATTTGACCCAAACTGGAACATTTCAGACCATCCAGATTATTCATTAATGGCAAAGATCCGATTAAACTTTCAGAGGTTTGTAGTTTCTCAACAGGCTTAAATGGATCTAAGATCTTCCAGGAAACCAGCAGGTTTCAGAGGATGGTTTCAGATCAGGCATTTAACCTGAATGGAAACAAGGTCCAATATACAGTCATCAAAAGCCAAACCTGGACAGCAAGATCTCAGTCCAAAACAAAAACCCCAGCATGAAACCAGTACACCCAGCCAAGAGTGACTCCGCTAGAAGCAGTCTGAACTAGATCAGGCTGCACTGAATTTAAAGCACCAGACTGGACCAAACAGCATCCAAGTAAAAACTGGAAAGGGGCCGTTTAGAGTCAGGAACAGCAAGCCTAAAGTCCAAGACTGGACTCAGATCAGTTTGAAGAGGTTTTAACATGACTGGAATAAATATTAGCAGAGTTAGGTGAAGAGGGAGGGGGGGGGGGAGGGGGGGGGGGGGGGGGGGGGGGGGGGGGGGGGGGGGGGGGGGGGG
>JBAFTB010000022.1:24534461-24550105 GCA_037177355.1 Melanotaenia trifasciata
AAACCATGAATTCCCAGTATGAAACCCTAAATTTCCACTCTGAAACCCTGACAACTTAGTCTAAGACCCTGAATTCCCAGTCTGAAATTGTAAATTCTCGATTCCTGAAATACTATTATGATATCCTGAATTCCCAGTCTGAAACATTGAATTCCGAATTCCTAAAAACCTGTGGAATGACAGTCTCAGCCCGGGCCCTGCTGGATGCGACTCTACCTGCCACCAGTGGTCGTCGGTGCCCTGCGGTCTGGATGAACAGATGCCAGTCCGGAACCAGAGGCTGCCACTTGCATCCAGGGCCCAGGCGGTCCCTCCATCTCCTAGAGCGATGCAGATCAGCTCCAGACCCTGTGCTTCGCTGTAACACAACCATATGAAGAGGTTTTAGTGATGGAAATGAGCTTAGAGAGCTCCAACCTGTAGATTTTCCTCTGTGGTGTAAACAAATGATTCCTAGTTTTCTGTCTTTCGAGGATATATTTTTAACAAGTTGTCCCAACAAGCAACTGATGATTGATCTGTCAAAATAACCATGCCGACATAAAGAACAAAAATGGATTTAACAATAGTGTGGCTGATGTCCTCTTCAGAGTGTAAAGTTGTTGTTATGGTAAAAGAAAGATTTGTTTGTTTTTATGGGTGGGGGTGTAACATTCTATTCAAGAAAGTGGTTAAATCTTGAGTATTGTATTCCTGTAAGTATTACAGTATTCCTGCTAAAGGCCCATTTATACTCTATGCAGAAGATGGATATGCAGATGGACAGACAGGTTAGTCCATCTCCTGCGTTGGTTTTGCATGGAATTTGGTCAGTTTTCAGGGAGCTTAGCGATCTGTCGTTTGACGCAGAAGACGGAGCAACATCACCAGAAATCGGAGGGCAGTACTGAGCAGAATAGCTGACATGCGACCAGCGAAAGAAACAACAAAGAGAAGAAGAGGAGCAGGAAAGGAACAAAAAAGCAGAAGAAGAATGAAGACGAGAAAAACTGTAGAAATTGCACAAGCTTTTGAAAAGGGATATGCGTGTGCTTAGGGTGTGCTGGGAAACAACTTAATACCGGTGCACTACTGCAGCTGAACGGTGTCTAAAACTGACGCTGGCTTGCAGGAATGAACTCTAAACTTAGCACTGCCCACTAGTGGAGGAATTGATTTAACAACCATGGCAACGCAAAAGACGCATGAAAGTATGAGGATGGTGACGTATGACAACGTTTGAAATGGACGTCACTATTTATGTACGTAAGAGAGCATAAATGGGCCTTAAGTAGTGGCTCTTCCAGCCAATTAGTACCAGGGAGTAGTCTATAAAAGAACTGAGGAGCTACACATCTGGGCCTTTTGACCACTTCTGCCATTACATCATGTTTCTATAGAGCAGTGTTTCTCAATCCTGATCCTCGGGAACCACTGCCCTGCATGTTTTAGAGGTGTCCATCTTTAACGCACCTGACTCAAATAAATGGTTCGTTAACAGGCTTGTAAAGAACATGACAAGCAGTTCAATTAATCTGAATCAGGTTTACTGGAGTTGGACCGAACTAAAACATGCAGGGCAGTGGTTCCTGAGGACCAGGATTGAGAAACACTGCTATAGAGCATGCACACATTACATCACCATGAGAGGCATCTGGCTACTGTTTCCATGGACACTTTCATGCTTCTCACTAGTAAACTGTGTTAAAAAAACATCTAAAAACATGCTGAAAAGAAACGTCCTCGATAAACTTAAAAAAAAAGAGTTGTTATGGTGCAAGAACACCAATTATTAACAACAATCTGCTGAACAATGAATGAAGTTCAGGTTTATATGTTTCTATCTGTTTCAGTTTACATGGTGTTTGGTGGAAGTTCCTACACCATCCTACATCATCTAAAAACTACCGATCATTAAATGTTCATGCAGTCATTTTACAAACGGACAGATTAAAACTATTGATTAAAACCTGAATCCATTTAGTAGCATACATTTAGCAAAAAAAGGCAGTAAAAATATGATAACAGTCAAAAATATGAGGAAGTATATTTATTTATTACAAGAACAGTAAAAATATACAATACACTCTTTACTGGATCTGATGGCAGATCTACTATGAAACATCTGAAAAGAGTAAACAGTCCTGAATATCTGACAGAAGAACACTGGGACTCATAATAACAGTAACAGACAGCGCGGTAGTGGCAGCTAATGCAGCAGCACCGTTGTGTTTTGCTGTGCTTTCTTGATTTATGTGTACTACCTCATATTTCTGGTTTAGTTGCTTTTGCTTTAGTTCACTTCTGTACAGGTAGCAACATGTGTGCCAAAATGTTTGCACTGGCTCGACTGTTGTTACTGGTTTACCTCAAAGCAGCCACCGACTCAACAGGTTGCAGGAGCTCTAATGTTTACACCAATGAGAAGCTGTTAGCTCTCTGTAGTACAGGCAAGCTAACTGGCTACAGACGCGATGGAGAAGAGGCCGAAACAAAAAGCGACGAAATAAGAAGAGACGCGTCAAGTCCGCTCTCCCCACCATCAACAGAATGTTAGATCTATTCCTAACTAAATGGAAGTAAGTAAGTAAGCAAGTAAGTAAGGTAATCAAGACAGAAAGACTGGCGACGACCTTTTTAAAATTAAATGCAACATTGTCGTTGATCGTGACATTTCATAAAGATACTGGCATGTCCATAGTGGCGTTTAAAGGATGTTTGAACGTTTGTGGACCCTGACTACTGCTGGTAAGTCTGCAGGCTGCTTTCAGAGCCATGATCGTCACAGACATGATCTGGCATGTCTGCAGCCCGGCGCCTGACTTTCTGTTACCATGGTTACCAACTAGCGTTTATTCAGGGCAATAATTTACAACAATAAGGCTATTTGACCAGAACTTCTTTTATAGGTGTCCATTATCACTTTTTAATTGACACCCTACAGCCAATCAGAGTGTGTTTAATTAGCGTTGCATCACTCCTAGATGCTCCAGTCTGTCCCACTCTGCTGGATCTTAGAATAAATGACCGAAGCTTACTTTTCGCATTTTCTTTTACTGACTGGTAAATGTTGGCAGCAGACTCTCCACCTCATCCTTTCCTTGATTTTATGCTGTACCATTGGTGTTGCAGTTTCCCATTTTCCCAGATTTTGTGCGTACGCCATGGTCAGAGTTTCTGTCGAGGTAGGAACATTCTCCCGCTAAGTTTGTTTTTTATAAATCCCAAAAGTTTAAAAAAACTGAACAAACTGGTGAAGAAGTGCGGCTCTGTTATGGGCCATAGTCTTGAGCCTGTGGAGGTGGCGGGTGATCTGAACATGGTGGCAAAGCAGCCATCAATTAATGCCTCCCACCCCCTACATGAGACTGTTAGAGCCCTGGAAAGCTCCGTCATCAGCAGGATTCTTCACCAACGGTGCATAATGGAGAGGTCCTGCAGATCCTTCCTTCCCTGTGCTGTCAGACATGGCCTGCTGCCAGCAGAGCTGATCACCCACCTGCCCACAACAAAGCTCACCATTGTGCAATATCTGTACATATTCACATTTATGCTTATTAATATGGTCGATAACTGTCACTTTGCATTAATTTGATACATGGCTTTTCTTTTGTACAGTATTTATAACTGCTCTTTTTCTCCCTTACTCTGTTATCTTTGGTTTGTATATATGTAAATATAGATGTGTGTTTTCTTTATTTATTATTAGTTCTGTGTATACTGTGTATACCATATACAGTCTGCAACACCAAATTTCCCCAAAAGGGATGAATAAAGGTCTGTCAAATCAAATCTAATCAAATCAAATCAAATCAAATCAAATCAAATCAAATCAAATCAAATCAAATCAGAACAAACATCACAGTCATGTTCTCATCTGTACATGAGAGTTTCATCCAGATCTGTACTGCTGCATGTAAAATCATGTACTTATTGCATCTGTAGCCAGAAAGTCTTTATACATGAATTCTCAGGCGTACCACCTCACTTGTTTTTTCATCATCCTGTAAATGCAGCCATCTTTACTTCTGCTTACATAAAGCCCAAACTGTCTTTTATATCTAAACCACGGTCAGCCAGAAGCCCATCAGCTGGAAAAGTTTATGCAGAACTCCACTATTCTCTGGGATGTGTTCATCCAACGTATTCACTTCACTGCACCAAGATGGAAACGGAGGATGAAAATCTCCTGGTTAGTTTGCTTTTAGTGTGCTGATCACGAAGCAGCTGCTGCTGTTGCCGAGGACACAACTCGGGAAAAATGTTAAGATGAAATACTTGTCAGAAATTCAGAATAAAATGAAGATTAATAATACGAGAGTCACTCCTGAACCCAAAATCGCAAATAGTCCCACAATTCCCTGCGTTGATGATGTCGGTACTGTGTGTTTCCACAGGTTTCTGGTTGTGTCTGTTTATCAGGGTTTTGTTGTCTGTTACTCCTCATTTTAAACTGAATGAACTGAACTTTGAACTGGTTCATGAGATGCATGAACTTGCATCTATGACTGTTTCGTACTTCCGTACCCAGTGGTGTTGTGTTTCTGTATCCGATGGGTGTCATGCTCATGTACTTGAAGGTTTCATGCTTACGTACTTGACGATGTTGTGCTTACAATGGTGTCGTGTTTCCATACCTGACAGTGTCGTACTTCCATCCCTCCCCCTCGCTGCAGTAGCTGTTCAGTCCTTCTCTATAGAACAAGGCCTTGTGCTCACTCAGAGCCCAGACCACGCCTCCTCGCACACACACTTGGCTGAACACGCAGGGAGAGTCCACCTTCACCGAGCGAGCGCATGGACGCTCCACGCTCAGACCTGAAACACAGACATTTGCTAAGATGGAACCTCTATTTGCTGATTTCAGGCAACACAGCATTTTTAGCCTTTCACTTTTCCTTAATGCATCATTGGATTTATTTAATACTTTAAAAAGGAGGGAAAATTATAGGGAACCAATAACAATATTTTAATCTTTCACATGACCTCCCTAAAGCCATATATCTCAGGAAGCCATATATCTTTTAGGTGGTTTTCTTCAAATGGAACAGCTTTGCTCTTTGGCTCTACAAAAACCTTCTGCCTTTAATGTCTGGAAAAATATATTCACACTACAAGGGGAGTATCCCATTTTCTTTTTTTGTTTAATGCAAGTTGTGTGTTAATTAAAATGAAAACATCTTAAAATGCAACTGTTGCCCTGATGGAAAAAATATATATGTTGCCTTCAGGTAACATTGAACCATTACAGAAACGTCACAGCTGCAGGAAATGTTGGTTTTGTGTGTTTAGTTATATTTTGTTGATCTGACCTTTAAAGTTTAACAAAGATAAATGTGATGTTGATGCAGAAAAGTCATGATTCAGTCTTTTTTACTCATTTACACACATTTTTCTCCATTTACAGAATATATTCAGCCACATTCTCTGTTTCTAGAAAGAAGAGGGTAGAAAATGGTTTAAAAAATGTTTCATGGAGTTTTATCGGCATTGAGCAGCAGCATCACAGATTATGTCTGGAAAGTTCTAGAAAACTGACAGAAATATTACTTGAAGTTAAGCTGATGATCAAACTGCAGGTTTTTGTTTAGTAAATGGTTGTGATCGTTGTTTTCACACATAGTTTGTATAAAGTTAAAAAAAATAAAGCTTGTTTAGTTTAATGAGTTGTTCCACAATGGTCTAACGTTGATACCAGCTTTTTATATTTTAAAATCAATTTTCATGTTAGAATATCAATATTTTAGTCATTTTAGAGTAAATATTTAGTGTATCGCAAACTAGAATACAGTGGAAAGTAACTATAATATCAGGATCTTGTGTAAATAATACCCAGTTAGCAGGAACTACTTTTTCTTCCTCATGCTATAGTCATATGTGAAATACGGCAGAGCGTAGCGGCGCAGCAGCGTGCGGATCACTCGCTCAGTCACGTATGGAGCTGAAAAGCAGTATGACATGTGTGGGAAGATATAGACGTAGTGTAGCGACACCACAAACCTCCTTAAACAACTCAGAGTCAATCATAACACAGTACATGTTAAACTTATGATGAGGAAGAGGAGGAGAGGGACAGGTTCTGCATGGGTGAGACGCCACTCTTGGAGTCCTTTGATACTGCAGGCTGGTAGTATCGGGTACTATCAGGTACTATCAGGTACTATCAGGTACTATCAGGTACTATCAGGTACTAACCAGTGTTCAGGTATGGAGGGAGACATGTGGAGCTGTGCAGCTTTGATGCTGAATTTTGAGAAAGGGATTTTCATGTGTCCGCTAGGTTCAGGTTTTTGTGTTGATGTTTAAACAGCAGGAGTTTCCCCGGTTCTTAAGACTAATACATCCTGTTTATTTTAGGTACAGTATTAAATTTGGTTATGAAATACGTAAATGCTGCAATAAATATCTGTATGAGTTCAGCTTGGAGTGATATGTGTCCCTGAGATCAACTCATATCAATTCAGCAGGTCTAGATTTAGTCAGTAAGAACGGTAGGAGAGGCTGGTGTCATTAAATATTAAGTACTGGGAATAAAACAGCCGTGGTGGGGTTTCCTTCCCTTCCCTTCCTTGTATAACCCTTTTACATTTAAAATCTATTTATTGTAATTTGTTGAAACTGCTGCATATTTTACAAATTGCTGAAATAAATTAGAAAAGAAGCTTTATTATCAACGTACAGTGGAATACAGAAATAAATGCAGATAAAATTAAAAATATATACCCCCTTTTCCACTTAAAATATATAAAATGTCTTTATATTATGTTTACTTGGTCTATTTTAAGACATAAAACACTCCAAATATAATGCGTGCAGCAGGGGGTTTAGAATAAAAGTCACCTGGACATGTTTTTGTTCTGTTCCTGTAACGCTAGTATAAAACCACCATTACTCAGTCTTGGATCTTTAACATATGATTTCTGATTTCTGCTAGTCTTCTTCAGAGAGGTCTGCTCAGCTGTTCTTCTTCAGGTCTGTCAAACAGGAGAGGACAACACTGCCCCCTGCTGTCTAATAAGGTGAAGGCTACCTCATCCCTGCTGGTGGTTATCGGGACCTGTTCCAGTTCTCAGCGGTCTTTGTGATCCAGCTGTGGTATTTATTGCTTCCAGATCAGATGACCACCTTCTTCTCCATAACAGGATTTTCTCTCTCACAGATTATCAGATGTGGGTGATTTTAGATTGTGTTGTTCTGTTTTACTGCCTGTTTGTCTTCTTATCATTTCTTTTTTATTCTTTCATATTTTTCCAGTTTTATTTTGTCTTCATCAGCTCCCTCTTAAATCCAGAACAGAACTTAAAATTCTTCTCCTCACATATAAAGCTCTTAGTGACCAGGCTCCATTGTATATCAGACCACATAATTCCATTTATTCCCACCAGAGCATATCGCTCTCAGACTGCAGCTTTACTTGTGGCTCTCAGAGACTCTAAGAGTAGAATTGAGGACAGCGTCTTTGGCTATGCAACTCCATGTTTGGCTTCAGGAGGCAGACACCCTCTCTAACTTTAAAATCAGGCTTAAAATCATAGTTAGGGGTGGTCTAACTATGTCATGCTGAGAGACTGATGAGGGATATCCCATGATGCCCTGAGCTCTTCCTTCCCTTTTCTCTCTGCTGTTCATTTTCCATGTATAAACTTATGACAGTATTGGCATCATTAAAAGGACATTGTGTAACATTTACTGTTGTTTACTGGCCAAAACGGATGTCTGCATGTATACACTGTATGTGTTATCATTGGTGTGTCATGACCTCTGCTAATGATTTGACACATTCTCATAAGTGAAGAAGTTTAGATTTGTTCATACATATGGCAGGTAAGCCGGTAGGGAATCTCCATAATGGTCTGCCATCTTGAAACTACAGCTGCCGGCAAGGGACAATGCGGAATTCCTGCGAGCCAGCACACGGTGATTGAGACGCGGGAGGAGAAGATTAACAAGTGCAGCTCTGTTAAACTGTTAATCACAAAAATGCATGACCATACATATGGAGCAGCAGCACAGGAGCCAATTAATTGTCACCAAGAAAGAGAAAAAGGAGACTAAAAAGGCAGCATGACCAGACAAAATGTACAAATCCAAAAAGGACAACCACCGAGCAAGCCTTCCCCAGGTAGGAGTCAAGAAGGAGAAAGATTTTAAAAGAGATGCTAAAGTTACCAGCTTTCTCCTCAACAAGTAAGTTTGCTTGTACGTGTGTGCCTAAAGCTAATTTTTTTCATTTGGTTTTGTTAGATAGAGTTGCTCGTTACCATGGTTACCATGGGCAGCATAACAATAGTTTCTGCTAAAATACACCAGCCACGTTGGTACAGAAGTTTATGTCTACGTGGTTTCAGTTGCTTTCATAGTGACAGTAAATGGCAGCTTGCAGCCGCGGTAAAGCCAGACCAAAGGCCGGGGGGAAGGCTTTATAAGCTGCTTTTACTCGGACGAAAAGCCAGAGCTGTGCTGAGGCCAGTTTCACCGTCGAGATCCGCTCCCCTTGTGAGAACCGTTCTTCCTCCTAAACACAGAGTAACCATATCTTACAGTTTGACTGGATGCAGTTTGCAATATTTATGAAATAATGAACCTCTTCACGTTAGTGAACACTTCATGAACTATGACATGACGTGCTTTCATCGGTGTTGTCGAGGCTTTTTTGAATCACTGTGGCTATCGTTGCAATATGGGTTTGAGAGGATGCCATGCACGATTCTAATTCGTACAAAATGTCCCTTTAAAATGTATTTCTCCTCTCAGGAAATCCCCCTGGTTAAAAGTTGTGATGCTTGTTGGTCTCTCTCTCCTGCCCTCTCCACCCTTACCAGTCGAGGACGATGGCCACCCTCCCTGAGGAGTTTCTGCAGGAGGTTTTTCCTTCCTGTTAAAAGGGAGATTTTCCTTTCCACTGTCGCCCGCCGCCCCGTGCGGCTCAGGATGGGGGAATGAACTGAAGTCAAGATTCTACACAACCCAATGGTTTTCTTAGCTAGGCTATTATTTATGATGAATTGGCTTGTATGAACACTGATTGGATCACAATGAATTTACTTGAATTGATTTATCTGTAAAGTGAGATGACTTTGTTGTTAACCGGCGCTACACAAATAAAGTTGTATTGAATTCAATTGAATCTTTCCTGTGTTTGCTCTTTTAATATATGCGTGGCTACATGACAAACACTGTATTTCATGAATGTCATCACTATGCTGTTTTTCTTTTGGATGCACCAGTAACTGACTCAGACTGCTATGTCTGTTTTTTCTGGGTGTTTGTGTGATAGTTTTACATTTTCTCGCTGTGCGATATGTGTTCACCTTCATGCATCTGTACAGTAACCATATTGTTTGTTTTTTTGTGTAGCCTTTTCTCTTTTTGTTGTATTTCTTTCATCTGCTCTTGCTTTCTTCCTCTCTCTACTGGCAGCTAGTCAGAGCCTTTTTATGTCATCCTCCTCCTCTTTTCTGTAACCAGTCATTCTGACATCAGTTTCTGAAGTCGATATTTATCTACTGTTACTGTATATTTTGACACTGATGCTGCTGTACTTTCCATCTGTGATTTTCATGTCCAGAAATTAATATGGATCAGTTCATTTCTTCCTCAAGGGTGATGTTTCCAGCGTGGTTTGCATGTTCAGTGTGTCTGGGTGTCTGTCCTCTAAGTTTCTCAAGGTAAACAAAGACCTTTATTTTTACATGTTGTACTAAATAAAGGTCAAAAATTAACCAGAAGACTTTGAACCTTTTAGGATGAAACACACACATCTGTTACCATTACAACGATAATAACCAGTTCCTCCCTAACATTACATCATCAGACAGTCATTCCTACACTGATGATCGATTTCAATTCATGCATTTGGTAAAACAAACAAACAAACAAAAAAAAAAAACAAAAAAACAAAAAAACAAACAAACAACAACAAAAAGAAGAAAACCTGAAACTGAGACAAGACTAAAAATCCAGAAAAAGAGTTTTTCCTCTCCCTTCTGTTATTAATCCATCTGGTCCAGCAGTTATGTGTAAATTTGGCAATAAACCAATAAAAATAAATAAATAAAAATAATAATTATTATGATTAACATTTAGGATTAAGAGGAGCCTCAGACCCAAATGGCTCCTCTTGGCAAAGCAAATTTGTTCAGCACAACACGGCAGGCAGACCATCATTCTGCTGTCACGATGCTGGACAGGACAGGTTAAAAGAAACAAAAAAACAAAAAGAAAATGGAAACAAACACTGAACTGAAGTGATGAAGGGAAAGGTATAAACATGCAGAGGGGCCCCAGGATTCCTTGACAAACGTACCTGTCTGCAGGTAGAGATCTCCGTTGGTCTTGATGATCCAGGCAGAGTCATCACTCAGAGCAACGAAGGCTGTTTGCTCTACAGCTTTATACCAGTGACGTTTTCCTTTAACCGAAACTTTAGCACAAGCAAATGCTGTCATGCTCTTCTGCTCCACCTTCCACAGCAGGTTTCCTGGTGAGATTACAGATAGCATTAATGTTGCATACACCCGGTAACACACCTATACACACACCTCCAAATACATCTGTACATATATATGAGCATAGACTTGGAAACACACCTGTACATACACCTGTAAACACACCTGTACATACACTTGTACAAACACCTGAACATCGAACTTAACATAAACCTAGAAACACACATGTACATACAACTGAACATACACCTGTAAGCACACCTGCAGATACACTTGAACATACACCTGTACATATACCTGTAAATATATCTATATTTAAACCTAAAAAAATACACCTGCACACCTGAACTTATGCCTACACATACACATGCACCTGTACAAACACCTGGAAACACACTTGCACAAACACCTGAACATAAACCTGGACACATACCCGGACATACACCTGTACATACACCTTGAAACAGGTCTGTACACACATTTGTACGAAGTTGGGATAATGATATGATGTGAGATGAATAAAAAAATAAAGCTGTTGCTTTAATGTTTTCTCATGCGAAGCTCCACTGGCAAAACTCTCATGGACAGACATCAGCTGAAGTTTATAGCCTGTGCTATAATAAAGCTATTAGCATTGTTTCAGCTAATGCCAGATATCATTAACTCTTGTCTTCCTGATAAAAATCAATTGGTCAGCAACATAAACAGATTGTTTACTATGGTGTCCTTCAGCCTAAAGGCTAGAGATAAATAGAAAATTGACAGCCTGTATAAAAGTTTCAAGCTGTTTCTTTACCAACGTCGGATGAATTATAAGGAGATTAATTCTGTTTAGCGCTGTCCTTGTTTTCAGATACGAGGTAATTAGGATTCGCTGTAAAAGCACAACACACAACCTTGTGGTTGTACTGTAGGTGGCAGCGGAGATTAAACATGTGTCCTCTGGCGTTTGGCACAAATATTCGACATGTCCTGCAGTGTACCTGTGTTTGTAGCATCTCACCTCTCTTCTAACCAACATAGCTCAGAACAGCTGACGTGCTGTTCTGTTTAGCCATAAGCTCTTCTGCATCCACGTTATCTTTGCTCCTCTCGTTACCCTCCCCCATCGCACACTGATACATACACCTGAACACACACCTGTACATAAACCTGTAATCACATCTGCACATCACCTGACAGTTTAGCTCAGATATTTTAGGGTATTTATTTTGTAAAATAGGGGTACCAGCCTCTCTTTCTCCTGACATGTAAGCTATATATTTTTTCTCTTTTCTTTACTCACACAAAAGATGCATGAAGGAAATGTTTGCATCCTCTGTTATATATGACAGTTGAGTATTTTATTTCTAAAGTAATCAACAGGCTTTTCTTTGTATTCAGGATGAGAAGTCCCCAAACGTTATAACTTGTTTGGCTTCATACTGTCAGATGCTTAATTTGAGACATTGACCATTACCATTAATGTATGTACTAGGGCAAGACAAGCCTCGTCATTTTTTGTTGTCTGGATTCATCATCATTTGCCCATTGGACAAATTTGTTCATGTTTTGATAGCAAACTTTAAGTTTTATTTAGCCTTGCTGTACCCCATCTGTCATAACTCTGGCCACCCCCATTTGAGGGCCCACTGATTTAAATCCTTTAGTCCATTCACACATACTAATTGCTAGCTTGCCAGGAGTATTTTCCATAGATGTTAGCCTTAAGCTAACTTAGCGTTTTTTTGTTTTTTTTACATTTTCTTGTATAATGAAAGGTGATTTCACTGAGGCAATTATTGTATTTTCAGAGAAATACTGATGTATTTTCTGTATGTTTCCTTAATTTTACAGCTGTCTTGAGTGAAGGTTTCAAAACGGATTCAACCTCAGATCTGCTGAGCTGTTGCAGCAGCTAGATCATGCCACACACACGCAAGCAGCAGCAGAATATATACTTAACATTATTATAATCAATTATGTTCTGTTGCTGCATCGATGCAGAATTGTCCATGTTTGCACCACTGAATTCAACACCCCTACTGGAAACACATCTACACATATGTAAATACACCTGTATATGCACCTGTACATGTACCTGGAAACATGCACATACACTTGGAAATACACATGTATTTACAACTAAAAAAATTCTTGCAGATACACATAGAAACACACTTGTACATACACTTGAACAAATCCTCTGGGATCCACACGCCCTAAACACTCAGCCTTCAGACCATTCTCAAAACAAAATGCAGTTTAGAACTATGTTTAAAGAACTGTGACATCAGTAGATATGTCAGCAGCTCACCTGTTGGTGACAGCGCCACCTGGTTGACGTTGTCTTCAAAGCGCTGCCAGCTCAGTCCAGTTTCAGGCAGAACACTGCAGAACAGTCCCCCTTTGAAGTCCAGACACCAAACATGCCTGAAACCCAGACGTCAAATATAAGACACCTGAAAATCACCTGTCAAACACCTGTATGTCACCAGCTGACTTACCTGTCAGTTACCTGCAGGCTTAGTATTCCACATCCTGGTCCTGAGTATCCCATCCAGCTTTCTGCCAACTTCACAGACAAAAGAAAACTAGACATTTACAGCAACTTTAATCTACCTCCACAGCCTCACCTGGTCAGGTGTTTTCATGTCTCACCTGGTCAGGTCTGTGTCTGTCTCTGTCCTGAATGTCCAGGTCCATCTGTCTATCAATCGCCTTCTCTGTGTCCTTTGATAGACAGGTGTGAACATCTCTTCCACTACTTGCAGGAGGAAGACGGTAGATGTCTCCCTCATCATCACTGGACATGCTGGATTTTCTGTCCAGATTGGACACAGTGGAGTAAAACATGTGGTCGGCCGGAGCAGCTGAGGGAGGCAGGAGGTCGTCCTGCTCGCACAGAGGAAACAAGGGTGATCTCTAGCAGATAATCAATATTATTTTTATAATGGTTTCTTGGTTCAACACTGAGTAATGACGTTGTTGATCAAAAACCTCTTCAGACTGAGACTACTGTCTCCCTTTCAACATGTTTTCTTTGACCTGTGATGTATAATAGTTTAGATTTTGTAAATAATTTTGTTTTTTATCTATATTTCACATGTTGTTATTGTGTTGTTAAAACTGTTGTATATCTGTTTTAATAAATCATAACCAACTAAACGTCATTTGACCCGATCTTCACTCATTATTGGATGTTAACTCACAGTCTCCTCCTCTGGTTCTATCAGAGGGCTGAGAAACTCTTCATCTTGCTCCTCCAGTCCATCATCCTCCTCGGACTTGTGCATGTAGGAGAAGGTGCACTCGAGAAGCAGATCAACATCTGGAGTTGGGGGGACCACATCTGCTTCTGGACCAGAACCAGAGGTCTCTTCTGGATTCAGTTCTTTCTTCAGACCTTGGAGAACCAGGGTGCTGGTGTGGTGGATGGAGTTGAAACAAGGGTGAGACAGTGAAGACAGATGAACAGGAGACAACTATCAGACTCGATTACTCTAAACAACTAACCCTGACAAGACAGAGGAAACCTCCACCTCCTCTAAACCCTTTGAACCATTATCTGCATCCTGCACTTCCTCGGAGAACTGCCCATGGACGTGTTCTGGAGCATCCTGGTTCTGGAGGCTTAGAGCACCGAGGGAGGCGTGGTCACTCAGAGGAGTTCCACTTCCTCCATCACTACAGCTGCTGTCCTGGACGACAAACACGGAGTCTGAGCAGCTACTTTCAGAGAGACGGTTTCCACTGCTGCTGTCTGAGGACAGAGACGGACAGGAGACAGTCATTATTACCTGTCTCTGTACGTCTCTCTGTTTCAGTCTGTTGGTCTCTCTGTCTGTCCATCTATCGTTCTGTTAGTCCATCGCTTCATCCATCTGTCACTTACCTTGCCGTCTTCTCTTCTTCTTTACTCTGATGGCTTTCACCACCAACTCCTGCTGTAACACTTCCTGACCCAAAGGAGCGCTGTAGCGTCTGGAGCTCAACTCGCAGGATGCGCTAACTGGGGTGTTTCCATGGAGACTGTCCCATGAAGTGACAGAGCCACTTCGACAGCGGGGTGTGCTAAACGGATCAGAGGGCTGGCACAGCTCCATCACCTGGAGACAAATATACGTACATACAGCTGTTATCTTCAAGTCCTCGCTTTGAAATCTATGCTGTGTCAACTCTACATCAAAATCTGTCTTCAACACGTCATATTATGTCCTCTACATGTCAGATTCTGTCCTCTACATCAGATTCTGTCCTCTACATGTCATGTTAAGTCCTCTACACCTCATATTACTTCCTCTACATGTCAGATTCTGTCCTCTACATGTCATATTATGGAGGGCCTGAAATTCATTTCCCCCCCTTTATATGCTTCAAATAGGAGGATTTATACACTTTGGGGGAGGATATCACCAGTGACCTGGTGATAGACCTACAGGTCTTGCGGCGTCTTACTTGTACCTCAGATTAATATGCAGCTTCCATTTGTCGTCTCCTTTCTTAGGCATCATCTTAGATAGCTCTCTTGTCTCTTCTCCATGCTCTTAAACTGCTCACATATCAGTCTTTACTAGATAGGTATAAAAACCTATATTCATTGCTGTAACTTGTTGACTCCTTTAGCTGCGTCAGTGCATTAAGTCATTTCCCCCATGCTCTATTGTATCCTCTGTCTTCTCTACTTAATCTCTTTACATTCGATGAGAATTCCAGTAAAATCAAACTTGCCTTGGGGAGGGTCAAGCTCTGAAATGAGCATCAGACAGGTGAGGATTTTGTTATTCAGTGAATTTCTTAATTGTTTTTAACCATCCTTTGTGCTGAATCCATGTTCACATGATTTTGGGAGTTCCTTAACAGTTTTAAGTGCGTGGGGTTACAAGATCGCCGAGACAAGAAGGGCCAGCCCGTTTAAAGATATAAAAAATATAAAATAATAAACATATGGGATAAAGTTAATTGATAACCAGCTTTGTGGTACCGCTTATCAAGATTGCAAATGACTGGGTAATTCAACCCAGGTAGAGGTGAGATATTCCAGGTATTACAATCCCACTTTCTGGTTCAGGCTTCTGGGGTCTCATTTATAAAACTGTGCGTAGGATTCTTACTAAAAGTGTACTTACGCCCAAAACCGGAAGTTGGTGTACGCCATAAAATATTCTGATTTATAAAACCGTGCGTACGCACAGGTGCAAGCAATTTCCCCTTTATAAATCACACTCGTCCTTGAAG
>JBAFTB010000022.1:24574204-24584609 GCA_037177355.1 Melanotaenia trifasciata
GTTTGTACTTTAACTCAGGTTCTTCTCTAGATAAGATCAGGTAATGGGTTTGTACTTTAACTCAGGTTCTTCTCTAGATAAGATCAGGTAATGGGTTTGTACTTTAACTCAGGTTCTTCTCTAGATAAGGTGGTGAACAGAGGAGAGTAAGACCCTTAACCCACGAGGGCTCTCTGGGCGCTGGAATATTGCAGCCCACTGTCGTAGTGAATGTAAGTAGTGATGGGTCGAATGCAGAAGACTAATTATGGTATGCGTGATATTTTCTGACAAATAAAGAGTTCTTTTTCTTTTTGAGGTAAGATCTGGTAATGGGTCAGTACCTTGGCTGGGATCGCATTCAGGAGGTAGTAGAGCGGACAGAACTCCCTCAGGATAGACAGGGAGGTCGGCTGTGTTGCCATGATGCAGCTGGACTCCAGAGTTCCTGAAAGTGAATTCAGATCCCTGTTAAGAAAAATAAAAAACTATGAAGTTCTAACACATCAGTGAACATAATCTCCTTGTTGCCACGACCCGACAGGAAATGCCAAGATAACAAATCATTTCACAGCTGTGGTGTTCATGGGTGAAGTATTGCAGTGTCGACCAACTAAAGTTAGAAAATTCGGACCTGCAGAGACTTTTAACATCAAGATTATTCCAAGTAATAACTCGCTAGGCCTCCAACACAGATGAAACTTGACCAATCAGATGTGATTAGACTTAAACATCATTATATCATTTGTCTCCTTTCTGTTATAGACCAAGAAGCACAGGCCAGAAAAGTAGATCATCATAATGAATAAACACAATTCTCCTTATTTGGAATGATAAATGTTCATGTGCCATTGTAGATTAGTTCTGTTTCGTAGATTGCACAGTAAAACAGGTTACTCTGTTTTATCCTATTTCTCTTATTATCATGTTATTCTAAAATGTCTCAACATAATGTCCTAATCTGAAATTATACTTGCTTTAAAATATACACTCATTTGATTTAGTGTGTCATTAACCTTTTCTTTTAATTAGGTTAAATGGAAATGCAATATTCTATTCAGATTTGAAAGATGAGAAGAGATGAAGAATTTAGGGCTTATATATTTTTATCCTGATGTAAAACCTTCGGCCTGCTGCTGACTCTGGTATCCGGAAGCAGCCTCTGATTGGCTAGTCTGGGTTTACCAGCAGCTCTGTTGAAAATCATTCTCCTCTCTGAAAAGTTTACTTTAGTCTTCGTCTTGTCCTCATTTCGTACTTGTCTTCTTTTGGTCGTTTTCATTCACTTTATTATTTTCTTCGTGTTAAGTGCGTACCTACCTTGTTCAAGCCAAACTGTATTCGATCTTATTTTTAGAACTACGTTATATAAAAATCTTTAAGTAAAAACCTGTAATTTCCCAATTACATAACATTGTTTTACTTATGCTCCTTGTCTTACTTTTCATAATTCATGATAATCTGTATTTATCCATCATCTGTAATTAAATCCTAATTTTATTATAAAGTGGATGTGATTTCCGTCACTCTTCATTAGGTAATTTCTGAAAACAAGTACAAGCACACAGCCTTGAAATAAATTTGTTATTTTATAGTACATTTAAATTATCCTCTTTTGGGCGGAGAGGTGGTGCCCCGACAAAAACTAATTCATATTTTAGCGTTACCGGCTACACATCTCTGAACATTTGTTTCTGATGCCAGGTTTCTGCTGGTCACAGCTGGCAGCACCAGCAGGGTCCGAAATAAAGATTTATTTTACCCAAAAAGTCGAGTTGAAGTTTATTTCTGCAGAACAAATGCTATACAGTCTGGACAAGTATAAAAACACTGAACTGCCTCTGTGACGGCAACAGATATGAGTTACAATAAAAAACATCAAATACAGAAAAAGAAAATGATGTCTGAAGGATAAAAACCAGGATCAGCTCTTCATCCAGGTCCAAAAGCCAACTAGAAGAAATTAGTCCCAGCGAAGCTTTAATTTGATCTGAGGACGTGGGACATTCTAGAGATGGAGATGAAACAGCTCCATCTTTCAGTGTATGAACATCCAGCGTATGACTCATGGACCTCAGAGCTCCAGATGGTGAACAAAGATTTAAAAGCTTGGACAGGTCAGGTGGAACCAGGTAATAAAATGTTAAACTCTATCCTGGAACTCACTGTTCCCAACCCATTTCTAACTAATCTGATCACTGAAAACATGCTTGGCATTATGCTTTCATCATCTGCTTTTCTCCACAAAGGATGAAGCCTGGCTAACTCCTGTCCTTTGGTATAAATTAAGTTAACTAGTCCCGGTGACTGGTTGAACAAATTATTGCTGTGAGCGTGGACTTTTAATCAAGTAAACTTTGAATTTAAAAGAGGACAAATTCTAGATTAATAATTCAATACTTGGCCCATATCAAAGCAGGTTAGCTGCAGAATGACAATCAAATTGTCTACATTTAAAATCGGATCCAGCGGGTAACAACTGACCGACAAATTTAAAGAAAAAAGAACACTTCATTTGTGAATAGCAAAGTGAGTCATGTAATCTCAACCAATACTAAGACTTTACAAGTAAATGACTGAGGTCGGGATCAGTTAATATCTCTGTTAAAGTTCTTTGATTATGAGAGATATGTTCAGCAAGGTGGATGATATTTCTCACAGAACACAGATGCTCAGCCCAGATGTTTTCATCAGGCTCTTAACACTTGAAAAACTTCTACATTCCAGTCGAATAGGAGCTGTGGTGGACCGCTCAGTAACAAACCTGCACAGGTACTTTAAATAAGTTCATTTCAGAGAACGGGTACCAGAACTCAACCAAACTGGTCCTGGTTTATTTTATGTCTAACTCGACATTGGCATCTGCCAGGCTGCTGATGAGGCTGGGGCTGTCTCCTCCTGGTCCGTGCCCTTCCTCTTTACAAAGTATTTCCCTTTCTTTTCATTCTTATATCTTTCTATACAAAATCAGACAGGTTACAGGACATATTTCTTCACATTTTCATGCTGTAACTTCTATAAAATTAAAAAGCAGCCTTGCTAACCTCCTGTTTAAATGAAACTAGATCATGTAGCTCTAGCTTAGTCAGCCCTAAGTAATGTGGATATTGAGGTTCTCTAAAAAAATATATGGTTTCCAATGTACTGGTGTAGTGAAACTGATGATCCTTGTGTCAGACGTTTCTGTCCTCCTCCTCCAGTGACCTGTCCATCACCTGTGGTGGCACCTGGGATGTCCCATCAGATTTCAGAGGTGACCAGCGCTAACCAGCCCCCAACCACACACCACCTCCACCCTGCTGGACGGAGCTAACAACGTAAAGAAGTAAAGAAGTAACTATAGTTATCAGACTGCGCGTCTAGTTACTATCTGGTGTTTTTAACTAGAACAATGAGAAAAACTAAATAAACGTTTCACTCAATGAAGTTTGGAATAAGGAGCGCCATGTTTGTTGTTGTTCTCGATCAGCTGGATCATCAACACACGTCTTTAAAAAACAACCCTCACACTTTAAAACGACACACAGGTGCTCTCACTGCAGGTAAACACTGACGTCACAGAAAGCGTATCTGCAGTCTGTAGCACGAGGACCGGAAACGGTCAGCCCGAACAAACCTAAAAATCCTGAAAATTAACCGATTTATCTGAATGTGGGGGCTACAACACACACCCGGAACGAAAACGATCTCTTCCTTAACGTGTAAAATAACCTCTTCATGCTCGACATTCAGCGCACACCAGCCCAGATTTAACCAGCTGTTCATTAGAACGGACTTTGGCAGGTTGATGGTGGGTCTACATTCTGGAGTAGAGGATGACAGACGCCATAAAAACATGGAACAAACATGGAGCTGTTCACCAAACGTCCCGGGTAGCTAGCATCTTGCTAACCTGTTAGCAGAAAAACCTCATCAGGAGGAGGTCCACGATACCAACTGAGAGCTGGATCCGATCAAAGGTGTCCTCAGAGGTTTGTCCAGATTATTATGTTGCAGCTGGATGATGTATAAGCGCGGACAGGTGACATCGCCCTGTGGGTCTGACAGCTGCCTTACAGGGACTGGACCCGGACCTAAACAGCGCTCCCTGCAGGCTAGACACAGAAAGCAGCTCCGCATCGCCTCTATTTCTTTATTTAATTATTTCTGAACATATCTTTTGGTGAGTTGTGCAGTTTGTGCTCCCCCAAAGAAACAACAGTATAGTTTGTCCAAACTGCTGCTGAAAATCTGCTGCAACAACATTCCCTAATGAATGACAGGAGAGAGAAACTTGGTGACGGCTCTTTGGAAAACAGGGAAAACTGGAGTTTTCCGTCCATTTAAATCCCTGTCACGTAGATACAGAACCGCTATGCTGATTAATTTAATTGTTTAACGTTATATTTTATTGCTTCTTCATACTATTTCAGTAATAAAAATTAATGTCTTACATGGATTGTTCATTTTGTTATTTGCCATCTTATTTATATAAAAACCATAAATCATCAAATAAAAAATATAATAATAATAAATATAATAATAATAAATATAATAATAATAATAATAATAATAATAATAATAATAATAATAATAATAATAATAATAATAATAATAATAATAATAATAACAACCCATTTTAACCTTCTGAATCCGGTTCGGAGGGGGATCCAGTCCAGGAAATGTGAGCTCCCGCTCTGACTGAAGCTACGCTAGGCTAGTTGAAAACGGGTCCCGCTTACCGTTACCTTCCAGCGGTACCGCCGGTTCCGTTAATGCTATCATTCCTTTTTATTGAGCGGTATATGGGACCGAACACATAGTTCTGATATAGAACTGTTCGTGGTTCGGTGTTGTGGACGGGATATCAGGTGGACCGTATCCAGGCCCAGTGCCATCTAACCGTTACCCTCGCAGCCAAAATGGCGGACATCGAGGATGACAGCGGAGCGACCAGAACAATAACAACCACGGAACCGCCGGGGGTTCCACCTCAACCTCCTGCCGCCCAGTTTGGGACACCTTTACCTTTACAGTCCGTCGCTGAGACAACAGGGCCCGGAGAACAAATACCGACAGCTCCCGCTGACCAGGACGTTCAGCTCGGAGACCGTTCGGAGCCCTCGGAGCCCGCGTCCTGCTCACAGGGCGGCCAGCCCCCTCAGAATGACCCGGTTGGTTCCGGAGTTCAGCTTGTGGACGCCTTACAGAGTAGTCCTGCGGAACAGAGCATATTGTTGGGCCCAGACTTCACTGAACTGAGCAGTACGACCATCATCTACGTGCAGCCGGACGGTAGCCTGGTGGAGGGTTCAGGACTGACAGCCGAGGAGCAGCAGGCCGTCCTTAACCAGCTCACCAAGCACCAGATCGTCCAGGTCTCCGAAACCGAGGCCGCACAGCTGCTCCAGCAGAGCCAGCTGCTTAAAACAATTCCAGTCCAAAACACGGCCCTGGACCAGAATCAACTGCAGCAGGTTATTAACCAAGTCACAAAGTCCCAGAATCAGGTTCACCAACCCCAGAAGGAGCCGGCCCAGACTCAACAGGGTCTGAAGCAGCAGAAGCAGATCCAGGTTCCTCAACAAAACCTGAAGCCCACGACCCAGACCAATGCGTCCCAGCAGCTGAAGACTGTGGCCCAACATGTTGCCATGCAGACCGGCACCTCGGTTCAGGTGGGTTAGATGAAATCAATCCGGTTCATCTGGACTGTCCCAAACTGGTTCTGTTGGTTTTCCTACTCTGGTCCTGGTTACCAGAATTGATCAGCAAGCAGAACCCGACCTCAACTTTAATCATGTCAGCTGTTCTGTACACACACCTCACGGACTTCTGAAATCCTGGTTTCTTTAAACCTGGTCTGTACAGAAGCAGGCAGGATTAGTCAGAGTCCGGGATTTAGCTCAGGTTCAGTTCTTATGAAGGATGTGTTACCATGACAACCGATACTAAAAAGTGGATGTCCAGGTGAGGGATGAACAGAGGAGAAAGCCCCACCTTCTGACCAGTCAGAGCAGGTCTGATGAGGCTGATGAATATCTAGCTGCCATCTTTTCTTACGTTTGTGTCCAACTCGGCATCAGATGTTCATATTGATCTCTAATTAATCTGATCATGTTCATTCAGACCTGCACAGTTCAGACTGTTATTGATTGATTATGATCGCACAACAGAAAATGTTTCTGGTTACTTCTGAATATTTTTCTATACTGTATTTAAACACCTGGTATTGACAGAATGTAAGTTTTAGAAAACGGTTATCAACCATCATATCTCCCTGTTCTCCATTGACATGGCAGTGAATTTGATCAGATTATTGATTCATTGACAGCTTTCTATTTCTGTTGTCAGGTTTCCTTCCTGCTGCAGCTCCTCTGTTACTTTCACCCAGACAGAAGTATTAAATTCTTGATTAGTTTCCAAAGTGAACCCTGCATTGTTACAGGATTAATTAAACCAGATGACCTGGATCTATTGAACCTGCTACATTGTTCAGACGTCAGGAATTATCTTTTTTTTTATCTGTGAACCATCATACGGAGGAAAAGCTGGTCCAAGTTCAGCTGAATACTTTCTTGATCACAGAGGGAAAATGAAAATGAGGAAAATATAGTTGTAGCCAGATGAAGAAGCCTCTGATTGAACACCTGCTATGGACATTTTTACCATTAACTCACAGTCTGAATCATGTTGCCTCATCCTTTCATTAACTTTTATCCTGTTTCTTGGTTTCTGTCCCCCTACACGGAACCCATGAAGATCCAGATCCAGGTTCCTCCCAATCAGGACAGGAAGTCTGGTGCTGGTCCACAGCAGAAAGTTGTGGCTCTCAGCCATCCACAGGTGAAACTGTCGGCTAATGGCAGCGTGGGTAACGCTCAGATCATCCACATCCAGCCTGTGGTCAGTCAGCAGGGTCAACAGTTCTTCCTGCAGCAGAATCCAGGAGACCCCCCTATTCAGCTGCTGCTGCAGACCCCCACTCCTGTTGTCGGATCTCTGCTCCCGTTGGTCAACAAGCTAGCAGGTTCCACCTCCAGTCCAGGTCAGAAACCTGCTGCATTCTCCGTCAAAGTCCCCATGCCCTCTGCTGTTAAGAAAAGCCCCCCCTCAATCATTAAGGCCCCACCCCCTCCCTCACCTAAAACCATCACCATCCCGACAGTCAAACCCCCCCCTAACGGCACAGTAACCTCTGCCCGTAAAGGTCCAGATAAACCACCTGCAGCCATCACAGCGGTTCCGGTTCGGACTACCACAGCTGCCTTTGGCCGACCTGCTTCATTGACCACTCCCACCATCTCAAAGGACAAAGAGAAGGAGAGGAAGGTGAAGAAAAGGGAGAAGAAGGCAATTAAAGTCCAAACCAGGTCTGGTCGGGTTTCTAGACCGCCGAAATACAAAGCCAAGGACTACAAATTCATAAAGACCGAGGACCTGGCCGAAAGCCACCAGTCCGATTCTGATGACTACTCCGACATGAGCGTGGAGGAAGAGGAAGGGCCCGACCCCAACAACACCCCCTCCATCAACTATAGCCACAAATCCCGGTCCCATCGCTGCCAGACTTGCGATAAGGCCTACATTGGCCTGGGAGGCCTGAACCGCCACTACAAATTAAATCCAACTCACGGAGAACCTGTTCCGATCCAAGGAGAACCCGATGGGACCCACGGAGATCCAGAGTCACCTGAAAACACCTCTGGCAACACACCTCGCCCTCAGACAGTCGACAGCCAATCAGACGAGGGAAGCTATGGTGCAGCGAGAGAGGAAGAGGAGGAAAAAGACACACCTGTCTCCACGGCAGCAAACAAAGTGAGACACCAATCAGAGCAGAGGAGGGAGGGAGGTTCTGTTGTTCTTACTAACTGGTTACTGACTTGTTACTGCCTTTTTTATGACTGGCTACTGACTTATTACTGCCTTCTTTATGACTTATTACTGACTTGTTTCTGACTCATTTCTGATTAGTTACTGACTGGTAATTAACTTGTTTCTGACTGGTTACTGACTTGTAACTGCGTCATTTATGGCATATTATTAACTTGCTACTCACTTATTGTTGACTGGATACTGGGTTGTTACTAACTGGTTTTTGACTTGTTGCTGACTGGTTGCTGACTTGTTGCTGACTTGTCTCAGGTCATTGATTTTTTTACTAATTGGTCTTGTAGCTGACTGGTTACTGACTCATTTTTGACTTGTTTCTGATTAGTTACAGACTTAATTGCTGACTGGTTACTGACTTGTTTTTCAATATTTACTGACTGGTAATTGACCTGTTTCTGACTGCTCACTGACAGGTTACTGCCTTGTTTATGACTGGTTACTGACTTGCTACTGATTGTTTACTGACTTGTTGCTGACTTGTCTCTGACTGGATACTGACCAGTTACTGACTTGTTACTGATTAGTTTCTGACTGGTTTCTTACTGGCTACCAACTTTTTTACCAACTGGTTAATGACCCATAATAATCTTCTACTTTTCAGCTGTGTAGTCTGTTGACTCATTTTGACTTGGATCAGTTCTTGAGCACTACCTAGTTCTGGTTGGCTTAGTTAACGCTGTGTGTCATTAGGCAGACGGGGGTCCAGCTGCATCTGTTGGACTCAGAGGTCTTCATCACAGAGGGCCAGGCCGTCCCAGGGGCCGAGGCCGAGGCAGAGGAAGAGGACGTGGTCGAGGCCGGGGTCGATCTCTGGGACCACCTCCTAAGGTTGGTGTGGTCTGTTCGTGGTACCAGAACCAGGTGTTTTTGCTGTTGAACATGATGGTGAATCGTCTCCTAGGTGACGATGGGGCTTATAACTCGACGGGGCCGTCGCGGTCGACCTCCCAAGCTCAGCGTCTCCACAACAGCTACAGAGCACCAGGCAGGGAGGCGACGAGACCGGCTGCAAGAGGTGAAAAACCGACCCGACTGACCTGCTGGCACAAAGATGTCGGCTGTGTTTTCACATCCTCTTTGTTTACAGCTCGTGGAGCAGTGTGAGGATGAGGAGCTGATGGACATTGTTCTTCCTCGTTTAACTAAAGTGTTGAGTCTGTGGGAGCTGCTGCTGGCAAAGGTAAGCTCTGCATGTATAACACAGGACACCCAGACACAAACTGGACCTAACTGGACCCAACCGATACTGTTTGAAGATACTTTGGTTGAAACTGGACTGTAGCTGCAAAAGTCTAACCTGGGCATCGAAAATGAGGTCTTCCTATGAGAGGAAGACCATTTTATGGTTCCCTTATAACAGGTGCACAATTATTTTTTTGAACATGGATAAATTCTTACCAGATTACATCAATGGATGGGGGGGATTCTTCCTCAGGAGTCTGATCCATCTTTTCATTAACTGACATTACCAAAAAATGGAGAGGAATTGACTATTCTTTATTTTTACTGCACAAATTTACAGTTTACACAAACATGAGTTTACACCATTTCAGAGCATAGATACATGTACAGTCTAGCTATAGCCTAGTTACTGTCTAGTTATAGTCCAGTAAGGATGCGCCTATACCAGTACCAGGTATCGATCCGATACTATCTGCGTGTACTTGGGCTGAAATACAACAAGACCGAATACCAAAGTGAAAAACTTGGGCTGTTAATTAGAGTAATCTGTGGAATTAATTAGGACTGGACGATAATTCAATAGCAATATATATTGATCAATAGATGTGTAGTGCGTTAGAAAAAAAACAGGTTGATTAAAAAGTTAATTAGAAAAACAGTTTTCCTTCCTTTTTCATTATAACCTATCATGTAGCTTAATACTACAGTCATTACTTCCTCCCAACCAATCACAAACGCAGACCCAGGCACGTTCCGACACCAAGCTCCGCCCCTCTCAAACCACAACAGTGAGGATGTGCATTGCAAAAGATGACGCAGCAAAGACAGGCTGAGGAAATTGTCATGAAGAAAGGAGGTCGGGGTGAGGAAAGAAATACCCCGTAGTGATGCTAGGCCAAGTTAGTTTAGTTCTTGTTGAGTGGTGTTTCCTTACATGGTAGCCTAGTCCAACCAGTTTCTGAGCTACCTAACAGCCAATTTCTACCGGGTCCGTGTGTGCTGCATTCCGGCTGCGTAGCAGCTTTTTTTTTCCGACTTTGCGGTACATCCTCTCACACTGAGAGTGCCCGCGAAGGCAGTCCGTATAGCTGGATCCACGAATTCACAAATCAGAAGAGAATTGGAGAATCTTATTTTCTGCTTCCAGGATAAACGTCTCATCATCCATAATGAAGAAAAAAAAAAACACATAATAGCATAATGTTTACGTTGTTCAGAGATCGCAAATCTACACGGGCCTTTATTTTGAAATTTACCATATGCTTTACACTGCTCCCGTGTCGGATTTCTTGTCTGGCCCATAGACTGTAAAAAGAATGGACAAAGCCTGAAACCACGTGACCCATAGGATTCCGATGAGCTGAAAAGA
>JBAFTB010000022.1:24587500-24598926 GCA_037177355.1 Melanotaenia trifasciata
TGATGGGTTGTACACTCAGTCGACATTAAAACCGACCGGTAACACAGACAGGAAAAAAAAAAAAACATGGTCTGAGGCTCTGTTGTTTTCCAGCCGGTACACACATCATTAACTCCTTAACTTCTTGTTTTGTAACGTTTCTGCTGTTGGGTTTCCTGGAAGGCACTCTAAAAAATGTATTTCATTATTATTATTATTATTATTTTTCAATCTGGAACTTTCTTTCAGAACTCCAAGATGTTGCCGCCATCTAAGAGATTTAAGATGGAGAACAGTATTAACCACAACGGCACTGAATCACCTCAGACAGGTACTGACACTGACCCACATCACTCTAAAGGACCATCACAGATGGTTCTGGTTCTGCTGAGCCGGGTTCAGATGTCTCTTTGTCTCTGTCAGGTGGTTCTGCAGCGCCCTCCATCACAGCTGTGAAATCCTGCTCCGTCTCCGTGTCTCCTCTGGTCATTCCCAGAGGATCCAAACTGAACCCGGCTGCCGGTTCTGGATCTAGGTGAGTTTATCAGTCCTGCATCTGGACCTAACTGATCTGCTGAGGTCTTACTGTGTTTCTCCTGCTCCTCCAGCTCCTCCCCCACCCCCATCCCCATCCAGACTCTGCCCACATCCACCCATGTGGAGGCGGGTCCAACTGAGGACCAGGAAGACAGGTCTCTGCTGGTACCAGACCGGGTCTTGCACACCACAGATGACACAGTCCAGATGACAGAGATGGAGAACACTCTGCATTCACTTTCTGAGAGTACCACAAACATAACAACACCAGATTCTGGATCTGTTCAGACCCTCGAGTCCAGTCTGAGCCAGTCCACAGCTTACCCGCAGCCACAGCAGAGAGACCCGTCCCAGTCCGGATCTGGCACTGCAGAACCATTTGAGTCCAAGGAGCTGCAGGAGGGCCAGGAGATCTACATCCAGACCGAAGGTCTGACAGTCCAGCTGGCAGAACCGGGATCAGATGGGATTGTCATTGTGAACGGACCAGATGGGACCACTATGCACATCCAGACCCCTGAGGGAGTCCCTCTGGAGGCAGTCCAGGCTCTGCTTGGTATCGAGGCATCAGATGGAACAAAAACCCAACCATGAACCCAGGTTAGGACCAGGCAGAACCAGAACCTTGTCTGAGACACCTCCTACAGAACATCACACTTTTAAGGTGAACCTGACTTTTTAGATCTGATCCGGTCTGTTCTGGTTCAGAATGAAGTTTCTCATTTAAACCGGTTTCTCAGAAGTCCTTTTGGTTTTCTAATTTCTTGATGTTCTGGTTTCTGATCAGAACTGTGTTGCGGACCTGATGACCTCTTTGAGCTTCTGGACTAAGCGGTGACCAGCCAGGATCAGCTCGTTTGATTGGCTCTCTGCTGTGATGTCATCAGCAGCTGCTGTTTGTTTGTAAACATGTTTTCTTTCTTTGGACGTAAACTGGAGGATTATTGGTTGTTTATATGTAGATAAACATGAACAAGAGTTGCACTATTTTATTACTTTTTATAAGACTTGCATAAATGTTTTTGAGCTGGAACATTTGGGAGTTAATGTGAAGAACTTGAAGAGTTTGGAGGAATTTTTGGAGTGCAGAATGCATTAAACACATGTGTCATACCCGAATGCGTTTGGTGGTTCTGGTCCCAGAAACCAGTTCAGGATTCCTTCCTGACCAATAAAAACTGAAACGACGTCAACGTTAAAACATTTTATTTCATGTCAAACAGAAACATTTAAGAGATTTTAAATAAAGCAGATGTTTTAGTCGTAGCTTGGCCAGAACCTGGACTTAGACCTGGACTGGAGCCTGCTGACGACTGACTCACAGTGGCCGGTGGCCCGTCTCCAGCAGCAGAGCTTCTAGTGTCAGTCTGATCTGGGTATGGATGAAAGGCTGGTGTAGCCAGCAGGACAGGAAGAGCAAGCACAGGTCAGAGGTCGCGGTGTGGGCCACTTCCTGTACGATGGTCTGCTTCAACCTCAGCTCCTGTCTGAAGGCGGCCAGCAGAACCCAGCAGGACTCATCTGAAACACCGCAGGTCACAGATCAATGGAGACATTTGCAGACTGGTCGCCATGGTGATATTGCCATGGTAACAGATATTGCCACCTCATGGTGGCATAAGTGTCCACAGTCTAACTGAAAGACCACCTGTCTACACACAGAAGTTCCTGCTAGTCACATGACCAGAACAGTAAAGAGGAAGTATGTGCATAAAGAGTTTTGAACAGCTTCATTGATTTATATAAAAAAGTAAGTGCTGTGGGGACATCCCATGATGCACTGGGTTCTTCTCTGCCCTTTTACTGAGTGTATTAAAAGAAAGAAGGGTGGTGACGTGACTTAAGCCTGGTACACACAACGAATTTTTGGGCAGTTTTTGTCTCAATTTAGCCTCTTCCCGACCTCAGATCACAAATGCCGGATTATCGTGAGATTTCCCTGTCCAGTCATCATTTGATCTGTGGTGAGTTACGAGCTGATTTGTCCAGATAATCCACTCCGAAACGGGTTGTAGCCAAGAATTGGGAACATTGAACATGTTCAATATTGCAGAGCCAATTTCTAAAGAACGCAGACGACTCGTGCATTCTGACTGTGTGGATGGTGACGTGGCACAGAATGTAGCCAATCAGAGAACGAGCTGGTTGGGGAACAAGGAAGTAAATAAAGTCCGTCTTTACGCCGTCTCCAGGCTGTTATTTTTTTCAGTTCTGTCTTTTTCTGTTAACAATAGTCCCAAGACCACCATCGTTCCCTCGTCCTACATATCCCCTTCCATGCTGTGTGTTTCGTTTTCTGATTGTTGCTATGTTTCTTCTTCTTTGTTTTTTGCCGGTTGTTGCTGTGGTGGTTCTTCTATGTTTTGACCGTTGTCCGGCTCGGAGGACTAGGTTATAGAGGAGTTGCGGGACAGCATCGTTATGTCTGTGTTGTTCTGTGATTAGATTATCGGCGCACACCACACATAGTACGATCAAAACTGTTTAATGCCTGATTTTTATCTTCAAGTGTGAGGTCTTGAACCGATAAAAAAATCTCATGAGGTTTAAAAAATTGTTGTGTGAATACCAGGCTTTAGGTGTTGGTAGACTAACCAAACTGTTTGGTGATCCATGTGTGGAACAGAGGAACCGTTCTTCCTTCAGGACCGAAATTAAACTCCTCCAGTTCCTGAATGCCTCGCTGTGATGTCATCAGACGCTCCATCTTCTTCACCACAGCAACCTGATCAGAAGACATTTTTTGATGTTTCAGCATCACAGAATGAAAGTGAGATCAGCAGTTTTACATCTACTGCAATGTTTATCCCACCTAACGCTGACAGGAATGGACTAAATATCAGAACCAGGAAGAAAATCCTGACTCCGTCTTCCTGATATTATCCTGAAGCTTCAATCTGGAGTTTTGCATACATGTGAATCCAGTGATGGTGATTAGTAAAATCACCTTCTGGAGTCTCAGACCTCTTCTACACCAAACTGATGTTAACAAGCAGCAAAATTAAACCATAGTTAGGTCTGGCTCGGTGACGCTCATCCATCTACTCACAACCAGACACTTTTAATCACAACCTTCCTCCTGAGATCAGATTATTTTCCCTCAAACAGATTTAAGGAAATCTCAGTTAAAACAAACATCACCATTCGGTCAATGATGTCCTGGAGTTTGCAGCATTCATCTTGGAGCTCTGGAGAGTATGATGATGACGATGATGATGATGAAGAGTCAAGCAACTGGTCACTCTGAGAACTGGAGCAGAGAAAACCTGTTCACAATACTCAGAGGTCTGGTATGTGATCATATCACTGCAGCATCAGGTAAACAACTATAAGTAGATAAGAATTAAATGGATAAATAAACAGAAAAATACATGAACTGATTCTTCCTGCTCTGAGTCAATGAAGCTGACGCCTGATTGGTCGTAATCCACCAAGGACATCAGATGTCAGCTGACCCAGATTCGGGTTCTGTTGTGCAGAAAACTTCCTGTTTACACCAGTAAATTCTGGGAGCTTTTCTCAAGAAATTCCAGAACAGATTCATCCCACAGCCCATTCTGGAGTGGTTTCCTTGGCTAAGCAGCTGGTTCAGAAATATTCTAATAAATGCTGAGCTGATGTTCTTCGTCTTTGTTCAAATGTGAGGATCTAACGAAAACAAGAATGTCAAAACATCCAGTATTCCTCTCCTACTTATGTATCTGGAGTAAAAAAAACATCTGGGATGACTGGAAGACCTTCATCTCTGCGGAAACATGGGAAAAACCAGAAGGAAGTCTGCAGGATTCCGAATGAGGGAAGTCTGAGATTCTTGAAGAAACTCACCGTCTCGTGTTGACGATGTTCGTCGCCACACTGAACCCTTCCTCGTTTAGCTTGTCCCACCTCATCATCAGGTTGTGCCAGTCGGCCGCATTGTCCTTGATCTTCCGAGCACTTCCTGTGACAGCAGAGCACTTCCTGTTTGATGAGCTCACCGTGATGTCACCTGAGAACAGTCACGTTATCTTTTATTATTATTATTATTATTTATTATTATTCTCATTTCATGCTGGAGGCTGGATACAAACACAGCTGCTCAGTTAACTGGTTTTTAAATGGGTTAAACGTGAGGATTTTCACAGTGAAGTCAGACTAATCTGGTCTGAACTCAGACGTGTTTCTGTCTGCAGGTGAAGAATGAAGATCCTGAAAATAATCCTACTTCATACGGAAACAGAAGCTTTAGCTGCTGCTTCTCATGCTGCTTCAGAACGGATTGAACAGAAAAAACAATCTCTGTGGGATATCTACAGGTTTCACATAAACCAGTATTCCCACTATGGGTCCACTGAGTTAGGAACTGGATCAGAATGAGGATCAGGATCAGGCTACATCAGTTTCAGAGATCTCTACAGTTTCCAGAGCAGTAAATATTTTTTCATGATTTAAGGCTGTAACAGGAAAGATTTCCCCTCACTGCTTCTCGTTCTGCATTTCCTCAGATTTTACCAAACATTCCCAAACACCAAGCTGACCTCAGTAACCGGATCAGTAAACTGTTTTTTTTTTTGTTTTCCAGAACTGGGTTCTGAGTTTTTTTCCTCAAACCATAAGATTTCTCGGGAATATCAGGAGTTGATGGGACTCTGATGGTTCTAGCGATCCAGTGACAGAACAGAAGGGTTTGTGGTCCATTATCAGCTCCTGATCTGACCATGTGATCCACATAATTCCTTCACCTGATCCCGGTCACATGACATCCAGGTGGACTGTAGTTTTTGGTTCCAACATAAAAACAAACCTGTTTATTATCAAGTAACCATCATCCTAACCGGAAGGCAGAGCTCGCCATGTCTGTTTTCCATCCAAACTGAACAATTTAATTTAAAACCACATCCAGTTTTTCAAGGTAAAAAACGTTTTCTGGATCTGATTTCGCCAAATATGATTTATGAACTACCAGTTTCCCCTCTACGTCATCACCATCATCCGTAATGCGTAAAATAATAAGTAATAACGTCAGCCGAAAAACGGCAGCTTTTACCGTGTTTATTTTATTTATTTATTTGGTTTTGTTTTTTTTTCTTCTTTTTTTGTCTCCTTGGAGGAGACCACGGTATCGGGACATAGACCTACAAACCGGACTCCCTCAGTCCGCTGGGTCGTTCTGCAAGAACCAGAGCAGGATTAACCGGAAATCAGATCCACGGTCTTTAAATGTATCATAAAAACAAGAAAATAACTCCCGCTCCGGTTCTACACTTTTCTAAAGTATCAATAATCTGATCTGTCTGCAGATCACTCACCTTCCATGTGATCGATCTAAAACCACGTGACCTTTTTTCTGGGTCTTTATTGGCGCTTGTAAACCAGCTGACTGACTCAATACTGCCACCTGCTGGACTGGAATGTCGGTCAGGGTGGGAAAGAAAGGGGGTAAATTCCTGAATAATTCCCATTTAACCTGTCAGGTCGAACACACACCCCTAACGGGTTAAACAGATCAGTGTGTCCCCACCTGGAATGGAAAACAGGTAATAATCTTTTCATCCATTTTGTCTCAGTCCTGTTTATTCATGCAGGATATTGTAAATATGTTCCTGGCAGATTTTACGTTATTATTATTATTATTATAGTTGTAGTAATTAGTGTTAAACTTTTGTTTCCATGATCTGATTTTAGTGGTTGTTTGGGAATTGTCACCTCAATTACTTCACCTCTGACATGATCAGGAATCCACAGGAAACTCACCTATTTGTCTTTGTTCTGCAGTTTGTAAAGTAGCTGGTTTATTCAACCCTTTTAAACTAGTAATACCAGTTCAGCTGAGTAAACAGAGATAGCTTTTTTTCTGGAGCAGAACATAAAGTTTCTGGGTGTTTGGGACTGTCAGAAATAAAATAAATATATTACTGAGTGCCATTGTCAGTAAACGCACCATGAGGCACAGCAGCGCTGTTTAACAAAATCGAAGGTCAATGACAGAAATTTTTAATTTATAATTTAAAACAGTGTTTCTACTGATGTCTAATCATTTTACTAAAATAACTTATGTTTATATTTTATTTCCTCTTAGAATGAACTTTTTATATCTATTTGCAGTGGGTTCTCATGGTCCTCAACGACTCGTTCAATATGTTCAATATTGCAGAACCGATTTCTGAAGAACACAGACGACTCGTGCATTCTGCATGGATGGTGACGTGGCACGGAATGTAGCCAATCAGAGAGCGAGCTGGTTGGGGAACAAGGAAGTAAATAAAGTTCGTGTTCACGCCGTCTCCAGTCTGTTATGTTTTTCAGTTCTGGCTTTCTCTGTAAACAGTAGTCCCAAGACCACCATCATTCCATCGTTCTGTATATTCTTTTCCATGCTGTGTGTTTTGTTTACCGATTGTTGCTATGTTTCTTCTTCGTTTTTTTGCCGATTGTTGCTATGGTTCTTCTTCTTCGTTTTTTTGCTGATTGTTGCTATGGTTCTTCTTCTTCGTTTTTTTGCTGATTGTTGCTATGGTTCTTCTACGTTTCAACGTTTGTCCGGCTCGGAGGACTAGATTGTAGTTGAGTTGCGGGACAGCATCGTTATGTGTGTGTTGTTCTGTGATTACATTTTCGGAGCAAACCACACATAGTAGGATCAAAACTGTTTTTTTTTTTATCTCCATGTATGATGTCTCGACCAGATAAAAAAAAACTCTTACGATTAAAAAAAATTGTTGTGTGTGTACCAGGCCGTGATTTATTCATGGGACATTATACTTTTCAGACAACAATATAAGAAAGGCTAAGTAAATTTTTCCTATTCTTTATGGAAAAATTAAACTCATTAAATAATCACAACTGATTAAAGATTTTGTTAAAAGGATGCATTAGAGCACTAGCTCTTGAGTCATTGGTCGGTACCATTAAAATTAATTGGTTGAAAACTTATTTTTCACACCTGATGCCATGTTGGAGGGCTGGATTTTCTTTAGAAATGTGATGAAATGTTTCCAAACAGAAATTATTATTACAGAAAACTTGTAACAAATTTTAAACCTAAGATGTTGATGATTGCCAGATAAGACAAACAGCAGACTTTGAAACTCTCTTAGTGACTGAGAAAGCCCAGTCTAAATGTATAAAATGGTGTAATGTAGGGCCTGATGTAAAGGAAACATATTTTAAAATAAACATCCATCCAGTAAGAGAATTTTTAAATCGTAGGTTTAAATTTGAGATGAATACATGCTTCTTTTGTTATGTTGCAGGAGAATCACAAGAACATTTTTCTTGCCCTCTGTCCAACATAAGAGATTAGCTCCCTCTTAAGATAAGTAATGTTTAATCCTTTTAGCTTTATATTATGTTTCTGACACTATTAATATCATTTTATTGGGCAAATACCATCTACATTGTAGTAAATGAAGAAACAAACTTTTGCGTTTTTTAAAAATAATTTCTTCCTGTTTGCACAATGTCAGGCATAAGATCGGGCCTATTTAAAACTAGCAGACTTCCCATGCCTCAAATAATTCAGCTGGGGTTGCAATTCTGTTACACAAGTTCAATGGAGATGTACTAGACTCTTGTTTTTCAGAGAAAGGACGATGGATTATTCTAACCTTAAAAGTAAACAATGTCTTGTTTACCATTTGTAATGTTTATGGCCCAAACAGAACCCTCACAGGAATAAACTTCTATTGTGGACTAGCCTCAAAACTCTCCAACTTAAAAATGAAATAGAAAGACTCATCCCTGGTCATTGGTGGAGATCTGAATGATGCTCCTGACGAAGAGATGGATCGATGGCCACCTGAACTGGATCTAACATCCAAAGTTAAGCCAACAGCTCTCCTAAAAGAACAACATCTTTCTGATCCCTGGAGGTTGATGAACCCTCATGTCAAAGATTACACATGGAGTAATCCTACTCAAACTCTGCGCTCAAGAATCGATTTATGGTTAGTTTCATCTACAAGTGTTCATTTAATTTATGATGTATCTCACTGTCACGCTGTCTGATCATAAGATGATATCTCTGAAATTGAAAGGATAAAAAGAGAAATTCAGAATTAGAGGATATTGGAAGTTAAATAATTCTCTGTTAGGTGACAACAAATAAAAAAAAAAAACTATTGAGATACTTGCCAAGGACATTTTTGGTGAAGAAAGAATGAGTTCAATCCAAAAATGGGAATATTTCAAATTCAAAACTAGAGAAGAAGCAATAAGACGCAGCAAGACTCAAAAAGCTAAAATCAGTCAAAGAAGAAAATCTTCTCAGCAAGACAAAATATTCGTCTTCTAAACAAAAATTATCTGATGATAAAATAAAGTAAAATCTTTAAATGAGGAACTTGACAGAATGTATATAAATCGAGCTAAAGGTGCCTTCATTAGGTCCAGAGCCTAATGGTTAGAAGAGGGTGAAAATAATTCCAGTTACTTTTCTGGTTTGGAAAAAAGAAACGTAAAAGTAAATAACGTACAATCCCTAAGCCTATTACCTCTGACACCACAATCCTCTCTGAATTTGTCACCTCTTTCTATCACACACATCTGAATTTAATCCAACAAAATGTTCTGTGTTTATGGAACACAAACAGAAGTTTGTTCCACTGATCTCTGAAAACTTTAAACCTCAGTGTGATAAAGAAATCTGGTACTCAGAAGGAAATGATGCTGTTCATTGAATGAAACCTAACAAATCACCTGGAAGCGACGGCCTCACAGCAGAGTTTTACCTCTGCTTATAAAAAAAATCTACTGCTTATGTATAATGAGTGTCTTAGAAATGAGGAAATGTCAACAACCATGAACAAGGCTTAATAACACCAATACCTAAACCATAAAAAGATAATTGAAAACTGGAGACCTTTCTCCCTTCTCATTATAGACTACAACATTTACGCCAGACGTTTAAAAAAGAATCTGACAGATAATAAGTGAAAATCAAAATGGCTTCATGGCCGAGCGACATATCAGTGCCAACATCAGATTAATCTTGGACCTGATTGATTATTCAAATTATATTGAATCTGATGCCTTACTCGTATTTCTTGATTTCTACACAGCTTTTGACCCACTTGAACATCCCTTTATACTACAAACCTTGCAACTATTTGGCTTTAGACCTAAATTTTTTAGTGTTGTTAATATGTTATATAAAGACATTAATAGCTCGGTTATTTTATACCCCAATGTCTCACGAAGATTTCCTATCTTAAGAGGATTTCGCCAAGGCTGCCCAATATCCTGCTACCTGTTCTTACTTACTGTTCAACTCTTATCACTAAGCATCACACATAATCCTGAAATTCAAGGCATTTCCATTTTTGGTGAAGTTATAAAAATGACTCAGCTCGCAGACGACACAGTTCGTTTTCTAAAAAATAAAACTCAGATTCCAGAAGCTCTTAAAACAATAGATACATTTTCTAATGCATCAGGCTTTAAATTAAACATAAAAAAGGGAAATTTTATGCCAATACAAAACTCCAGAAACTATCATCTCCGATATGCCCGTTAAACACTGTGTTAAATATTTAGGTGTTCATATCACAGATGATCAACTTCTCAGACAGCAGCTGAATTTCATACCTAAAATTAAGAAAACCAATTTACTATGTAATCTATGGCTTCAAACAGACCTCTCCATCTTTGGAAGAGTGTTGCTAACCAAAGCTGAAGGTGTGTCAAGATTAGTTTATCCTGCCTTATCACTCTTTGTTAATGATAACCTCTGCAAAGAAACGAATAGCCTATGCATAAAGTTTATATGGAAAAACAAACACCACTATCTTAAGAAAAACATTTTATGTCTAAGAAGAAATGACGGAGGGCTGGAAACGCTGGACTTTTTCCACCTCAACCACACTTTTAAAATCAGATGGCTCATAAATGTTTTGAAAAACCCAGAATCTTTATGGAATTTAATTCCCAATCACATATTTAATGAGTTGGGAGGATTAAAATTTCTCATGGAGTACATCTAAATTCCACCAGCAAGCCTTCATAGCTTGGAAACTTTGCTATGTCCACAACTTTTCACCCCATAGATACATAATATGGAACAATAGTGATATAACTATTAAAAACAAAACCTTACACAATAAAAATTAGATAGATTGAGGCATAATTCACATCAAAGACTTATTTAATGACAATGGCTACCTCTATACATATGAACAGTTCTTGACAGAAAAATCATTTCCCATCAAATACAAAAAATTTGTTTCTGTAATAAACACCAAACCCACAGGTGTAACTGAGCTGATGAAAGGCCACTCAAACCCTCAACCTATAAATTCTCAACCAAATGAGCTAAAAATTAGAGGTATTAATGTTACTAATATCAAATGCACAAATAAGCTTATTAAAGAAAAACTGAAAAGCAAAAATAAAATTATGCCCAGAGGAAAATCCTTCTGGAATTTGCAACTCCAAAATATTGCCTGGCAGAAATCTTATCTCCTTTCAATTCTGTATTTCAAATAAGAGAAGTGCATTTCAAAATTCTGCACAACATTTACCCCCCAACACCACGAAAATGATAAACACTCATTCCGCATTTTTCAATGCTGAACCAGAAACTATCTTACACCTGTTTTGTCATTGCCTCCCCTCTGTTATGTTTTGGAAGGATGTGGAAATATTATTTTAAATAAAAGCGATCAATCGATATCAATTTCCTCGAAAGATATTATTTGCAGATAGAACTGCAAAAATAAACCCCTGAACCACACTGTTAACATCTTAATATTATTTGTAAAATTCCATATACATAAGTGTAGATTCAAGAAATCCTTCCCCAACACACACATTTTTACAGCTGAACTTGATGCATATTTATGCAATTTAAATGTTACGTATGAAGGTAAAAATGTGCCAAAATGAACGAACTTGTAGATTTGATGTGAAAACTTGTAGAATAAAATGTGAGAAGT
>JBAFTB010000022.1:24614184-24628700 GCA_037177355.1 Melanotaenia trifasciata
CTTTAAATTTTGTTTATGTGAAAGGGTGTTTCATGTTTGTTTTGAATGTATATTTTAATCTCTTTTTAACTGTGTGTTGTGGAGTGACACTGAAATAAACTTACTTACTTACTTACTTACAACAATAATTACATTCTAAGAATGGGAGCATTTTTAAGGATGTTCCTTTAAACAAATCAATTGTGGACATTTTAATTTCCATCTGTGGGAGCACCACAGCACAAATAGCGAGTGATGGATATTGTAGCAACAATATTTTTATAATGTCATCAACTTTTTACATTGATGTTTCCTCATTTATTGAATCCAGAGTTGTTGTTGATTTGGTAAAACAGTACTCGGCCTTTTGAATTTATTTGTAATGTTGATATGGTAAAATTTATTCTTTATAAAATCATCATAGTCAAAGTATTTCAACACACTTTTAATATAATTGTTTCTCTTTTGCTATTTTAGTGTAGTAGGAAATGTACTGTTTAAGAATTTGCTAACATCTGCTCATCTTCAGCAGAAACACCGTCCTGCTGGAACTCTTTTACAACATCACACTGACCCGTCTAAAACTAGCAAGACCTCTTCTGCGCATGCGGACATCTCGAAGAGGACACGCCCATAAATCCATGATCTCAATATGCTCTCAACTCAGTGTTTAAAAACAGCTGGGCCTCTGTTGTGAAATTAATTACTTTCATTTGATGTATTTTCATATAAATTATATATAATAAATGTAAAATATTTTGAGTTTTTCATCATTATATAGGCTAAGCCTAATAAATTGATAGATACAGTTATTTTTTACAATGTCGAGGCATCCTACCGGCATACATGCGGTATGATTTTTGAAGACCCGTGCCATCTCTTGAAACCGTACCTGTGTCGATGAATAATCTTTAAACTGATTTTTCACATCATAAATCTGAATTATCGTATTCTTTTCTGACGAGGCAGCAGAGATATACCAGTAAATTCAGTCTTCAGTAGGAATATTTAGACACAGCCCCGGCCGGTCCGGTGTTTTATGTACCAGTTATAAACTGGTCTATAAACTGTGCTGGTGAACCAAAGGGGCGCCGCCGACGGGAGGCGGAAGCACGCCGCCGCTGAGTACTGGCTGCTCCACCAACGAAGAAGAAGACGCTGTATTTCACGCTGCTGCTTCACGCGCGCAGTCTCTCAGAGAAAGATGGCGGATGTAGAGGGTAAGTGATCCGCGTTTTTAACGAACATAGTTTGAGCTAATTTGCCGTAAAACAGAACCACGCGAACCAAATCTGTAGTTTAACGACCACGAAACTTCCACGAATGTGTCTCCGTGCGTTTAATGCTCAACGTCAGTGGCGTCCAAAGTCGGTCCTCGAGGGCCGCTGTCCTGCGTGTTTTAAATGTGTCCTTGCTTCAACAAACTCAAATGAAATTCCACAACCTATGGAGTTCTGCACGGTGACTCATTAATATGAGTCCGGTGTGGGAGCTGGGAACCATTGAAAATCTGCAGCATTGTGGCCCTCGAGGACCGGAGCCGGACACCCCTGCTCTACGTTATGTTGCGTGTTTAGTTTTCTCTTGTGGTTCCGGTGTTGATTCAGTATGAAACGAGGGGAAGTGGCGGTTCTGCAGGCTTGGATCAGGGTTCGTGTTTAAGTTCCGGTTCTGAGGCATCGATCCGAACAGAGGTGAATTTCTAATTTTAAAAGTTAGCCGACCCGCGGAGCGCCTGAGATGGGGGATGATTGAATGATTGATCGAGTGCTTTCCATTTCTGTCTCCGACAACCTTAAGGTCTGAATCTATCAGAAGTAAATCCGTGTTCGTGTTAAACATCTCCTGCTGTATGTTTCTGTCTGAGGCCACGTGCACATGTTCAGAGGCCTGTTAGCTCAGAGTGCTAGCAACCGCATGTTACCCACGTGTTGTAGAGCAGACCACGTGGTTCCTGCTGCTGTTCCTCCAAACTAGAAAAAAATGATTTATTATTTATTTATTTACTTATTTTAGAATAAGCAGGAAACGGAAGCATTAATTAAACAGTTACCAGGACTAGGTCCATGGAACGGATCCTGGACAAGGTCCATGGATAGGATCCTGGACAAGGTCCGACTAGGTCCTTGGATCGGATCCTGGACTAGGTCCTTAGTGTGGTGCGTTCCATTCGTCTAATTATGAGCAGTGGAGAGCAGATGACGTCACTACCAGGTAATTGGTGTTCAGGTTGTACCAACTCAATGGACATCTCAAACAGCTAATTTGTGGGCTGCACCATGGATCGTCAGTCTGGATTTGGGACTGGATCTTTGGTCTAGGGTTCTGGTCTAGGGTCCAACAAACTGAAGACATTTTCTAATGAAAGTAATTTAATTCTAATTTTAAACAAAATAAATTCTAGAGAACATGTTGGGACCGATGTGGGAATCGAACCAGCGGACTTGAGCATGGAGGGCAAACGTTTCCTCTGACATTACTGCTGTGTGACTGCTGTCTAGTTGTTAATGTGAATATTTTTCAGATTGTTTTTAAACTGAAGACATTTTATCTCTTTAGTGTCCGCAAAGAAGCAGAAGAAGAAGAAGAAAGTCAGTGAAGAAGAAGTTGGGGTCAGTGAGATGTTTACTGACTACGGGATTAATTTCTTCCTGTGACCATAGTTAAAATATGGTTTGTGTCTTTAATAGGAGATCCAGCGGAGTGGAGACTTCTTCATTCAGCCCGAGTCCAAAGTCGCCTCCCTGGACACGTCCCAGTGGCCCCTCCTCTTAAAGGTCAGACTTCATCCATCAGGTCATGTTACACCAGTCTTGGGCATGTGGTGCCAGTCTTGGTCATGTGACATGATGAACCAGTTTATCCATTCTCTGAGTGCTGCAGTCCTGACGCTGTCGTGGCCTCAGCCTCCGTTTTGGAGGCGGGGGCTCTCCATTGGTTGCTGGCGTTGTCTTTGCGTTCTGCAGGATTACTGCCAGTAACCTGCTGGAGAGAGACGTGTTTCGGCCGTTGCCAAGACGACTTATTGTTCTGATCACATTTCACCAAGACTGGGCCGAACTTCTCTGAGCCGCTTATCAGAGACGATGGGCTGTTTGTGGGTCAGTCGGGACAAACATCAGAAAGTTTGAACAGGTCCAGGATCTGTCTGTGTGGTGGCTCGTTTTCTTCCACACTTTTCCTTCCACTCAACCTTTTATTGATATGCTTTGATGCAGCACTTTGAGAGCATCCAGCTTCTTTTGCAATCACCTTTTGAGGCTTTCCCTCCTTGTGGAGGGTGTCAGTGATGGTTTTCTGCCCAGCTGTCAGGTCAGCAGACTTCTCCATGATGGTGGATTCTACTGAAATAGACAGACCATTTAAAAGCTCAGGAGTCATTGCAGGTGTCTTGTAGCCTCTCCCACTTCTAATTTTCTGACATGATTTTAGGGTTTTCATAAGCTGAAAGCCGTAATCATCAAAATGAACAAATAAATGCTTGAAAATATCTCACTTTGCATATGAGTATTTTATATATTCGTTTACATTTTTAAGTTGAATTACTGAAATAGTTTTGTGTGTTCTAAGTTTTTTAGTTTTATATGTACATCACAGCTTCTACTGACGATTTTGAACTTGTTCAGATCTGTTAGTCACGCAGTCTTCGGGCATGAGTGTTGCTTATTTTCTGAACAGAGATTTTGTTTCTCTTCCGGCTGCAGAGCAACTCGCCTGCTGTGGATCTGAGGACATGGAGACTTGTATTTAATGCAGTCTGGAGCAAATCTCAGAAAATCCTGTTTTTATTTCCTGCAGAATTTCCACAAGCTGAATATTCGGACGGCTCACTACACGCCTCTGCCAAGCGGCAGCAACCCCCTGAAGAGGAACATCTCGGATTATGTCAGGTAGCTTAACTTTCTGTCAGGCAGGTATGGCTTCACTTCCTGTCAGACATGGAAATGATGGCGTTTCCTGTTTCATCAGGTCAGGCTTTATCAACCTCGACAAACCGGCCAACCCCTCATCTCACGAGGTGGTGGCGTGGATCCGGAGGATTCTGCGGGTGGAGAAGACGGGTCACAGTGGGACGCTTGACCCGAAGGTTACGGGCTGTCTGATCGTCTGCATTGACCGAGCTACGAGATTGGTGAAGTCCCAGCAGAGCGCAGGTACGCTTTGATGACCACTTCCTGTTAGCTGTGTGGTGGCGATGCTGAGTAGGGATGTTAGAATTCTAGAACTAAGATTATCAAAGAAATAATCATGATTATTATACGTCAATTTCCAGCACATGAACCCTCCTTATATTTCTGTAAGTTTCACCTGTTTGTAGCTTTTTGTGCCAACGTAACAAAATAATATAACAAAGTAACCAAGAAGTCTCATTCCAACTAAATCCGCTCTGCTGTGTGACAAATGATAAATCCTAAATATTAACTGTGGAAAAGGCTACAGGACTTCTACCCGGACATGGCAGAGTCTTTCTACATTATGAAAATGGTTTTGAACATTTCTTTAGAAAGCAGGAAAAACATCTACAGCAGCTAGCTTTGACTTCCAGCTGTCCTTTAGCTGATAGTTGCTGTTAACACATTAATAAAACTAGAACAGTGGAAATAAGGAAACAAGATCATACATCTGTAATTAAATGTTTCTCCTACAGACAATCAAGCACTGACCAGTAATTTAACGTTCAGTAAATGAACGGGTCATGTTGCAGTAAGTCCAGCTAGAGTCGAACAGAATTATGAAAGTAGCAGGATAACATGTGATGTCAGAGTTGCAGCATCATTTAACCAGCTACGAATGTTTCTTAGTTCTACAGAGCTGGAAGGTTTCCTGCAGGAGGTGAAACTTATTGGATGGATTTCCTTCACAATCACACCTGCCTCAGTTTTTTCTAGAAGCAGAGAAATCCGACCAGGATGATTTAATCCGTTAGTTTGGAGGGAATAACTCTTCCTCTGCTGTACTTTCCCGTGAAAACGCAGAGGGAAAACGAAGCGACACAAGCTGTTGCACACGCACGATTAACCTGACGTCATGGTTCAGACATGATCCCACATGGGAAGTCATGAGGATCTTTATGATTGTCGTTTAAAACCGTTATTAATGTGAAATTAAGTAATCGTGACATTCCAAGTGTTGAGTTCTGCAGGAAGTGAAGTAACCAGAAGGTGGTCTGGACTGGGTTCAGATCGGACCCCCTCATGTTATCTTCATCTGGCAGGTGTGTAAAATCTCAGCCTTCTCCTCTGTGTGTGTGTGTGTGTTGCAGGTAAGGAGTATGTGGGAATCGTTCGGCTGCACAACGCCTTAGAGAACGAACATGTTCTGGCCCGGGTAAGTCCAACCCAGCACCTTATCAGGGTTCTCATCCAGTCCTGTACCCCTGGACAAGGACCAGTTCTGTGTGTTTCAGTATTTAGATGAATAAAATGATTGATGACCCTGTCTTCAGCGCGTTTGGGTGTAATGACAATAAATGTGATGTCTTCAGGCACTGGAGACCCTGACCGGGGCTCTGTTCCAGCGGCCACCGCTGATTGCCGCCGTGAAACGGCAGCTGAGAGTCAGAACCATCTACGAGAGCAAGTTGATAGAGTACGACCCGGAGAGAAGGCTTGGTAAGGATGGGCTTCGAAGATAGTTTATAGCAGAGACGGTTGGATTATTCTAGTTATCACGTAGGAGAACTAAAGCCGGAGAAGCAACCGGACTCCAGAGTCTCACCGTATCATGTCAGCTGACGTCACCCTGACGTGTGTGTTCAGGTATCTTCTGGGTCAGCTGTGAAGCAGGAACCTACATCCGGACTTTGTGTGTCCACATGGGACTGCTGCTCGGGGTCGGAGGTCAGATGCAGGAGCTGAGGAGGGTCCGGTCGGGAGTTATGGGAGAGAAGGTCAGTTTGTGTTCACCTCTGAGGTCACATGACCAAAGCGTTGAGTCCAGTCCTGCTGCTTGGTGCTGGACTGTTAATTAGACTTTGGAACATGAACTGCAGCAGAGACCCAGCGGATCCCGTGAATCCAGACTGGAACCTCAGCGCTGCTGACATGACGATGTCACGACTGGCGAGGTGACACTCACTGTGTTTGTTTCCAGGACAACATGGTGACGATGCATGACGTTCTGGACGCTCAGTGGCAGTTTGACCACAACAAGGACGAGTCGTATCTGAGGAGGGTCATCTTCCCTCTGGAGAAGCTGCTGGTGTCGCACCGCCGCCTGGTGATGAAGGACAGCGCTGTGAGTCTTCCTCCTGACACACAACCAGGTCTGCCAGTTCTGTGATCTGATTGGTTGTCTGTCTGTATGCAGGTGAACGCCATCTGTTACGGCGCGAAGATCATGCTGCCAGGTGTGCTCAGGTATGAAGACGGCATCGAGATCAACCAGGATATAGTTGTCATAACAACAAAGGGCGAAGCCATCTGCACAGGTGAGACGGTTTGGGCGGGGTGGGGGTATTAAAGCCACATGATGAGCAGAGTATCTCCAGCAGCCTTCGGGCCGTGGCGACCTGATGATCTATCACCCTTCTCTGATGGCTACTCCGAACATCGATGTTTACTTTAACTGAAATCAGAAGATTTCTGGATTTTCTGATTCTCGTCTCTTTCCAGCCGTCGCGCTGATGACTACAGCAGTCATCTCCACCTGCGACCACGGAGTTGTGGCCAAAATAAAGAGAGTGATCATGGAGCGGGACACGTATCCTCGGAAGTGGGGTCTGGGACCGAAGGTAGAGCTGCAGATGTTTGTAATCGGTAGGAAATGAAAGCAGATCTAGATTATTGATCGTGTGTTTTATCAGGCGAGCCAGAAGAAGATGATGATTCAGAAAGGGCTGCTGGACAAACACGGGAAGCCAAACGGCAGCACGCCGCAGGACTGGAAGGACCAGTACGTGGACTACAGGTACGCCTGGTGGGGGGGGTTCACATATAAACTGTTCGCTGCAACGAGACGCTGGTCAGGTGACCTGCAGACAGTTATCCCTGTCTGAGCTGACGTGCTCCCTCAGGGAGTCAGTCTGCTACAGAAACCTTCAGGGCAGAGCCCCCCACCCCCACCCCAACGAGGTCTGGGGGTGTCGCTCCCCTGAAAACAAACTGTCACAAACGTGAATCAAGACACCTTCATGAAGGTTTTTGTTCTTTACAGCGTTGCCAAGGTGAAGGAGGAGCTGGGAGAAGCTCCAGCTAAGGTAAGAAAGTTTGGTTTGGGGGTGGAAGCTGCTTCCTGTTGAACGTTCTTTCATATTGATCTCTGATCGGCAGAGAAAACGGGAGGCGGCGGAGAGTGACAGTGAGACGACGGCACCCACCACGCCATCTGCAGAGGAGGTGAAGAAAGAGAAGAAGAAAAAGAAAAAAGAAAAGAGGATAAAAATGGAGGAGGGAGAGGAGGAGGAGCCAGAGAGAACGGAGGAGGAGCCAGTTGCACAGGTTTGTTTTTACATACGAACAGCTTCGGATTCAGGATGAAATGTTTGCCTGTTTTTTAGTTTATAAACCGTTGTCATGGAAACTAAAAGTTCCAAGAGGTTGAGCTTGTAAATCCTGAGTTTAATCTCCTGCAGGAAAGTGTCAAAAAGAAGAAGAAGAAGAAACAGAAAGAAGGTGAAACGTCAGAATGATGATGGACTGGAAGCTGAAGACTAGTCTCCTCCATGCGGTCTGCAGCCTGAACACGGAGAGGATGTCGTCATGGAGACACCTGACGAACATTAAGCTGCTTCTGGTTTTATCTTTAGTTTCAGCCTGAAGCAGCGAATCTTCATCCTGAGTGGGACCGAAGGAGACGACGACGGCGTTAAAGAAACGATCTAACAAAGTTTTGGGGAATTTAGCCTGAAAGCAGAAAGAGGATGAACTTTTGTACAAATGTTATTTCTGAGGGTTTTTTCCCTCACATGTAAATATTTTACATTTTCTAAACTTAAAAATTAAAATGTTTTCATTATTCATCTCAGTTTTCAGTTTGTTCACATTAAAATGTTTGGCGTGGTTTTTCATGGAGCCCGTTAGGAAACACTGAAGGGAAAACAATCGATACCGATTTATCGCGCAGCCTAAACGTCCTTTTCACGCAGATAAACCTGCTGTTCTCAGCCCCGTATAGAAATGACAATATGTGACATAAGCAAGCTGTATTTTAACTCCCGGGACCTACAAAGATAGTTACACTATCTGTGGAAGACGCCTGAACGATGCCATTAGTTTATGGTACTTTTTCATCAATACCGATACCAATACTGATATTCTTGCCCCTTAAAGGAAAATCGGTTTCTTCAGTAGGTAATAATCGTTAATATGGAATGTAAATAAAATTCAAGAACATTAAAAATAAAATGAACTACAGATTAATATAGAATTCACATTTATTAAATGGACAATGTATGTGGAAGTAATTAAAGATAATGAACATTAATTATGTTAAACCAGTAAAATAAGTAAAACCTAACAGCAGCACGACATCTGATTGGCTACCATTGTCATGTGATGCAGAAGACAAACACTTGCGGCTTTGCATGCAGTTTTATTGTCTAAAACTCAGAAGTGAAAACAAATGTTTTGTATCAGCAGTGATATCGCCATACTCAGTGTAACCTGATGATTTGACTGGCTGATGTGTGGATACGGCCATCTTTAACGTAATTCTATACGAGTTGAACTCTGAGAACCAGACGTCCATCGCTGCTGCTGCTTTGCTGAGGGGCCAAATTAGGGGGCTTGAAACAGGCCATGCTAAACCAACTGCTAATAGGCTCCTGTATTATAAACAGTTAATGCTGTTGTTTGCTTGTTTGCCGTTAACACTTGTTTATTATAGACCATATTTTATTTTAATACCTTTTAAACTTAAATCCCAAATAAGGAGGCTTTGCTGTACTGCACTTTGTTTCTTATACATAATATTTTGCCAGGACAAATGACGAAGAATGACAGGGTACCAAATGGTCGACCCAAAGTAATTTCCATGTTTCCGGAGCTCTACCCAGCCCATGGCTGCATTTCCTCTGGACAGAGCTGACATACAGCTGTGTCTTACTTACTGCACATCTGCACCAGCAGCACTGTGTGACACAGACACGTATGACCTCTGCAACCTTCTGATGCGGAGTCAGAGTTGCATCTTCCATCTGATGCTAACCAAGCATTGGATTTGTACCTTCACTTGAGTATGAGTACATCTTCTCTGTAATGTGACAAAAGATCTGAGCAACACGTCTCTTCTCAAGTTTACCGGGTTCTGTCGTCAAACGTTAGGATTTCCCTGCATTTCATTACATCATTTGTAGAGAAATCACTACGTTTCCAAAGTAGATGACAAAGAAAAAATTACAGTCAATTTTGCAAATATAGAATTGTTTCATTATTTTTCTCTGATTCATGCTCCATACAATCTTACTTTTATCCTATTGGACACAATTTGCTGCATGTAACTTCATTTTACTGTCGCAGCTCTGTGAACGTGCACGCGTACGAGACCAGGAGTCAACAAACACCCCAACGTTCAAGCTTGGAGTTTTCTCTTCCTTGAAAACAATTATATTATTTTATTAAATACTTTACACATATATATATATTCTTTATTTTAAGCTATATTTTCCATAAACCTAAAGGATGATAATTAAATGTAAATAAATTTAAAGTTAACTTGCAGGCTCCAACTGAGGCTAAACTTTCAACCCAGGTGCCAAACTAACAGAAGGGGGTGGTGGGTGCTTGAACTCTGACTTGTTTCTATATTTAGTGTTCCTGTGAGTTTTCTGCTTGGCCCTGCCATGGCTCTGGCTTCTCCAGTGACAGTCCGTCCCGTTCTGGACCTCTGCAGACTCCAGATCAGCTAAACGCTGCTGCCAAGCGCTTCATTTCCAACAACAGTGACAGAGACAAACCTGTTTGTCCACATAGGAGTTCATCACTGCTGGACGTCCATCTGCAAAGCCCCCTCCCCTCCAAATTCTTTTGCTGTCTGTAAGTACTAGCAATTTTCTAAATGTTTTTATTTATGTAAAAGTTTAGAGTATTTAGAGTACGTGATGTGGTCTTAAATATCACCACTGATCCCAGGTATGACAAGCTATGTTTCTGCAGTGTGTCCTTCTGTGTGTGTGGAGTGGACAGCGTCTCATTAGTTTGCAGGGAAGCTGCTTGTTATCTGCCTTACTAAAAAGTCCTTTGGTCCTCCTCAAGGACTGATCTGGAAGCACCAGCACACACGTGTTGCCTGTTGCTATTTTTGGGTCCCGTAAGCATAATAATGGCAACACAATCTCAAATTCCTGCAGTCAGAGTGAGAGCACTTAATTCCACTTGATAACATACAGCTGTGACACGACAGCTGCTAAATATACTAGAAACTTTATTCCATATAAAAATAAAAATTATACATTGTAGTAACCATTTGAATAATGTGTGGCTTTATACATAGTTGAGTCATGTAATCATTGTATTGTGTGTTTCTCTGAATATTTATACATTTACAATGGATTATTCACGTTTTATACCATCTTAATTAAATTCAACACAAGGCAGCATGTTAATGAATGAGTGAATGTGCTAATTTTAGACAAAGTGACTCTTTCTGTAGTAGCTTCTGTAATATCAGATTTTTCCATGCTGGGTTTTTGGTGAAGAGGAATGAATGATCATGTTTGGTGAACAGACTTCAGACTCTGAAATGACTGGCCCCGGTCCCTTCGTGTGGTCGACTCTTACTCTCTTAAAACTCTTAAGTGGATAAAAAGTAGATGAAGACTATTTTATTCAGGAAAGCTTTTGCCTGGTGGTTGTTATTTATTTTATGAAATTATTTTGTTGTTTTATTGCACCCATTTTATGTACATCACTCTGAGATTTTTATCTATGACCAGTGCTTTGTAAATAAGCTTTTACTTACTTTTACACTGCTGACCATGAGAAAATAACATCCAGCTGGGCCTAGGGGCTAAAGCTGGGAGGGAATGTGTCATCCACAGGTCTTTGTAAACAGCTACAATGCAAAGTATATATATACATCAGTTATTTGCTGGTCCACCAAAGGTTATACCAACACCAAGTAGAAAATAAAGCATTATTTTAACAAACAAACTTACAGGTCTGGCTTCACTGGACTGACTGAATGTAAACATTTAAAACTGTGAAATGGATGATGAAGCTGTGCTGCTTCCGGTAGATTTCCCTCCCCAGGTTTACAGTTAATCTTCTTCATGAGGATGATCTTATGAAGAGCTGAGTTTTGTGAAAGGCAGGTCCTATTCTGTTATATTTATGGCTGCTTAACCAGCCAGAACATGGTTGGTTCTTCTAGTTTTTTTTGGTCGACAAGCACTAATGTTTTTTCATGGATCTTCTCCAGGGCAGCCTCAGGTGCTTGTTTATCAGTATATTCTCAGCCTGATGCTTCACCATAAACTGTGGAGGCTCCTGTGGGAGATTTCTTAATTTTTGAACTACGCCTGTGTTTCTGTCAGCCTCTTAGCCACTGTTGAACTTTTGGGGGGAGACTCGAGTCTCATTAGTTCTGACGGGGGGGCTGCAGAGGTCAAAATTCATTCAACTCTTGTCCAGCTTTTCTTGTTCATTTGATTCAGGCACCATGAAAAGCTATTAACAGGTGGGATAGCAACTAACATCCACATCAGTGGGTAGAGCGGTCGTCCTGTAGCCTGAGGGTTACCGGCTGCGTCGTCAGCCTGTTGAGCTCATGTCGAGGTGTCCCTGAGCAACACCGAACCCCAAATTGCTCCTGATGGGTCGTGGTTAGCGCCTTGAATGGCAGCTTCCGCCATCAGTGTGTGATTGTGTGTGTGAATGGGTGAATGTGTGTATGATGTAAGGTGCATTGGGTATCATTCCAGGTAAAGTAAAGCGCTATATAAATACAGACTATTTACATATGAGCAAATTTCACAATATTCCAATTTTTGTAATTGATTCCATTTTCACTGTCAAAGTCTGAGATTCGATCGGTGTTTTCTGCATCATGGAAATGATGCTGATGCCTGGAAGGTTACCTCAGAGTCAGGACAACTGTCAGGGTAGGAATCAGGAACATGTGGGTTTGACAAAACTAAATCATACTTTATCATCTAACGTGGGCTGGTTGGAATTTTGAAATAAACATGATGTACAATCGTGGATCAGAGCCAATCAGAGGTGAAGACCATTTGGGCTCTATTTTGTGTGACCAAAATAGAGCCCTGTATAATGTTAACATGCTCACACAAAGTGGCAACTCTGCTGCCTGCTATGCACTCGTGGCTTATGTGAGCTCTTTAATAACACCTGTCCCAGCTTGCTCTGACATCTAGTCCGGCTATGCTCCATTAAATCAGCTCTAACAGAAACAAGCTCAGCTCAGGAAAATTCAGTGCTTGGGCAGTTAAAAAGCAGCTTGGAGAAATGGTTCCTCAGTGTATCCCAAGTATGTACACACATATATTTAGTGTGTCCGTTTGTAATCAGATCACCCAGGACGTAAGCTGGCACCAAGTTTGAGCCTGTAAATCCGAGACTTGTGAAGCTCTGATGTACAAACGTGTTTGAATGCAACTGTTTCTCCCTGACAGCCTGCTCACTGGCTGCTGAAGTAAATAACAATATGAAGACCTAAACAGTAGAAATAAATTTTAAAAAGCATGTAAAGTTGTTGTTATAACTGGAGTTTCCCCTCCCTGCGTTTTTTCCACAGCACGTGTTGTGATGTGTTTCGCTGCCCTTTGCCTTGTTGCTACTATTAGCTGACCGGAGCGCCGTGTGACTGTGTCACCGTCTCAGGACTTCATTCTGTCCCTTATGTGTTAGGATTTTATTACGCTCCTTGTTCTCTTTACTGTTAGTCAAACTGTTCTTCCTTTTTCTCAACAGGGAAACAAAACATAACAAGAGGGTCAAAAACAAACAAATACTTGCGTCACAGTCACAGCCAATCAATGGAAACTTAGTCATGGAAGATCATAGCAGTCCATAACTGTGAAACTTTAAATATATGTATATTTAAACATAAATATTTATAAATATAAATATTTAAATATATTTAAATACACCCGACAAGTCAAATCCATAAAAATGGCTCATGTTATGAATAAACCCGTGTTAAAGAATACTGGGTAACACTTTATGGGTACTTTAAGTACACACTATGAATACTGCTGTCTCATTAGACATATTGACATTATTTAGCAGTTTTCTTTAGTAATACAAGCAATAAAAATGCACGATAATAATATGAAGTTCTTTCAAATATGCCCGTCCTAGAGCTCTGATGGTTTACCATTTTGTACCGTTTGTTAAAAAGACAAACAAAACCTTCAGGTTCAGGTTGATATATATAAATAAATGCATATTTATATCTATATTTGTATGCCTGCACCTACTGACTTTCACCCCTCCCTCATTCAGCAGATGACATGAAGCCTTGGGATAGCTCAGATACCGTGTGTTAGTGGTTGAACCCAGCACCGTCCTCATACACACAGATGCACTTCTTCTCATTGTGACTCGGTTACAACCACCACATTCCCAGGAAAACCAGCAACCACTGGCTCAGTTCTAAGATTGTGTTTTTAGAAACTGTACGTGCTCGTTGCTGTGATTCTCTTGTGTTGAACCTCTGTTGACTGCAGACATGTCAAGACCTGATGATGATCAGATTATTGGTTAGAAAGCTAACGTGACCTTCACAAAGGAAAGAGTTCAGTTTCTTTATGTGTTAATGAGGTCATGGAAGACTCTGGACTGCTGTCAGTAGGGGGTGTTGACTTGTCATTATAGTAACAGGAAACATAAAAACTTAATAACAAATGTTAATAAGTGCTCAGCATGGTGGCATTCAAAGTTAAACACAAGTAAAACAACCTAAAACAAAAGAAGAAATAATAATAAAATAGTAGGACAATCAATAAATGAGAGGAGAATAAAAGTAAAGAGAAAAAAAAACTTGAGACAAAAACACAGAATCCACTTTAATAAATCAGTAATATCAGACTTTTAAAAAGGCGGACTTATACAGGAAACAGTGACAACAATAATAAGTAATAAATCACTGATGTCTCAGCAGATTAAGCAGCAACAGAACACCATGAACCAAAGTCCCTCTGAAAAAGGAAAGTTGTAAGAAGGATTTAAAGTTGTGTGTCCGAGAGCAGTGGGATGGTAGCAGGATTGGTGTTATTTAACCGAGCATCGGTTCCCACCAGCCACCAAAGAACCTCTGCTGTTTTTACTATCATTTATAAATTTGACATTTTTTCTTATTTCAAGGATCTTGTGTCCGTCTTGATGTGATATATAGTATATGTGGGTTGTAAAGACAGGGCCGTGGAAGGTTGTATAACAAAAGACAAAATGAGCTTTGTTTATGTTTTTCTTTATCAAGAGAGAAAACATCTTTCTCTTTATAACAAAAAAGGCATAAAATCAAAAAAGCGATAAAAATAAAATGATCATTTTCATATCTGTGGATAGATAGATAGATAGATAGATAGATAGATAGATAGATAGATAGATAGATAGATAGATAGATAGATAGATAGA
>JBAFTB010000022.1:24639275-24650774 GCA_037177355.1 Melanotaenia trifasciata
GAACATCACCCTGGAACTACTTTTTACACCATGCTGAACATCACCCTGGAACTACTTTTTACACCATGCTGAACATCCCCCTTGAACTACTTGTTACAGATGTGTTACTGCTGCCAGATTCACTATCAACTCAAATGTTTCAGTTTCAACATCTGATATGTTGTTTATGTTCTATTGAGATAGAAATATGGGTTAAGGATTTTAGGAAATCACCGTATTCTGTTATTTACGGTTTACACAGAGACCTAACTGTTAAGAACCAGTTTTGAGAGGTGGGAGCTGGTGCTTATGAGGTAGAATGCCAGAGAACCAGTGCTAAGCAGGCTCTGGCTTCGAACCAACACTTTGAACCAGCCTGGTGGAAAAGGGGCTTTTGTTGGAATTGAGGTTGAACAACAAGAGCTGAGTGTTTCACCTCTTAAATGGATTTCTTTCACATTTCTTTCTTCTGAATCTGTTTAATGTGTCATTTCCTGCTTTACAGGCCTCATGACCCCCAGTGAGGCAGATATCAAGTGTACATGCGCCTATGCATGAAATCTGCATGGAAACTTTTTAAGTTATCTTGCTTTTAATCGTTTTCATGTAATTTATTATTTTATTGTGATTATGTGTTGATTATGACTTTTACTATTTCTAAATATCTGTAATGCCTTTGTTTTATGTAAAGCACTTTGAATTGTTCTGTACTTGAAATCTGCTATACAAATAAACTGCCTTGCGTTGCCTTACAGAAAGAAGTTCTGAGGTTTAGCTGACCAGATACCAAAACTAAGCATTATGTCATCACTGCTTTTATTTTGTACCATTTCACTATTGTTACTATTATTAACTTCTCTCAACCATTTAATAAAAAATCAATGACTATTATTATTATTGTTCAAAGGAAATGGGACATCCCAGTATCATCTTCTGAATCAGGTGATGTTCCTGGGCTCTGTTGTCATGGAGATACAACCAGAAAAAAACCAGGAAGCAGCTTTCTGACACACACAAACAAAAAAAGTCTGTCAGAGGAAGCTGCTGCAGACCTTTTAGCTGATCTAATTTCAGCAGCAGCAGTGTCTCTGAAGAGAAAGTGATTACCCAATCCTGACCTTGGTTCTGCTCCTCCACCTTCTCCACCCTCCTCCTCAGGCCTGAGCTCAGCTCCTCCACCCGTTGGTCCACTGCCGCCTGCAGCTGGTCCAGGGCTCGTCTCTGCTGCTCCACCTCCACCTCTCTGTCCCTCAGCCGGCTCTCCACGCTCCGGAGGGCCTGACGTCTTTCCACCTCCTCCATCTTCAGGCTCAGGACCAGCTCCTTCAAGCCCTGAAACTCGTCCCAAAGGACAGGGAGCTCCGGGGAAGCGTCATCACGTGACTCCACTGAGGCTGAGACCCAGTTCTGACTGACCCAGCAGCAGATCATCAGCAGAGATGGAGTAGCACGCCTCATCGTGAAGCCAAATCCTGCAACTGAACCTTTTCAGCAGCTTTAACTCCCTAATCCTGCAAGGTTTAACTTGTTGGAGAGGGGCTCAGGAACACATTCTTATGTTCAGGACTCAAATACAATCAGAAACGTAAGACCCTTTCCCAAACAGAACAGACGTCCATTCCTCCATCCAGAGATTTAACATTACAAACCTAAACTAAAAAAAAAAGTGTTGACTCTTTATTCCTGGGGGCCAGCTCTCCTGGAGATCAGACACCCCAGCAGAGTCTTCTCCAGCTGCTGACCTCCTACTGCTCCATGATGGCGTCCTACAACACGAAGTGGATCACCAGCTGCTCAGCTTGAGATAAGAAGGTCCTCTATTTCAGTAGGCCCCAATCTATTTTCCTTGAGAAAGCTCTTCATGCACTAAAAAGCCATGGACCCCCCCCACCCCCGACCTGACCTCACTAAACCGTGGTGCATGGTGCTGAACTGGTTGGATGGACAAGTTGGGACCTAATAAAGAGATTTTTATTTATGACTGAGGACATATGTTTATTGTTGTATAGCAAATTTTGATGATCCCAGAAGTGCCCTCAATGCAATTGTAATACTGACATATTTATCTGATACTCAATGATAAATTTACAATTACACAAACATTTTAGTTACAATGCATAGGTATCACCAAGTTTCTTTGTTTTGCAAACATTTCTGAACCCCCCCCCCCTATATTTAGTTTAGTCCACCTGCTCCATCAGCTGCTCCATCAGCTGCTCCATCAGCGCTACAGACAGCGAGTGGATGCTAAGACAGCAGGATGCCTAAAACATCTGGAAGTTTAGAAAGAAAAGAAAAAAAAGCTGAGACTGGAGAGAGAACAGAGGGTTTGACAGTACATCACCCAGTTCTTTCAGAGGCGAAAATAACTGGTTGACGTTCTGTCAGGGTCAGTTAGTTTGTCTGATGGAAAGTTGTGGAACATCAGCTTGTTGTCTCTTCTACACTTTGGACATATAAGCTAGCTCACTTTGCTCCCATATTAGCTCATATGTCCGAAGAAAACTCTGGATTTTATTCATTTCACAGTTGTTTTAGTTAAATAATCAACGTAGGCAAACGATCAGCAAGCTGCTCTGCTAAGATAAATCATGCATGTTCCAAACACACACAAGAGCAGCCGAAGCATGTCCAGGTAGCCCCTGAGGAAGGAGGTGAGCAGTGTTGAATTAGTTGATTGTGGAGAAAAAACATTATATAATAGATAAATCGTTCTGAATTAATAATAATAAATAAAAAATTGTATTTATTTTAGAACAATTTGAATAGTTCAGAAAATGCTCAGTTATCACTGTAATGTTAGGTTAGAGCCAGTGGTTTGGGACTCATCCTCCTGCTTTGCAGTAGGAACAGAGCACATTTCTAGTGCAGCAGACTGGGTGACTGCTTTCAATCCAATCAGAGAAATATTTACATTTTCTAGATCTCAGAAGATTAACTAGCAACAACCATATAGCATCATATGTTTGTTGCCTACTAATCTAATGCTTCACCTGTGAGTCTAGAGATTTAGAGATAAATTAGACTTGTATGTGTTGCTACATGAGGGAGACAATGGCGTGGAGTATTGGTAGTCAAATCAGTTTCCCTTGACATTGTTGGTGAAATCACTGAAAGCACCTTACGGTTTGCCAGATCCGCTGGTCAATCCTCAATCCTTAATCCTTATACTGCTGGAACTGTCTACTGCCTTTGATGCGGTCAACCATCATATACTGTTCTCCACACTCTCGGAGCTTGGCATCTCAGGATCTGTCCTCTCGTGGTTTATGTCCTACCTCACAAGAAAATCCTTCAAAGTATCTTTGTGAGGGGGAATGTCCAGATCACATGGGCTGACAACAGGGGTGCCTCAAGGCTCGATGCTTGGCCCTCTTCTCTTTTCCCTATACACCTCCTCACTCGGTGCAGTCATTAGCTCTCATGGTTTTTCCTACCACTGCTATGCAGATGACACTCAGCTTTTCCTTTCTTTCCCATCTGACGGCACAACAGTCTCAATGTGAATATCAGCATGCCTTGCTGATATCTCCCCATGGATGAAGGATCGCCACCTTCAGCTAAATCTGTCCAAGACCGAGCTTCTTGTCTTTCCAGCCGATCCCTCCTTAGCACCACAGATAAGCGTTTAGCTTGACTCTATCACGCCTGTACCTACGTCTTCTACCAGGAATCTTGGTGTCATGGTAAACAACCAGCTGACCTTTAAGGACCATGTTGCCTCGGTTTCCTGGTCTTGCTGATTTGCTCAATACAACATCAAGAGGATCAGACCCTACCTGACTGAGCACACGGCACAGCTCCTGGTCCTGGCTTTTGTCATTTTATGCATTGACTACTACAACTCCTTACTAGCTGGCCTGCCTGCATGCTCAGTTAAACCTCTGCAGATGATCCAGAACGCAGCAGCACGTCTGGTCTTCAACCAGCCCAAAAAAGCTCATGTCACTCCGCTGCTATTTGCTCTTCAATGGCTTCCAGTTGCAGCACGCATCAAATTCAAAGCGCTGTTTCTGGCTTACAAAACAATAAACCAAATGGCTCCTGTCTACCTCCACTCTTAATCCACATTTAATCCAGAGCTGCACTCCCTCTCCACAGTTATGCTCTGCCAGTGAAAAATGCCCAGTGCTCCCACCACAAGGTGGCGCAAAATCAGTAGCTAGACTCTTCCTCAGTTGTTTCCCGGTGGTGGAACGATCTACCAAACTCCATCTGATCTGCAGAGTCTTTATCCACTTTTAAAAAGCAAGCTAAAGACTTGTTTAAGGAGCATTTACGCACTTAGCTTAACCCTTCTACTCAGAATGAGTTAGAAAGATTTGTCCAGCTCTTTGGCTCAACTCAGCACTGAATAAACTGCATACACTTCAGCCCAAGATGATATTGTGTGATGAAATTGTGATCTCATTATTAAACAAAGGACTATTGTAGGGAGAGGAAGAAGAAAAAGAAAAATTGCACTGCCTCTAGCACTACATGACAGCACCTGGTTTCAACTGGACTCAGCAGTCTGACTACCACTTAATTATGATGTCGGCTTCTGTTTGATTTCTTACTCTCAGAGAAAAGTCGCTTTGGAGAAAAGCTAAATGTATGTAGCTGAATTTGTGTGGTAACCACCGTTTTTAAAAAGAATAACCAATGGATCAAGTTGATGAGAGGCTGATCAAATTATTTCTTCGCTTTCTTCCAGCTAATAAAGACACTGAATATGATACTGGGCGCCATTGTTGTTTTAAAACAGAAAATACCCACTGAACTGAATTGAACCATCAAAAGAACTCCGACCTGGTGACTGTACCAGCCGATACCACACCTGCTGCCACCTTCAGGTTAGGAGGAGAAACTGAAACATGACACCGAAATGATTCGTATCCCCTACGCTTGAGTGTGAAAGCAAACTCACGTCAGCTACATCGTAGCCGACCGCATGCAGACGCCGCACGAGAATAAATCCGCCTTTATTCACCACGACCAATGCAGAGTCCGCATCACTGCAGTCGCTACACCAATTTATCTGTTCATCTCTAGTTACATTATTCCCTCATTAATGAACAAGTAGCAGAGATACATAAACTCCTCCACTTGGGGAAGGACCTTATTCTCAACCTGGAGAGAATACTCCACTGTTTTCTGTTTTTGGATTTGTGCTGATTCTCATCCCAAATGATTTACACTTGGCTTTGACGCGCTTCAGCAGGGATTTGAGATCACAACCTGATGGAGCCAAGAGAACCATATCATCTGTAAAATTCAGAGACCGAATCTGAGGCCACCAAACAGGACCCCCTCAATGAAAAGAATTGGTGATGAAGGGCAACCTTGGAGGAATCCAACCCTCAGCGGAAACAAAACTGATTTACTGCTGGCAATGCAGTCCAAGCTCTGACACATTGTACGGGGACCAAAAAGCAAGGGGTCTGGTACTCAATACTCCCAAACCACCCCCAACAGGACTCTCCAGGGGACACGGTCAAACGTCTTCCACAAAACATATGATCTGGTTGGGTAAACTCCCACACCCCCTCCAAGACCCTACTGAAAGTGTAGAGCTGGTCCACTGTTCCACGGGCTGGGACAAAAACCCCACTGCTCCTTCTCCATCCAAGGCTTGAGCATGTGACGGATCTTTCTCTAAAAATAACACATTAAATCTAATGTTATTGGGTCAGAGACGTTTGCTTGGCAAATACTAGCTGTTGTTGGGAAAAATGCTTTTTTATTTGGTTATTTTAAATAATAACCACTGCACTTTAGAGCTCAGTCTTTTTGCAGAACACAGAGCAAATACAAACTACACATATCCTGGTAAAAAATAAAAAAAACACTAAATCTTGCATTATTGCCATCAAATACAGTGCAGTGCAAAGCATCACCCACATCCCTCGTTTTCCGAACTTTGTGGGCTTCTCATGTGCAGGAGTTATGTTAAGTTCACTTCAAATTTACCATTCGAATTGACTCCTGCCTTTCCAGCTTATAAAACATTAAGAAGCACTCAAGATGCTGCAGGAGAACCGGCTGATTGCAGGTCATGTTTGGGCAGGTCTGAAATTTCTGAATGAGTATCAAAGGAGGTGGAGCCCAGTTAATCTTCCCTGCAGGCCAGAAACATGGACTGTTAGCTGGTTAGACAAGAATATCATACAAGTTTCTTCTTCATCAGAACTGCTCTACAGTTTGAAAGAATTTGATTTAACATGATGTTGTTCACAGTTTAATTATTTGGGAACAATACTGCTGAATCAGCATGAGGTGTCCCATCAGAGGTGAGTTTTTACTGATTTTTATTCATTTCCCAGGTAGTTGACTGTGCTGACATTGAACATAAGTAACAGTTTAGACTTAAGTTTAAATGCAAAGCACTCACACAGATGGTTATATTAATATATACTAACTGGATAGGTTCAGAATGGATGTGCTGAAAGTGTCAACATTTGCTAGTCAAATGTAAGAGAACTTTGTTTCCTGTCTAAAAACGCTTTTGATTTAATGTATGTAAATGAAAAGAAGCTCTGCCAACAGCTTGGACATTTTAGAGGATCTAATGAGAGTTGTTGTTTGTATTACATGAGTGTTAAAGAACGTAACTCCCAGGAGGAGCTGAACGCATTGAACTTGTTTGAATAGTGCTTTTAGCTTTTTGCTTAATATCTTACCTTTTGTTTAATTTTTAATCACGTTATGAGGAAGTCAGCCAGCTGTGTGCGGTGAAGCGGATATTTTCATTTGTGTATAAAGTTTGCAGTTCCATGAAACAGGTTTAAAACACTGTGGTTGTGATGACGGTTTGTTGGAAATAATTGCTCTGGCAAACTCCTCTGATGTGTAACAGCTGTACAGTTACCTCATCCTCCTGACTTGAGAAAATGTTACGTTCCTAATGCTTTTTTCAGGAATGCTTTGTCCTGACATTTAACATCTTAGTTAACCATGCTGCTGAAGAAAACCATCCCATTGTCCACTAGTATCTGTATCCTCATACACCTGATTTAAATATATTATATTAAACTACAATACAAATATAAGTCATCATATGGGGGTAAACGTTATTTCCCACTAACATTAAAGCTGATTTTACACACCAGTTATCAGAATGACTTGCTAAGGGTTGGTGAAAGAGCATGATTCCTCCTGACTGAGCACTACCATGAAAAAAGACATTTACTGCCAGTAAAAAAGCAGTGGCCTGGAAATGGCGGAGTGAAGAGATTTTTGGTTGGAAATAATTTAAGTAGTATATGTACTGGAAAAAATGATGTTCTCTCTTTGACATATGGGGAAACATGCGAAGGATACTGGAGTGATTAGACTAAATATGTGGGAAGAGCAAAGAATTGAAGGTACTTGTTTAGAGTATAGATGATGTTTCGTAGGGGAAAACTGAATTTCTTGGACTGGAACTTGACTTTGACTGGTGGGAGAGACTTAGACTTAAGGTCTGTTATGGAAATGGACATATATGTAGTCCCCTGAGAAACTGGATGGTCTCCATTAATTGTTTCTTGTTGATTTTCTCCGTTACCGAGTATGATTTGAAAAGATCAATAAAAGAAAAATATAAGTATAAAAAAGGCTTTAACAGGGCCTTCAGTCAATCAATCTCAAGCTGGTAGTTCTCAGATCAGATATGAATGCACACAGGACATACCACAAACATGTGTGACAGGGTCACAAAGACTCTGTTCTCTTTTGTGGAAATATTACTGTGTGTGGGCCCCAGGGAGTTACCCCAGGATGAAAAAGGCCTGCAGATAGAACGGGCACATCGCAGCTTAGGACCCCGTCCCCCCAAAGATGCTCCCCCATGGTTTATCGTAGTCAAATTTAAAATCTTTGAAACAAAAAGATGGATTGTTTGCAAGTCATGGCAGAGAAAAGGTTTGAAATGAAGTGTAAAGTATTGAAGAACAAGCAGGTCCTCTTTCAGACGCTTCTCCCGGCTCGGGAAGAAATATCGCTTTCATTTTGGTAAAAAACTGTAATGGAAACGCAGCTAGCAACTATGAACACTTCCTCATCTGCTACAAATGGTGTCATTCAAAGAAGAATTCCTCATAAACTTTGAATAGACCCCCCCCCCCTTGCCTAGCAGCTATTTTACATAAAAAAATCCACATGTCTGCCATCTAGTGGTGGAAAGTGGTAACAGGTTTAAACTTTCAGGCGATACAGACTGGTGTATGTTGCAGGTTTTGTGACTTTGGCACTTAGAGGGTTAACCTTGTTTTGAGTGTGTAGTCCTCGATGTCTTTTCCAGTTCTGTTTGATTTCGTTGTCTGGCTGTGTTAAATAAAATAAGTGAATGTTAATTTTGTTTTCGTTTTTCTTCAACAGTGGAACAAGAACAGATTCAGAAGAGGACTTTCACCAACTGGGTCAATGCTCAGCTGGCAAAGGTGAGGCTGGTCTGAATGAGGTGATTGAAGCTGATCAGTTAATGATAGCTGTGCTTGTTAAAAACATAACAAAAAGCAAGCAGGTCGCTGGTTCGAGCCTCGGCCCTTCTGTGTGGAGTCTGAATGTTCTCCCCGTGTATGCATGGGTTCCCTCCGGGTAGACATGTTAGGTTAATTGGTCACTCTAAATTCTCCCTAGGAGTTAGTGTGTGTGTGTTTGTCTCTCTGTGTTGGCCCTGCGATGGACTGGTGACCTGTTCAGGGTGTACCTGTTAAAATGCTGGGATAGGTTCCAGCTTACCCACAACCTGTAATGGACAAAGCGGTACAGAGAATGAATGAAATTATGTTTTTTTTTTTTTTTTTATTTGTCCTGTCCAGCATCAAAGGAAGCAGCTGAACAGAAACACACTATTTTACAAAATCATAATCTCATATTTGTCATTTATTGTATCTGCTTTGTTTGCTTGCCTTTTTAAATTAGTTTGTAAATATTTCTAGGGTTGTTTCAGTTAATTACATTTTATTAGAATTAACGCCAACAAAATTATTTTCAAAACCATTTGAGAATTGAATAAGGCAGTAAAGCAGTCAGCAGCTTATACAAAATATAAGACAGACAAGAAGCTGAAGAAAGGAAAGTAAATGAATGCAGAATTACTGAAAGTGACATGAGTCAGCAGTGGACTGACGGGTCTCTGGTTGGATGTGAGCGATGACTGTGACAGGAGGTGGTGGGGGTGGGGTGTGTCTACATAAATATAGCAGAGAAGGACAAGGTTCACAGCACACAAACCAACAGCAACAGACATCCTTCCACCTCCCTTCCCCTTTACTAATGGTCTCACCTAATCCACCCAGCAGAGGTCAAACCAGTCCTAGCTAAAGAGTATTTTCACATGACACCACTGCAGTGCACGTCGCCATTTTGTGGGTCAAGCAGTTAAAGAGAACGATAGCCTAGAATAGTGATCGCCTGCTGATAGCACATTGTTGTATTCAGTTTATGATTATGGTTCACATTCACGGATGTAGGCGTCGTGCCACCCACCCTGTGCAGTGAAAATTCCTGATGATTGCTGTTATTTGCTTGACGGAGGGCGAGCAGAAGAAGAGCTAGACAAATGTTATGGCTTGCTCACATCAACCACAAAGATTTTCCAGCCGTCTACACACTTCAAGGTTTGCTCAGATCATTTAATTACAGGTAAGATTATAAATATTTCATGGTTTGATTACTTGTTTAACTATGCATTAACAAACAAATTTTGCCATTTAGAATGAATATGACTGAATGGGTAACTATATCTAACCCTTATGATCACATTTCAATTTAGAATAATTTGTATCACCTGAGTTCACTTAATCTCTATCTCAAATGCTCGTACATTGATTATATTTTTGATTATATTTTTTATGAAGTCTACCCCATTTTATTAATTTCTGTTGTATGAACCCTGAATCTGGTATGAGATTAGGAAGTAATGGTCACAGCTCTATTCCTTTTTATCGAAATTATATGGGGGACATGTTGCTTTTTCCATTAATCAGTCTTTAAATTGGAAGAAAAAGCTGGTGACAAAAATTCTTGTGATACTTTTCTTTCTTTTTCAGGAGACAAAGCAGACATGTATGACTTCACCAATCCAGATTGGGCTCCTTCACTTAAAATGTCATCTGCATCTCAAACGTCAGAAAAGGACAGCTCCAAACCCAAACTAAAGAGACACCAGCGCATGAAAGGACATGAAACCCAAAATGTTCATACTGCTTCATCCACACAGTATACTGAGAAAGCACCTCCTTCTGAGCCTGACACTGAACCAATGTTAACAGTGAAACGCCATCTTGTTCATTCCTGTATGAGGGAAATGTAAATAATGTCGACTCTTGAGACTCCTCAGGCAAGCGAGCAAGAAGTAATGTAGAGATAAGAGCTGGAAATTAGTGTATGATGCAGACTTGAGATAGCAGATTGTAGACCAGGGGCCTCATTTTATAAAGCTGGCATGGGTACAAAAACTGGCATACGCCAGTCAAGTTTTGGGATTTATAAAAAACAAATTTGGCGGGAGAATGTTCCTACCTCCACGCAAACTCTGACGCAGGCGTACGAACAAAATCTGGAAAAATGGGAAACTATGACACCAACAGTACAAAATAAAACCAAGGAAATGATGAGGTGGAGAGTCTGCTGACAACATTTACCAGTAAAATCCAGCAGAGTGGGTCAGACTGGAGCATTTAGAAGTGATGCAACGCCTATGAATCACTCAAGAGGTGGATTTCCTTCATTTATTTTTTCTTACACAATCCTTTAGTAATTGTTGTCCCAATTTCCATCAAGACAGTCTCCATTTCCCGCAACTTAGTACACAGGACTTCCAAGGTTCATAACTCTGATGGCCATTTTCAGTTTGATGGAACGATAGATTTTAGAAAATACCAGATGTCCTGTTTGGAAGTTTAAAGAAATTCGTTCTGACACTGATAAGGTTTAGACTGAACATGCAGGTAGAAGATTTATCCTACAGATTCAACATTGGCATCAATACGATATATTCAAATCTATAGTACATGTCATGAAGGGTTTTATCTACTGGCCTACAAGAGAAGAGATCCAGAAAACAACGTGTCCTGTACCTGCCATGGAAAATAGTTACTGTCTGTTGTGTTTTGACAACTTTATGTAAGTCTGTATTTTCATTCACCTAACGTAAAGAATGAATATTGCCAGACCATGATAATATGGTTGCAGTAAATGATGCTGTTTACTGATCTGGAATACCTTTTGATGGCTCATTAGTATATGCCTTGGTGAAATATATATAATTTTGAACTGTATCCTTGTTCTAGTCATTGATTCTAACGGTTGACATTGACATTTTGTTGACTGACAGACAGCTCCTGTTTCTCCCTGTATCACACATTATCCAAGTATAATCAATAATAATGCTTAATTAAAGTGGTATAATCACTTCATAGGTTTAATTCTTTACATTTCAAAAGATATTATATAAAAGGTTACTTTGGATATAATTGGGTAGTCTGGGCTTCCCTGCATAGGCAGCTGCCCCGCGACCCAGCCCGGATAAGCGGAAGAAAATGGATGGCTGGA
>JBAFTB010000022.1:24674002-24689578 GCA_037177355.1 Melanotaenia trifasciata
ACACAAGTTAAAAAGATGTCAGAGCTGCATGAGCAGACTCCACAACAGAAAACAGCTTTGAAGAAAAAACCTTTGAGTTCACAAGAGCTCCAAACCAGAAAGATGCAGGCTATGAGGAACCGACCCTGGCTTCAGAAAACAACTTTAAAGGAACAGAAAACTCCAGCAAATCCAGAACAAGATTCTTCTCAGGATCCAGCTCAGGCTCAACAGATTCAGTCACAGTTAAAGAAAGAAACGGTGAGAACTTCGCAGGTTGCTTCACAGCAGACATCAGCTGGTAAGGCACACCTTAAAGCACCTACAAAATCAGCCAAGCAGACTCATCAACAGCAGCAAGAACAGAAAAAGCAGAAGCCACAACCTCAAAATGTAGAGCAGCAGCCAAAAAGACCACAACAGCAGCAGAAAACACAGCAAAAAGAAACACACTCGGCTGTAAGACAGGCACAAGCAGACTTAAGCACCAAGAAAAAATCAAAGATTTTAACTGAGACTCAGCCAAAAACACAAACAAAGGTTCCAAATCAGTCACAAGCTAGCACTAGGTCTAATCTTCAGTCAGCGGTCCAGCTGGAAGTGCAGTCCACAAGTATGCCCCACTACTCTACAGATGCCCACCCAATAGCAATGACCAAGGTACAAACAGGTGTAAGTGAAAGTCAGATAGTCCATAGCTCTGTGACAACACAGTTATTGGCCCAGCCACAGACAGAAGAGTATCTCCAGTCCCGAACATTAGTTCCAGCTGGACCTCAGACATCCATGCAACCACAAGGCCAGGCTGTTCCTCAAGTTCAGGCATGGGCTCAAGTCAGACCCTCTTCCCCTATGCAAGTGCCACTTCCAGGGCACATCCAGCCTCCATTGCCATCCCACATTCAGCTTCGTAGTCATCCACAGTCTTGGGCCCCTGTCAGGCCCCCTTCACCTAAGCCACCAACACACGGTCAGCCAGAAGCCCAAACCCGTGCTCAGCCAATGGCTGATTATCAAATTCATCCTCAGTCCAGGGTCCAACATCAAATCCATTCTCAAGCTCAAGTCTCTGTTCAATCCATGACTTACCCTCAAACCCATGCCCAAGCAGTAAGCCAGGTCCAAACTCCCCCTCAGCCAAAGGCTGGTCCTCAAACCCATGGTCAACCAATGACCGGGCCAAGTCAGGTCCAGCCACCAACTCACCATGAAACCCAAGTTCAACCTTCAGTTCTTCGTCAAGGTCATTCTATGACTGACTCTAGAACTCATGCTCAGCCACTAGTTCAGCAAGGACTTACTGCCCAGGGTCAACTGCAGGCTATGACTAAAGTTAGAGCCTCATCCCCAATGTCTATCCAACATCTCCAGGCTACAGCTCAACCTCAGCTTTATCCCCAAGGTTACTCCACATCTCAGTTTTCACCCCAGCAGTGGCCGGAAAAGCAAGAGCCACAAAGTCAAGCTATTGTCCACCAAGGACATCCCATTCCCCAACCATATCCACAGCACTTTGGTCAAGCTTCACATTCTCAGACCTATGCGACAACTCAGGCTTTCCATCAGTGGACCCAACAGGGTCCTCAGATCAGCCCCCATGGGTACTCTCACATGGGTCAATCATATCGGCCTCAAATGTGTTTGCAAGCACCAACCCAACACTGGGCTCAAACACAACCCCAGATCACCTCCCCAAGTCCCATGCAACAAACCCCCCAGATAAGAGCTTACAGTATGGTTCAGACGGATCAAGTCCAAGTTCAGCAACAGACATGGGTTCAGACATCACCACATCTGCAATCCCAGCCTTATCACCTGCCTCAGTCCCAGCAATATTTACCAGTTCAGCGTCAGCCCCAAACTCTGCATCATCAGCTGCAAGCTCAGGTAACTCCCCAGTTACACCCAACACACCCAATCCATCCACAGGCCCAACTTCAAAGTCTACAGGCCCAATCCCAAACACACATCCAAACACAGCCAGTGCTACAAGCTAAGCCCCAAGCTAAGACTCTGCAGCCTGAGGGTGATGTTCCACAACCCATACAGTCCCAACTCCAGATGCAACCGACGATTCAGTCAGCAACTCAGACCAAACCTCAGCCCCAGCTACCACCCCGAGCAGTGTTTGAGTTGTCCGCTCAAGCAGAGGTTGAGTTACTTGAACACCAGGTTCCCAAACAACCCATGGTTCTGTCACCAACCAAATCTGAGGTTGAGCCAACACTGCAACCCAAAGTACAGGCAGAAATTACACCACCAACTCAGCCTAAAGATCAGTCACCAATCCAGTCTCAGGCACAGAACCAACTGCAGGCTCAAGCGCCATCACAACCAAAGGCTCAAACAACGCTACAGTCCAAGGCTCAATCACCACCACAGGCCAGACCTCAGCCTCTCCCACAGTCAAAACCTCAGCCCCAACCTCCTCTGCAACCCAAACCTCAACAACCCCCAACTGCTGCCCTTTCTCAGGTCACAGTGCTGCCTGAGATCCAGCCTGAGTCACCAGAGCTCTGCATCAAACCTCCCACCCTGGCCCAGGCACCTCCCCAGGCCTACACAGAGGCCTACAATAAAGCCCAAGCTCTGGCCAGGAATGGCTTTGAGGAGGCCAAGTACTGCCTGCAGGCGCACATCATGGAAGCTATCACTGTCTTTAAAGATAAGCGCTTATCAGCTGAGCAGGCATCTGTTAAAGAGGTAAATGTAATTACTAGTAATGACTCTTGTATTTTAAACATATAACATATAATGACTAACTAAGTGGTGACAGGTGAAAGATGTGTACCACTATACTTTCATAGAGGAAATGCTTTATCTAAAGCTTACAAAAACAGGTGAACTGCTTTTCCTCTTTACCTGTCACACTAATAAACTAATTTGCTTAGAGTCCATCCAGAAATTAAAAGCATCTTTTTCTCTCCAGGAGATTCTGGGGACTCTGGACCCAGAGTTGTTGGAGGGTTTCTTGAGAGCAGCCAAGGGCATGGAGGCCTTTTGTACCCCTTCACAGCTTAGAGACATGGAGTTCTTCTCCCAGTCTGTCAGGACGCAGTGGGAGGTAGGACATAAACTAAATTGCTTTGTAGTAAAAATGTGGGATATTTAATTGCTAATATTGGAATATTTTAAATTGTATTTTCTTACAATGCCAAAGGGTGCATTCACATTGGTGCTGTTTGGTCTATTGGCATGGTTTGTTGGAGTTTAGAGACAAAAAACCAAACTCTGGGTCTCAGTTCTCTTACACGAGAACTTAGATGTGGGTCTCTGACAGTATGAAAGCAAATGGACCCTAGAGTGAGCCAAAGAGAGAAAGTGTGATTGGGTGTGTGGTAGAGCAACATGCCGGATATCTCACTGCCTCTCCTGCTCATACCGGTCAGCTTCTTGTGAAAACTGTATCAAGTTTGATCACCAAAGTGAAAACTTTGGTGTTGCTCAATTGTTTACTTGTGGTGTAGAGCAGTGATTCCCAACCCTGGTCCTCATGGTCCACTATCCTGCAGGTCTTCAATGTCTCCCTGCTACAACACACCTGATTCGAATTAAATGGTTCTCTGACAAGCTGTGCCCAAGTCTGAATTTGAATCAGGTGTGTTGCAGCAGGGAGACATTGAAGACCTGAAGGTTTGGGCCTTGAGGACCAGGGTTAGGAATCACTGGTGTAGAGTACGAGTTGATTTCAGTCCTGGCCATCAGCTGGACTTTCATTTTCTTCCTGCTTTTTGTTTCTTAGTCAGTCATTTGAGGGAGAAGTTGCTGTAACTGTGTGATGTTGTCCATGTGGCTTGGTCCAGGTTATTAAAGTGCAGTTTTGAAAACAAGCCAAACCAAAGACAAATGTTGAGTTACTCAACATTCCCTGCCCAAACAAATTTGACCCCCCCCCCCCCCCACACACACACACACACTATCTTGGTGTGAATGCGCCCAAAGTGTAAACAAATAAACATGCAAATAAATTTGGCAAAAAATGTAAGGAAATTAGTGTTTGGTGGATTATTATTATTTTTTTTTGTAGTTACAATGCTTCTTGGTGTAAATAAGTCTGTTTATTTCCCTTTTAAGTGGAGCCACATTTGTAAGGAAAATGCATTTGTGGGATGTGGAACAGAGCTGGGTATGTGGGTTGTACCCACAAAAACTAGTCAATGACTCTACTGACTCTTGTTTGGTGTCGTTTATTATATGAGATGAATGAAGTCTGAACAAACAAAGATGTTGGCTGTTTAACGATTACTTATTTAACAAACAGGCACCTCAGTATCATATGGAGGAACCATAGAAAGCCACAAGAGCCTGGTACCTCCTCTAATGCTGGTCACCAACTTGGTCACACACTGCTGTGGGATGGCATCCCATTCTTCAACCAGCATCTGTGAACAGTCAGCTATTGTGGTTGTGTTGGTTACTCTGGTACCAAGGGATCGAGCGTTGTCATCTTGGAGGATGGGGTTTGGCCCCAGCCTGGATTTTCCACTGAGGGAGATGCTGCCCCACATCATCGCACTGCCACATTTAGAAGGGAAATAAACAGGTTATCCAACTTTATAAGATTAATTGCCAAGAAGCATTGTTAGTACAAAGAAACACCTTTTAAACACAAATTTCCTTACTTTTTCTACTAAGTTTATAAAACATTCATATAGATATTGTATTGAGTACCATGTTTTATAGTGTTGTGTGTGTGTGTATGTTATCTCCCAGGCTGTGAAAGCTGAGATGTCAGGCTTTTTGCAACAATTACAGTTTGAAGTAACAAGGAAAGATTTTCATGCAGCAGTCCTGAAGTGTGAGATGTGCTTAAGCTCCTGCTTAGAAAACCAGACAAAGGTAGTTCCGTTACTGAAGCTAAACTCTTTGTAGGTGTGCTGATCTGGATGGGTATGCAGCTTAGTTTATCGGCTTTGCTTATATCAACTCCTCCTTCCTTCTTGTTTGTGTATGCCTCCAACCTGGTGGTACCTGGTGATTGGGATATATTTAATTCTGGCTTTTTTAAGTTTGTTGATCTTTATAGGGGTGTGTTTACAGCACAACGCTGTTTTGAATGTGGGCCATACAGAGGATAACACAGTACTCTTTCATTTATGCGTTTCAAACCTGTTGGCTGCTTGTGTGTTGCAAAATGTATAAAAATGTAATTTCTTTTGATGCAAAATAAGAAGCTAACAGATTGAAATTATTACAACATTACTTATTTTTATTCTGTCAAATCGACGTCCACCAGGCCTGCTTCTCAGCAGACTTTGCAGAGGCAGGACAGCACCTGGAAGCCTTGAAAGAGTTGTGTGACACTCTGAGTCCTGAGGATGCTCACCGCTTGGCCCAGACCCAGCTGATGGAGTGTGAGAAGAGGCTGGCTGCCATCCAGCGTCAGTTCAGCGGAGACCAAGACACATCACATACCGAAGCAAGGTGAAACCTGTGTCATCCGTCTGGCTTGTTTCATTTCTGGTGCAGCACCAGGAATAAAATTAACTATACTGACTAGTCAATAGCAATTCTAATAGAAAGCCTTCAGTCATTTCACAAAGACTAACATTTGGAAATGAGAATATATATTGTTCTTCATCAATTTAATCAAAACAAATATTTAAAGACGAATATAAAAAATAATAGTGTTGTGTTGAAGTTTGTCATTATTTCTATGTTATAGGATTCAGCTTTCCTTCAGTGAGGATCTGACCACACACAAGGAACCTAAAAAGTCAAGCGATAAAGCTCAGGTTATAACTGAGGTATGACAAGCTGTCTTTGAGTATGTATAAAACATTTGGAGCCATTCAAATTTTTACAAATAACTTACATAGTCAATGTATACAGTGAATATAAAAAAAGCTTTTACACCCCTGTTAAAATTCCTGGTTTTAATGATGAAAATGAAATCTAAACAAAGCAAAACTGTGTTGGAGCATCTTTTGATATAATCCCAGCCTTCTGCCTTCTTGAGCAGGAGCCTGTCAGCATGAAACATCTTGACTTGGTGAAGCTGTTCTTCGGTATATTTGGATTTGCGCTTGGCATCATTGTCATGTTGAAATTCCTCTGCAGCTTCTGCTTTCTAGCAGATGTCTGAAGGTTATGGGCCAAAAGTGAGTGGTATTTGAAAATTTATAAATCCCTCCTTTACTAAAATCCAAGTTCTGGCTAAAGAAAAAGCAACCCCAAAGCATGATACTGCCACCACCATGCTTCACTCTGGGTATGCTGATCTTTGGGGGGACTCAATAGTGTTTCAACAAAAATAAAAAAAGATAAACATAAATAAAAATAAAGCAAAAGGCAATAAAGTGGCGTCAGGTGGGGTAAAAATAAGAATAGGGAAAAAATAAGTTAACAGAAAATTATATACAATGACGAATTAAATCTAGAAAATCTGCAGCAGTTTTCTGCAGGGGTTAAAAGCCACCAGCATCCCCAGAAAATACATCCTGGTCTGCCCCTTCGTGTAGAGATGGTCACTGACCAGTCCAGTTTGTATTCCAGCTGCAGACTGAGGTATTTGTAAGACGACAGCCCCTCCACCTCCTCTATGACAGCAGGCTTTGTAGGTGATTCCATCCCACGGAGGTCCAGTTCCAACTCCTTGGTCTTTATTTTGTTTATCTGCAGTTGGTTCTACTGGCACCACACAACAAAGTCCTCCACTAGCTGCCATATTCACCTTCCTGCTCCTCCCTGATACAGCTGACGATCAATGTGACATCCAAGAAATTCTGGACATGACACAGCTCCAAGTTGTACTGGCAGTCGGCTGTGCGCAGGGTGAAGAAGAGGTGGGACAGGACAGCTTCTTGTGGTGCTCACCATGTCTGATGTGCAGTCCCTCAGCCTGACAAACTTTTCTTGTCAGAAAAGGCTTCCCTTTTCAACCTTATTCAATAGTGCAGACATATGGAGGATGCAGCAGGTTGATGTCACATGTAGAAAACAACCGGAGCTTCCAGAAACTTCTGCTGCTCCTTCAGTGTTGCTGTAAACTTCTTGGAAGCCTCCCTGACCAGTTTTTATTTAGACTTGTCATCAGTTATGGGGGTGATGTTCAGTTTATGTGCTGCCACTGTTGTCTTATATTTTCTTTAGTTTTTGATTGCCATCTTCACCGTGCTTCATGGTTCATCCAAAGCTTTGGAAATGTTTGTACACCTTTCTTCTGACTCATATCTTCCAACAATTAGATTCCTTAGATGCTTTGCAAGCTTTCTGTGAAGCAGGGCTTCTGTTGCAGCAGCAGCTGAGTAAATGTCAGGAATATTCCACGAGTAAAGCTGAACTTTTCATATCCACTGTAGACAACTGAGCCCCACATCAGTAGAATACCAGTTGTTTTATGGTGTTGTTGTTTTTCAGGTGTCCCAGGTGACAACACACACAACTGATGAGAGACGGGAGGTAGAAAAGCAGACATCAGTGGAAGAACTCCCCAAAAAGGAAGTTTTTGAAAGGTAGAATAAATGTTGAAGTGTTAGTGTTCATATTCTCAGAATTGTTCTGAAAAGTAATTTTGGGATTGCTCTATTTAATTTGAATTATTTTTGTTGTAATTCATAAAATCTTTAGATATGAAAATTGTAAAAGGACCCTGCAAGCCCAACTGGCTAAAAATCAGCAGAGCTTCAAGGATGTTCCTTCTGACTCTGTCTCTCTAAAAGGCCTGCATACACGGCTCCAAGAGATACAGGTACAAGTTTCTCATGTTTAGCAGATGAGGATAATTGGTTTAATTTTTATTTTTTAATATTGAGGGGAAATTGTTTGGAGTTTAGTTGCATATTTGCATTTTTATGCACAAAACCAACTTAATCCCAAAACCAGTAATTTTGAGTTGAAATTGTTTCTTTATTCCAGTTCTTGAGGCAGGAGAGTGAACAGCTGTGGTCTGAGTTTTCAAACCAATGCTCCCAGTGTTCCCAGTTGAACAGGGACATGTTTGTGGAGCAGGAGAGGTCAGAGCTGCAGGAACAGTGGCGCAGCCAACAGACAAACCTTCAGAGGAGAGGCAGCTCTCTGAGCGCTGCTCTCAGACAGATTGACTCCACAGAGAACCACATGGTGGACTTCACCGACCGCTTGGACCGATACCTGAGACAGCCGAAAGACATCACCGGCTTCACGCTGGCCAACACCAACATCCTGAAGGATATTAAGGTCTGGCGTTAGCCATACGCTTCTTTCTTTTGTTGAAATCAGATTTATTGGAGTGCCTTGTTTTCACATCTCATTGCACACTACACTGTGTCTTACTCTGTTAAAGGAACTGGATGACAACATTCAAAGTGAGCTGGACCAGCTGGCCAGATTGGACCCTGAATCTAGTGATCTGGACCCTAGAGAACGCTTCCCCCTAACCCGGGAGGTTGAGACTCACAAAGCAAGCCTTGATCAACTTAGACAGCAGGTCCGGAAGAGCGAAGCAGCCGCCCGCGCCCTGGACAGATTCCTAATGTCCCTGCGCACTGTGGATGAAGACATTTCAGGTGTCCAAGGCGCCCCCTGCAGTGACTCTGTAGTACTGCAGGACTGTCGCTCCAAGTTGGCTCTGATCAAGCAGAGTATTGACAGTTTGAAGGAGAAGGCACCTCAGTTGGATCTGCTCCTGCAGGGAGCAAGGCTTACGGTCACCAGGGATGGTGTCCCTGCCTCCTGCCTCGACATGGTGACCGCCCTGCTGAGAAGACTGGAGGAGGCTGACAGTGGGCTGGCCAGCCAGCAGAAAGGCCTTCAGAAAGAGACTCAAACCAAATCCTTGGGTCTGAGGAAAAGGACAATGTTGGGGGAGCTGAAGAAGCTGCAGGATACGATTGAAGAGCAAGGCCTGAAAGAGCCCACCATGCCTGCTGTGCAACACAGGTGTGTGATGGTGGTTCATTAGTGCCTCTAGTACCGTTTTGTCGATCTTACTAGTCCATGCATCTCAGAGAAGAAACTGTTTCAAGAGCTTTCACAGCTTTTCCATGCTATTTACATGCATTGTGTCTTTTTTTTACAGCATTATTTCCCAAAACAGCTTTTCTTTTCCTCAATTTCACCTGCAAGATGACTTTATAATAAAATGACTATAAACTGATTTGAGTTAATGTATACTATGAACACAAAAACCATTTCAGTGCATTATTGAAATTACTTCCCCAGACTGCAATGATATTTAAATGATCTTGCTTTTTCCAGACTCCGTGCGCTGTCAGATTTGGAAGGCCAGCTGCAGGCTCAGCACTTTGACCTGGAGAGCCTCCGTGAACTGCAAGAGAAGCAGGGAGGAGAAAATGTCCTTCAGGAGGTGGAGGCTCAGTGGAAAGAGACTGAAAGAGCTTTCGCTGACAGGTAATGTGGCCACAAGAACCAAGTTCAATTTAAGTAGTTGAAAATTTTGAGAAACAAGCAACTGCTGGGCCACCTCAGTGGTACAAATTGGCTGAAACTGTAAGATTTTAAAATAAAACTTCCAGCTGGCTAACACCATACTCTTACATTTGTTCTAAAGGGAACCTTTAGAGGTTTGGATACAGATTAAAAGCTTCTTTGTTGTTGCAGGAAGAAGCAGTGCAATGTTCTGTTGGAGCTTCTGAAGAAGTTCCAGACCTGCCGCAGTCACCTGAGGAACACCATCCAGAAAGCAGAGCAGACAGTCAGCCATCAGGCCTCATATATGGGCAAAGACAACTTGCAGAGAAGCATGACAAAGGTGAGTCCAAAACTGGCTGTTGCATGTCTCAAACATTTAAAATGTAATTTAGATGTGCTCTCTCTATTAACACATGTACATTTATGCAGGTGTGTGATATTAAGGAAGAGCTGGGGGGTCTCGGTGAGCAGATAGAAGAGATGAGAGGTGTTTGCAAACAGCTCCAGTCTGAACTGAAGAAGTTTCCAGAATGCAGCGAGACTGGCTTTGAAGCTGAGGCTGACACGCTGATGGACAACTGGCTCGATGTATGAATCCATTTACTCCAAAGATAAGGGGTGGTTTGGGAGGGGTAGCTACAAATGTGTCCACATTCAAGGCTACTGCAGAATGAAAAGGTCTGCTTTGCACTGATCTTTTGACATTTTACTGAATTTATAAAAACAACTAATTTAATTTGGGCCAAGAATTAAATAGATGGTAGGGTTGAATGTGTGAAAAAATACTCTGATACTCTGGCATTCAGTCACTTTTAGTGTAGTGGAGAAGATCAATTTTGACTAAGTGCCTTTCTGCTTTCTAATTAGTGTTTGTCCTTTTATAAAGGAATAACACAATATATATATATATATACACGAAAAGAAAAAAAAGAAAAGAAACCTCTGTGTTTATGCAGAACTGATGTGAGCTTCCAGTTCCCTGCTTTGCATGGATCATGCATCACCACCCAGATGAAAATGGGAGTTTTTTCTCTACCTCATCCGTGAATTTACATTTATGCTTCTGTATTTTCTAGCTTTACTGGATACTGGACACTCAGATCTAAAACAACTGAACAGCTTCTTTCAAGCCGTCAAAGCCATCAATCCAAAACACGAACTTACCTTATTAAGCTGTTTGTGCAAAACTGTGGAGAACGTGATGGAGCTGAAACCTCTCTCATCCCCCGCAGGTTCAGAGCCCATCCAGGACTGTATGCGGAGGCAGAATCACTTTCTCCGCAGTTTTGCAAAAACACAAAGTTATGGTGTATTCGAGTTGTCTCATGATTCCGAGCGGTCTAGAGTAGGTGATGTCATTACCAGATTACTCTGGCCTCTGCTCTGCAGCTCCAACCTCCCCATCCTGTTGCTCGATGTCTGACAGAGTGGATGACAATTATAAGCGAGTGTGGGGAGTGAAGCGCAATGCAAATCCAATGTAAACATGTTCGAGGCTGAAATAGAGCAAAATCCCAAACAATGCTGAAATTCCAGTTGGATGTAAAAGAGGATGTTAGGTCACCCTCCATAAAAAGGAGAATTCCTCTGAACTACACCAGTTTGCTGGAATGCTAACTTGTTATTTGACGATTTCTGTTGGTCTTGCAGGTAACAGAGAAGACAGATGCCTACATGGATAACCTACAAGTGGGGCTGGAGCTGTGGGAGAAGCAGCTGATGCTGGGAGGAGAGGTGGACAGCTGGGCTGGAGCCAAGCTCGCCCTGTTTGCAGAGAGCCATCCTTTCAACAACGAACAACAAGTGCTCGCCATGAGGGTAAGATGCAAACATTAAAGGGAAAATCACACGACTTAATAAGCAGCTGCTTACCCTCGACACGTTCAGTCATTTTTACATTTTATCCAAAAACGAGCCACAACAGATATTCTGGTTTGTAGGATGAGATTCATGCCAATGAAGAGAATATTGCACATTTTCACAAGAAATCTATGGAGATCCAGGAGATGCTGCAGAGTCAAGAGGCTCCTTTGGAGCTGCAGGTAAGTTGACACTTGAAGCCTGTTTTTTGTCCTTTTTAACATGTAAGAGCTGCTGAGATACCTCGTTTCTTTTCTTTTCATTAATCCTTTCCTTTAAGGTGATGGAGACTCAGCTGAGGAAGAGAATGGAGCAGGTGAAGGAGCTGTTTACTGACTGCACAGATGTGTTTGAGGAGCTGGTAGCTGTGAGGAAACATCTATCTGAGAAGATAGAAGAGTGCCAAACAGCCATAGAGAACATCCAGTGTTGTCTCAGTAAGATCGATGCTTTAGAGCCAAAACTTGAAGCCCAGATCCAGGTGACCGGTCTATCTCACAAAAATGTAGTATGGTACTTCCTCATTTGATAGTTAACTAATACACTTCTTGTCCTGTCAGGATCTGTGTGATGACTTGGAGTCTCAAGAAGAGCAGGCAGAGGCTGTGCTGAAGGAGGTGACTTTGGTTTCCAGCGTGGCCAGTCCGCAGGTGCTGGAGGAGCTGTCTGTCGACTGCAGCCGGCTGAGAGAGGCCGTCTCCAGAACCAAAGACATGATCCACCTGAAGAGAGAGGAGAGGGACAAAGGCTTGCTCAAGGTTATCAATGGTGAGAGTTTCAGTAGAAGGAAAGATGTGAGATAAAAAAATTAAGTGAAATGTTGGTGAAAGAGGTGATGGCGCAAAATAAAGTCATGTATTTAAAACTAAACAGCGTAGGGCCGAAACTGATGAGAATAAAAATAAATGCAGAAATATAAAAATGGTTCAATAAATAAATTCATATGTCAATAAATTATACAGAAAAAAATTTATTAAATTTACATTATGAAATTGATTAAACATGAATTTCTTTTATTTGTCATTTCAAACTGTTTTAATTGAACTTTATGTTAATATTCCTAGTTATTTACTTTTCCTTGTGATTTTCAGTTTTATTTATTTGGTGGTGCCTCATTGTGTAAAGGAGGGGGCGTCTTTCACAGCGTGGCGTGTCACAGGCTGTTGATGACATTTTCAGGAAATCTGCGAAATGGAACAAAAAGGAAGAACTGATCAGACTTTGGGGGTGATCCAGATCACCGTCTGGATTATTTACGAGATAGGGATCATGGTAAATGTTATAATCTGACATTTTTTGACCCCGATCATTTCTTGACTGGTGATCCAGAAGGCTAAAAATATAGGGGTTTCTGTGTGGTTTTTCTCAAGTGAGTGACCCTATGGCTTGGTGGAGGTCCGTGCTCTCTGAGAGCTTCTAGTCTTATTATTATTCTGTTGTTCAATCATGCTTCTTCCCTCCTCTCCAGATGAAAAGCAGTCGTTTGAGGAATGGTTCCAGGATCTACAGCTTTTAGTCAACGAGTGCTTTGAGAACCCTGAGAGCAGAGCAGATGTGGAAACCTCTGTGCAAAGATTAAATGTAAGAAGAAAAAGAAAGTGATAGATGTGCTTTCAGCTGCTGGATGGTTGATGAGTTCTCATGCCTTTGCCCATGTCCATCAGGGTTTCTTAAAGGCCAAGGATACAGAGAGACGTCTGGATCAACTGAAAGAGCAGCTGGAGAGAGGCAGCCAGCAGTTTCCTCCCCAGCGGCTCTCTGAGCTCACCAGCTGGCTGAAGGAGCAGCAGGAGGAGGTGGCCACATTCAGAGCACACTGCCACAACAGGCAGAAACAGATGGAGTCACTCCTCGATGACTTGAACTGGTAATCACCTCTTTGATTTCCTCTACATGTAGTCTGATCAACATTGTCACAGTGTCATGATAAAACTAAGTGTCTGATGAGATAAGAACTAAATCAGCCATTGAGAATTACAGACACTATGAACTTTATTGGATTATTGTGACGAACTGTAAAGAAACGTTCAGCGTCATCATTTCCAGATATGATTTTTGTCTAGTCTGCAGAAGCAGCATGATAGCTTGTGTGAGTGGCTTCAGGGCAAAGAAAAAGAGTCTGTGGTGTCAGAAAATGTGAAACAGCTCCTCAAAGATCTTCAGCATGAGAGGTAACGTTCATTACTCATGAAATGATCTTATTCATGTATTTAGATTAAACAAAAATGAAAAAATTTTATTCATAGAGCAATACAGATTCACCACATGGTGATGGTTTGTCTTTTCCTCTTGTCCTGTATGTTCTCAATATCTTTTATGCTAGCAGTAGAGCTGAGACCCTCAGCGAGCTCCTAGCATCGGTACGCCGACAAGGCGTCAGAGCAGACACCCTCCTGAAGGATGGAGACAACCTGATTCAACGCCACCGAAACCTGGAGGCTAAACTGCAGAAACAGGCCGAGGCTCAAAGTGCCTTGGAGGGAGAGTTCCACAGGTTTAAAACCCAGGTTGAGAGCACCAGGACCTGGATCTGGGACCTCTCAGAACCACTCACGTCTTCTGGCAGAGACATCGAGATGGAGGAGATGAAGAGCAGAGCAATGGTAGGTGGGGCAAGTTTAAACCTGACCTAATCCAAAGACTAGAAGACTGGCTTTACTGAGGTCACATTGTTACAGTAAATGTGGGGGAAATGATGTAATATAATGGTACTAAACAACGTTTGGACTTAAAGAGTGCCCATGTTTACTCATAGAGTTTGCTGCTCATGCATTTATATTTGCAGATTATTTGTTCTTGAGGACAGAATCTGGTGGTAATGGTGAGAAAACCTGCAAGGTTGGGTTGAAAAAATCCTCTGTGGGGCTTTAATCCAAACGTGGCTTAAATCTTCTTTTTACCAGGTTATTCTAAACTCCAAACCTGAGGGAGACTCTAAAGTGAAGGACCTGAGAAGACAAATGGAAAGTCTGTGTGAGCAGGAAGACTTAGAGGAGAGCAGGAAACCAGAAGCTCAGCTGTTTGTCAGAGATGCAGAACATGAGTGGAGGACTGCCCTTCAGACGGCTGAGGAGGCTCTTAATAAGGCAGATACACAAGCACTGTTAGATAAAGACCTTCAAGCTTTCCAGTCCCACAAAGAAAGTTTTCTATCCTGGATCAAAGACCAGAATGAGAACCTCACATCTCTTGGTGTTCATATGCAAATTGAAGAAAAGATAAATGTTGCACAAGTGAGTTAAAAAGTGCATGTGGATCAACTTGGTGAGTGTGTAGTGAGTTGTTTTGAGGATGAAGTGGTCTTTTAAAGGGCCGTTTGTTCCCTTCAGGCTGTTCTGAGCTCCAGGTTTCAAGGGGAGTCAAGGCTCCAGGACCTGAGGCAGCAATGCCAGAGTCTGTGTGACAAGCAGGGCTTGGACACCAGCAGAAGGCAGGAAATTCACGATGCAGGCAAACACACAGAGGAGCAGTGGTGGAAAGTCTTACAGGCTGCAGAGGAGGCTCTCAACCAGGCTGAGATGGAAGCTGCTTCAGAGAGGGACTTTGTTGCTTTCAAAAACCAAAATGAAACAATCCAGTCTTGGATCAGAGAGCAGAAGCAAAAACTGTTGGTCCTTGGTAGTCACATGCAGTTTGACGAGAGGCTGCAGGTTGCACAGGTGAGTTCAGTCATCGGGACAGATCTCAGGTTGGAAAAGTTTCTGTTGAGGGACAATAAAGCACAACTTAGTACAAATGTTTCATTTTTCAAAATCGCCATAAATCCGTCTCTCCACTTTAGAGCTTATCACATTAAATGATAAAACTGAGTCAGTTTGCACAATATTTTCTGGGATCAGAGTTGATATTTATGGGTGCCAATGCTGAAGACATTAAGCACTTAATCTTCTTATTATTCCATTTCATAACTTGTCAGGCAGTTTTGAGAAAACTCAAACAAAAATACATCAAAATATTTGCCTCGATTAGGAGTTTTGGTAGAAAGTCATTCTTCTATAAAAATGGCATTTTTTTCTGAAATTGATAATAATAATAAAAACAAATAAAAAATCAAGCTCACTTTGAATTTATTGTACTTTAGGGTTTTTCGAAAATTAAATAGCTTCTCAGATCATATTTCTTTTCTCTCATCCTGAATAGATTCTGGATATTGGAAGGTAATTGTTTGTTTTTAGCTTTGTACATAATTTAAATTAATTTATAATCTACTAATTAATTAAATTTCATTATGCATAATTTAACAAATAATGGACCAGGAGCTGGGTCGCGTGTTTAGTCAGGTAGGGTCTGATTCTCCTGATGTTGTAGGGAGCAAATCGGCAAGACCGGGAAACCGAGGCAACATGGTCCTTAAAGGTCAGCTGGTTGTCTACCATGACACCAAGA